>OZ023212.1:45354348-45961848 GCA_963995525.1 Escarpia spicata | reverse complement strand
TGTGTGCACGCGTGTATGAGCATATCCCAGTGTGGATACATGCTTGTATTCCTGTGCATACTTATAGAGTGTAACAAGTTGTTACTTATACCTTTGTGTATTGCATTTATTATTTATTTGAGTTGCAGTTACAACGATGGGCAAGACAGCCTGTAGTATCATTGCTATTACTGCCATCGTACAAGGTGAGACTAACTAACGTCAACACAACTTGACCACAGTATCGATCTTCTTCTAAATAAACTTTTGGAAATAAATCCAAATAGGTTGAACAGAAGAGGTCATTGCCGCGTGTCGTGTATCTGTGCTCGTCTGCTACCGCAGACAGTGTATTGTTTATTTCTTTCAACGTGTAGGTAAGCCATCGTCATATTATTAATATATAATCTGGTAACGATATATTATCAAATCACCGGTTGTATATGTTCTATATCTGCTTTTATATTTCCTAATCAAGTTCTATGACAATGATTTGCATATTTTATGCACATTTTCTCCTTTAGTTTTGAACTGAATACGCATTGTAATCCATCCAGGACTCTGGGACATCATCCATATTGAATTAGGATGTAGAATTGTGGGTATTTTAATTAACTGTTAACTAGAAAACATTTATTTAACTGTTGTCGCCAGAAACAGAGCATGTATGTAGTTCAACAATAATTCAAATATGGTATACCAATATAACAAGAAAGATATATTATAAATCGGACATCATCCATAAGGAACTAGTACATAAAATTGTAGTATTACTAATTAACTATTCATTCGAAGCCCTTAATCTAAATATGTTCGCCAAGAACCTCGGATGTATGCAGTTCAACAATAATTAAATCATAGCTATTGTAATGAAATCAAAAAGAGACATTCACCGCCTATATTTCAACAGGATTCATTTTCGAAAAGAGGTGCACTTGAGAATAAAGCTGTATTGATAAAAGTAATGGTCGTATTTTGTAAAGAGTGCTATCTGCTAGCATGCTGCTAGTAGCAGGCTTATCAATTTAGGTAACAGTGGGAAATAGTTCTGCTACTGCGTTAATTGTATAACTATTGCAATACTATTGTGATAGTGTCGTGGGTAGTGCCATCGAATCGCTGATAGTCACAGAATCAGTCCCAAGCTATATATCATGAATGGTGCCATGTGCTTCATGGAGGCATATATTTGATTCAGAATGGTGAATTTATGAATGATGAAGCTGTGGTTGGCCATCGCTGACGTTTGCTAAAAACAAGTTCAATTGCTGAATTGTTAAATAACGTTGAAATGCCTGATAACGAACATATTGCACTGGCACACGAAGCCATGCTGATTATTTTGTTCAACTGTCGTAACTGTTGATACACCAGTGTAGGAACGACGATAACTTGACACCATTACGTAACAGAGGGTTGTGCTTTTGTGGTTTCCGTAATATGTCGTCAACGTTCCTTTTGTGTTTTAGGCTTAGCTGGTGACACCACCAGTGTTTTGAGAGGTTCCACAGGATCCACTGGGCTAATAGGGACAACAGGCCCGAAGGCAAGTAACAATATCTTTCTACTTGATCATGACTCATCATCGTAAGTAAATAACAATATCTTTATACTTGACCATGAGTCATCATCTTAAGTAAGTAACAATATCTTTATATTATATATCTAGTTGTCATCGTAAGCAAATAAAAATACATTTCCACTTGATCTCTAGCCACCATCATAAATAAGTAACAATACATTTCTACTTCCATTCCACGGCAAACAACGGTCAAGGTGGAGTAGGCTTTCGCATCGACAAGAAATGGAAAGAGAGTATAGTGAGGGTTAACAGCAACAGCCCTAGAGTTGCAGAACTTGTTCTATGCATAACAAAAGCGCTACAAAATGAAGATAGTACAAGTATATACACCAACAACATCATACTCAGAAGAAGAGAAAAACAACTATTACAACGACGTGGAGATAACTTAGAAAAGCCAGTCCACTACAAGATAGTGATGGGATACTTTAATGCGCAAGTAGGGAAACGAACAAACATTACGGAAACGGCAACAGGCATATTTTACCTAGGTGTGAGAAACGAAAGAGGCGACACCTTGGTAGAATGGACAACATCAAGAAAGTACAAAAGCATTAATGTGTGTAGCCAAAACATTCAACAGGCATGTAAAGACGAAAATATTGCCACCGACACGAGCACTAATAAAGAAACGACGAGAAATGGTGGATACCGGCGACCGCAAAAAAAAACAAGTAGAGTACGCAAAAATATGCACGACCATCAAAAAGAAAGCGGAGGAGGACACCAGGAAGTACAAACAAGATATTATACGAGAAACGATTATGGCATCAAAGAGCCTGAAGAAAGCCAGAAGAACACAGGCACTAGGCCGAGACAGACTGATTGCATTTTTACACAAACGGAGTAGAGAAATGCAATACTAATATATGATTATGGAATTAATCGAAGAATTCTACACCGAGCTATACGTCAGTGAACATAGTTCCATAATTTACACCGACCCGAAAGAGGTACCAGAGATAACACCATGGGAGATGAAAGCAGCGGTAAGAGATATGAAGAATGGGAAGACATCAGGCAACGGTCATGTAAACATTGAAACATTAAAAACATTAAATGGTTATCAGAAAAACGAATACCCGCCGCATGGAAGAGTGCAAAGACGGTGATAATCTTCAAGAAGGGAAATAAGAAAAACGTAAAGAACTACAGACCAATATGTATGTTATCTAACACCTACAAATTACTCACAAAGATACTAACTAATAGGCTAGGGACGACACTCGACGAAAACCAACACGACTCGGTGCAAACTCATGCAATACTAACCTCCCTTCAAGAACAGGGAATAGAAGACGTGTACATCGAACTCCTGAAAGACATCAACACCAACAGCTCGGTGACAGTCCACATACACAAAAAGCGAATCAAGATCAATACCAAGAGAGGAGAACAATAGGGTGACACCATATCGCTCAAGCTGTTTACGGTAACACTCGAAAACATATTCCGAAGACTGATTTGAGAAACCAGAGGCTTGAGGATAGACGTAGATTGTCTTCGCTTCGTCGACGACATACTCATATGCGTTACTACACCGCAAGAACTACAAAACATGCTGCAGGAACTTGCTGATTAAAGTGAAAAACAAGGTCTGAAGATGAACATTTCGAAGACAAAAATGATGCTAAAAAATTACACACCAACATATATCAACACCACGCAGATACAGAACGTTGATAGCTACGTCTATATGGGACAGCGATAGAGTATCAGAGACAAAAATCTCAAGATAAGAAGATTCACCGCCGGCTGGACAGCATTCGCTAAACACCACGACATCTTCAAGGATAACTTTGGATTGGAACCTGCTTAAAGAGACAAGGCATGCATACTTCCAGCGATAACATAGAAAAGACCAAGGTCATAGACGTGATAGAACAAATCAGAATACAGAAGTGGACCTGGGCAGGGCACACCAGCAGACTACGAGATAACCGATGGACATCGCGTGTCATGACCTGGAGATCTTACGAAGGGAAGCGATCTCGAGGAAGACAGGCGAGACGATGGAGAGAAGAACTAGACGAGTACTGGAAGGGCACCTTCTGGCAGAGGATAGGGCAAGACAGGCAGATTTGGAAAATACATGCTGATGCCTTCGCCCAACTATGGGACACTACGGCTGCACAATGATGATGATGATGATGACATTTCTACTTGATCTCTAGTCATCATCTTATGTAAGTAACAATGTCTTTCTACTCGATCTCTAGTCACCATCGTACGTAAGTAGCAATGTATTTCTATTTGATCACTACTCGTCATCGTAAGTAATAATCAAGTGATGTGTGCGCTTGAGCTGCCACAGGGTAATTGTGTCGCACTATTGTTTACATTATCTTACGTTTTTACATTATACTCTACTTTGATTTTACATTGTGGGTAACTGTGAAGGTATGTGGATTACGACGAAAGTAATGTTACAACTTGGGAGTGTCTGTCTGCTTGGATTTTAGTAATTTTACATGACACTGTCAGTGTTCTATTTCCGCGCTATCGTTAACGAACTGTGATCGTCGCCATGGTGGTCACGTACACAAGCCAACAACTACGCCAACTGTGTCAGCGGTCCACGAAATCGTTAATGCGTGTCACCAGGGCAGTGTACTATGACCTGAAACAATTGGGCAGTTATTACGCAGCACCAATTCACAGAGACACCACTGGCGGTCAGTGTCAAATGCAAATACTCAAGCCAATTCCAGTCAATGTAACAACGACGAGGAGTTTTCTGCCCATCGGGTCAACACGCAGCAACAACACACTCCAAACAAGCGCACCAAGGAGCCATAGGAACAATCTTATACAGGTAAGTCCGTGAACATAAAATTTGTCTTCGTGAACACCCGATCGGTCAGAAATAAGGCAGATTTTAAGAACGGTTACATTGTTCAACACAACCCAGAAATCATCGCACTGACTGAAACCTGGCTCTCACATGACGACAATGCTGAAATCAACGCGCTGACGGCAGATGTCTACAACCTGTGTCATCTCCCACGCAAGAACCGCCGAGGTGGTGGGGTCGGAGACCTATACAAATCAACCTTTAACATGATTTCCGAAACTGCATTAACGACCAATACTTTTGAAGGTCTGAGTGTTACTCTACAATGTCCGGAAACACGCAGCAACGTGCTCATATACGTCACACACCGTCCACCGTCGTCATCTCTGTCTCATGATTTTATGAACGATCTATGCGATATGTTTAGCTCAGCTGACACAAATCGATTACATGTGGCGATTTTAATGTTCACTGCGGTAACACCCATTCACACCCGTGAATGGAAACACGCTTGATCTGTTGATTACTCCCCGTGCATCTACCCTACTCTCGACACCAGTAATGTCGACTACTCTGCCTAGAGATCACCGCGTACTCGAGTGTGACATTAACGTTCTAAACATGCACGTCCGAAACGTCGCTTATGTTATCGAAAGTTCGCGTCGATCGACAGGCGGGCTTTCGCTACAGATATCTACAACGCATTCGCTGTGAATTCCGGAACCACCGTTGGGCTCATTGACAGCTATTGCGACCATCGTCAAAAAACACGCGCCGATCGACACGCGTGTCATCACCGTTCGCCCGAAGACACCGTGGCACTCGGAAGATTTGTCCAGTGCGAAGCGTGATCTCCGCCGCGAAGAGAGCTTGTTTAGGTCTGTCTAGTATATTTTTTATTTAATGCAGTTCTAGTCTTTTTATACGTTGAATTTTATTATATACATTGTTGTAACTATTTGTTGTCAACACACTTGAACAGAGTTATACTCTGGATATGCGTGTACAAAGAAAGTATATTATTATTATTAATACATTTCTACTTGATCTCTAACCAACGTCTTATGTAAGTTACAATACATTTCTACTTGATCTCTAGTCGTCATCGTATGTAAGTAACAATATATTTCTAGTTGATCACTACTCAGTATCGTAAGTAAGTAAACAAATCTTTCGACTCGATCTCTCCTCATCATCGTAAGTTGCAACATATTTTACTTGATCTCTAACCATCACGTATGTAGCTAACAATACACTTCTACTCGATCTATTGTCATCATCGTAAGTAATAATACCTTTCTCCTTGATCTCTACTCATCGTCGTAAGTAAGTACTAACATATTTCTACTTGATCTATAGACATTATCGTAAGTAAGTATCATTATATTTCTACTTGATCTATAGTCACCAACGTAAGTAAGCAACATTATATTTCTACTTGATATCTAGTTATGGTCATAAGTAAGTATTAATGTATTTCTACTTTATATCTAGTTATGATCGTACATTTCTATTCGATTTCTAGTCATTATCATAAGAAGGTTGCAATATATCTAGTCAACATCGTATGTATGTAACAATATATTTCTAGTTGATGTCTAGTCATCGTCGTAAGTAGGTATGTAAGAAGAAGATGATGTTTAGTTAAACTCATGTATTAGTATCACAAACACTATGGTGAACAGTTTATAATGAGTTGTGAATATTATTTTGAAATTCATTAATAATTCGTATTGTACTTATTCAGTGTTTTTTAGAAGGGCGTAGCAACATATACGTCTAAGACTTCAGCTGTCCTTTCAGAAGTAGCAGCAGCAGCCGCCGCACACCATACTGTGCATGAATTATGTTGTTGTTGAATAAAATTTTATTCATTCTTTCATTCAAACATCCATTCGTTCATTCATTCATATACTTCTACTTGATATATAGTTATCATCGTAAGTAACAATATTTTTATACTTGATCTCTAGGTCATATCCTATCTAAATAATGACACATTTCTAGTTGATCACTACTTAGCATCGTAAGTGAGTAAAAATATCTTTCTACTTGATCTCTAGTCATCATCTTATATAAGTACCAATACCTTTCTATTCGATGTCTGGTCATCATCTTAAGTAGGTAAGTAAGTAAGTAACAATATATTTCTACTCGCGATCTGTAGCCAACATCGTGTATATGTATCAATACATTTTATATGATCTCTGATCATCGTCGTTAGTAAGTAATAACATATTTTTACTTGATCTATGGTCATCATCGTTAGTAGCAATATATGTCTACGTGATCTCTAACGAACGTTGTGTGTTTGTAACAATATATTTCTACTTGATCTCTAGTAATCATCGTACGTAAGTGCCAATATCTTTTTACTTGATATCTAGGCGTTATCGTAAGTTAGTATCATTACCTTTCTACTCGTTCTCTAATTGTCATCATAAGTAAGTAAGTATCAGTATATTTATACTTGGTCGCTAGTAGTCAATGTCTTTGGATCGTGTATTCCCTACATATTGAGAGTTACCACCTTATCCACCACGCCAACCTGTCCAATATGTCCTTCATTCTTCTTCAAACCGCCACTGGGGTCGAACCCTGCTCGTTACCACCATTCCTCTAACGATGCCTATCACTGAGTGTCTATTTCTTCCGTGGTGTCATTCTCCCCAACCTCTGCCACCTCCACGTATTTCCTCACCAAGTCCCTCCTTCAATGTGCATATCCTCCTCTGCTGCTTTTGCCTTGCACTGATAGCCTCCGTGCCTTTTTTGTAGCGTTGTCTTCCTCTCTATATACCGTATACCACACGTGTACTCGATCTTCAATTCTAGTTTGTAAGTCATTTTGTGCATATTTGTAAAAATGAAGGAATTTCGTGCATGCTATTAATGCATATTACTGCTGCAACTGAAGTCGTAGTTCGATATCATACCGACAACACGAAATATAGTCGTATTATTTACCTTTTAGATCCCAAGTAGTTTTATGAAACGCGCCCCGAATCAACACAGCGCACGCAAAAAATCACCAAGATATGAGTGCACCTAAATGTTTTATTAAAATATGTTGTACTTCGTTTCAAAACATTGCAAGTAGGGTTTATCTTTAAATATAATTGAATTTCGCACAGCATGGTGCTACATATACCAATCCACTTTTAAAATAAACGTACAAAACTCGAATTGTTTGCATAGAATGATACGTATATCTAGTCTTTGTCAGTTGATATTTTCAAAAACTTCCAATGAAAAGCCGTGTGAAGAACACCCCTAAAGCACAACAGATAGACAAAACGAATATTCGGTGACACAAGCTGCATAAGTATCCACAAGATGACCCCACATCCGCGTTTAAACTAAAAGACTTGGGGAAGCGGGCGTCCGAACGTTTGCACGCGGTTGGGGGGTCAACCTTAGTCATTTCTCCTTTGCACTTTACACTTTCTGTTTCACGTTTTAGGGCCAACGAGGTCGCATTGGTAGCAACGGCGGGACTGGCATGACTGGTCGTCGAGGCTGGGTTGTAAGTATATATTTATTCGTAGACTATTAGCTAGGATTTTATGACAATACAAACACTGTTTTGACCTTGTTCTTGGAAAAATAAACTACGTTACGGGTCAACACAAGATCACTGTACTTGAAAATAAAATATCCCGTTATACAAAGACCAAGAAACATGTTATTTGAACCATTCCGATAAAAAAAAAATACCGTTGCAATAACGAGTCAACGGGTCCGTAGATTAAGGAACGTACTACGTTTCACAGTCAGTGACACATTTAGTGTTATGACCAGTGAACCACGATAAATATATTTCTTTATTAAATTGTAAAAAATTATCTTCACACACACGCACGCACACACACACGCACGCACTCACACGCGCACGCACACACACGCATGCACACATACACGGACATGCACACACACAAACACACACACATATGCACGCACGCTCACACGCAAACCAATATATATATATATATATATTGGTTTGCGTGTGTGCGTGCGTGCATATGTGTGTGTGTGTTTGTGTGTTTGTGTGTGTGCATGTCCGTGTATGTGTGCATGCGTGTGCGTGCTTGTGCGTGTGAGTGCGTGCGTGTGTGTGTGCGTGCGTGTGTGTGAAGATAATTCTTTACAATTTAATAAAGAAATATATATATTTATATATATATATATATTGGTTTGCGTGTGTACGTGCGTGCATATGTGTGTGTGTGTTTGTGTGTGTGCATGTCCGTGTATATGTGCATGCGTGTGTGTGCGTGCGCGTGTGAGTGCGTGCGTGTGTGTGTGCGTGTGTGTGAAGATAATTCTTTACAATTTAATAAAGAAATATATTTATCGTGGTTCACTGGTTATAACACTAAATGTGTCACTGACTGTGAAACGTAGTACGTTCCTTAATCTACGGACCCGTTGACTCGTTATTGCAACGGTATTTTTTTTTAATCGGAATGGTTCAAATAACATGTTTCTTGGTCTTTGTATAACGGGATATTTTATTATATATATATATGTACTGGTCAGCGGGATCAGCAACTTCAAAATGTTATTGGTCCGGCAGCAAATTACTGGTCCGGATTTTGTCAAGTTACACGAAAATAACGCCACAAAGAGCGAGCGCAAACGACTTGTAAAAGCAATATTATCAAAAAATGTACGGCTGCATTGCCAGCTGATAATCATTTAATACATATGTCATATGTGTCAGATATGCGTTAACCTCTAAGCATACTAATTAAAATATAACATTATAACTTGACAATGCTGACCAGGATTAATGGCTGATAGACAACATAAACCTTCCACATCTTGTCCAGTGCCAGACGTGTCATAAGACAACCATCTGGATTCTTCTGTTCAAAGCATTTTTGCGGTCGAAGGTGAAGAAATTGTCCAGCGACACGCATTCGGTCGAAGAACGTGAAATGCTTCATAGTCTTCTTATAGGCCAACTTCAAACAGTGCACTAGGCAAAACACGGAAATGATATCATCGGACATGTCTTCATGTGTACGGCATTAGCTCAGACTCAGAGTCAACCGTTACTATCTCGAGAGATTTTTTATGATACCGTGAAAGATTCCCTAGACAAGCTCAGACTCAGAGTCAACCGTTACTACCTCGAGAGGTGTTTTATGATACCCTGACTTATGCCCTTGACATCAGCTTTCTTTAATGCAATCATAGCCAGCAAATAGACATACACTTGACCATGTATAAATGTTCTGACATAAACCACGTCGTTCTCACTGGTAGATATATCAACAGACACACGAAAACAGGCTGATGAATAATGCCTTTTCGTTGATGATTTAGCAGCCTTCTTGTGCTCAACTGCAGCTATAGCGTATATGTGTGTCGTATTTGCAGAACTTGTCATTCCTACAAGCCTACTCTACGACTAGTTCTTTCTTGACATCCAATTCCGACACCCAGCAGAAGTCCCCAAATGGATGGCTATGGAGTCACGAAATAACATATCAGACGTCTCAAAGAAAATGTGATCATGAATTGGGTTGAATTTTCAGCATCTGATGTTCCTGTGGTAGCATTCTTCAGTATTGTTCAGCTGCCAGATTGTGACCCTCTGATGCGACATGTTGTACTAATACATGTTGTTCTCAAAATGTACGTTTAAAATAATGATGGTGGCTACAAACTAGTTTGTTTGGGGGTGCTATCGAAAGTCACAATCCAACGCCTTGGCCGCCTGTCTAAAAGAAACGGTTGTCACGCGGGTCGGACAGTTTTGTGAGTTGTCAATCGGACCAAAAAATTGATGGTAACGGAGTTTGGCACAGACAATCATTTTGCACAGCGCATTGATACCTAACCGAGTGTTTCATCCTATGCCATTGGTGTTCTCGTCCAATAAAACAAAATGTGCACATACACGTTCTGTAAGAGCCGAGCACAACCATTTTACCATTAAGAGCAATATTCGGCAAATACACATTTTCAGTTGAGTTAGTTAAACAAAACAGCGTATAACGGAAGTAAATCGATGTTTGTTTTTGTGTTATAACGCTTCGTAGAAATGTTTTCTCAAATTGCGCTTACTTCTTGCTTATCGCTTTTGAAGAATACAAATAATGGAAGTCCATTTCCATTTTTAGAAGATAGGGTAATTATATGGACTAGCTTAAACCAACCATGAAGCTACAAGCCAAAGGCAGCTATCACCATTAAGGTGGTGCCATCTGATGACGACCATTGAATTTTCTTAGAGCGTGTCAAAAACACATTACTAAATAAATATAAATAACTATCGTTTTTGTTTTAAGTACATCGTCAACTATTATAGACTCCAATGAAACGTGTGAACATATAGAGAGAAACGAGAGGACCCGACGCCTCGGAAGACAGATGCACCTACACGTATCGAAAGTTAGCGTTTGACCACTCAGGTCCGGCAACGGCTAGATAATAGCGACCTCTGGTGGATGTATACAAACCAAGAAACCGCCGCCATTATTATCAGAAGAGTGATCTGGACACACGGTGCAGATCAAAAGGGACACCCATTATTGTTAATAGCGACCTCTGGTGGATGTATTCAAACCAAAAAACCGCCGCCATTGTTATCAGAAGAGTGATCTGGACACACGGTGCAGATCAAAAGGGACACCCATTATTGTTAATAGCGACCTCTGGTGGATGTATTCAAACCAAAAAACCGCCGCCGTTATTACCAGAACAGTGAACCGGACACATGGTGCAGATCAAAAGGGACACCCGCTATTGTTAATAGCGATCTCTGGTGGATGCATTCAAACCAAAAAACCGCCGCCATTATTATCAGAAGAGTTAACCTGACACACGGTGCACATCAAAAGGGACACCCATTATTGTTACTTTTCAATGACATTACCGCGCTTTTCTGTGTGCGATGACATAGTTAATATATTATATTTCTGTATTATTTCCTTTTTAGGGTCAAACGGGTCCAGTGGGTGACCCTGGTATACAAGGATACTCCGTGAGTATATGTAAACATTTAGTCAATTAACTGTGCAGGACACGTAACATAAATGTGAACACCTTTCGCATCAATGAGCGCGTTTTCAACGATTTTTCCGAGAAACGTCAAACGTTTCCAGATCTGTCTACGGTTTTCTTTGCCCGAAATAATCGAGGAAAACAAGCGTAACATTGCGAACAATTGGTGAATCCAGTACGTTGCGGATTGCCTACGCCACAATCAAAATGTTGCGCGTGACCTCCGTCAAGCTTTGCCTTTGTCAACAATGTTAAACATGGTTATATTCGTGAGTTACATATACTTTACAGATACTTTATTGCCATTATTGACATAAAATATATCTAATTTAGGAATGTGACATACAGTCACATCAAGTATATCACGAACATACAATTACAGATAAATAAATAAATGTAATAATAATAATAAGATAACTTATATTGCGTCTAAATCCTTGGAATCCAAGCTCAGAGGCGCATCAAAACAAAATGTTTGGTCAATCTCAAAATCTATAAGTAGTTTCCAGTTGTCAACAGATGGGTCAAGGCGCTAGGGACGACGGAATTTTGTAATATTTTCAACTGATCTAACACTAAGAGGAAGCATATTCCAAAGTGTTGGTGCAGCAACAGAAAAAGCCCTAGTTACAATGTTAGTGTTGACTCTAGGAATAAAAAGTAGGTCAGAACTAGATGATCGAAGCTGGATAGGTTTTCTTACAGGAGTAAGCAATGAATGCAAATAAGATGGTTCCTTATTGGACAGTGCCTGGTAGGTAATGGCACAGATCTTAAATAGTATACGATGTCATACAGGAAGCCAATGCAAAGACTTCAAAAGTGGTACAGAGCGAGAAAAACGAGGAGATCTTGTAACTACTCTTGCTAGACAATTTTGGACACGCTGAAGTGTTGTGATATCCTTTCTAGCGATATTATAAAGGAGGGAATTGCAATAGTCAAGTCTGCTGCTAACAAGCGCTGTTGCGATAGTCTTAGCAGCAGGAAATGACATATAACGGCGAATGCGGCGACGATCACGAATATGATCAAAACAGCAGCGACGTGTTTGAGATATGTGTTGTCGGAAATTGAAGTTACTATCAAAGATCACTCCTAGATTCCGCACCGAGGTTGCTGGCGTGATATGCTGATTCAAAATACGCGTAGGGAAAAAACCATCCAGTTTACTACGCTGTACTGGAGTACCAATAATGATCAATTCAGTTTTATTTGCATTTAATTTCAACTTGCTGTCAGTCTTCCAGTGGAAGATATCTTAAAGGCAATCACTAAGTTGGTTAAGGGAGCGATTTGTATCCGGGGTAGCCAATGAAATGTAGACCTGAGTATCGTCAGCATAAAGATGATGGTCCAAGTTAGGTCTTTGTATAACAGAGCTTAGTGGCGTGGTGTAAAGAATAAAAAGCAAAGGTCCAAGAACAGAACCCTGGAGAACACCAAATAAAGCCGGCAGTGCAGCTGAAAAGCAGTTCCCAATCTTTATAGTTTGATATTTATCAGTTAGATATGAAGAAAACCAGCTTAGAGCTGTGCCAGATATGCCGTACCACTTTAATAGGCGTTCAATGAAAATGCTGTGATAGATCGTGTCAAACGCGGCAGAGAGATCTAGTAAGGTAAGTGCAGTTACTTTACCATTATTAATATTCAAGTTAATGTCATTATGAATCTTTAAGAGGGCAGTCTCTGTTGAATGAAACTGTCTATATGCCGATTGTGACACATTAGTTAAGACATTTGTGCTTTTCTAGTATTTTGGAAATGAAGCTGAGGTTAGAAATAGGTACGTAACTGTTTAAGTCTTGTTTAGGCAGAGATGACTTCTTAAGAAGTGGTGTGACATGGGCGTATTTGAAATCATCAGGAAAACAGCCAGAGCAAAGTGATGCATTTATAATATTTGCTATAGGTCCAATTAGTGTATAAAGGCATGCTTTAGCAGTATTGTTGGAAATGGATCAATTGCATAAGATTTATTTGGGGAGGACATAATTATTTTCCTATCTTCATCAACTGTTGTGGGTTCAAATGATACAAGTTGAGAATTTACTTGTGGAAAATCCACACTGACATTACTTATATTATGACGTGGGAAAGCAGAACGAATAATACTGATTTAAAAAAAGAATCACTTAGATACTTAATTGACACATGATCAGGTAGCGATGGAGTAGGCCGTCTGTGTAGAATGTTATTTATGCATTTCCATAACTGGCGCGGATTATCAGACTTATTTATATTTATATTTGTAAAATAATCTGATTTAGCTTGGAGTCGGTGGCCTTTCTGACACACATTTGGATTTTATAGGTGCATGTTTGTCAAGTAATGCATTGAGTACTTGACAGTACTACTATATAAGTCAGATAGGTGTTTTTTTTGTATCTGTAATAAAGTCAGATATAAGGATATCAGCCATTAAAGCTGTAATGTCAATCCTATGAATGGCTCTGTAAGACACATTGTGTTTCGATTCTAATGGGGTTATGGAAACGTTAATATTAGCAATGACAGTATGGTGGTCTGATAACCCATCTGAAACAGTAGGTGCTTGGATATTATTACAAGTTGAACGGGTCATGAAGAGGTCAAGCCAATGGCCATGTATATGTGTTGAAAAGGTAACATGTTGTTTCAAATCAAATGATGCCAGAATACCATCAAACGTAGTTGTAGTTGTAGAAGGTATATCCAAATGTAGATTAAAATCATCAAGAATGTAAAATTATGAATGAATAACTGCCATATTTTCCAACACATACTCTGAAAGTCTTCAAAGACATTGACCGGGTGTCCTGAAGGGTGATAGATACAAACAAAGTATGCGGAGAAAGAAGAATCTGAAATGTCAGCACAGATGGACTCAAAACTAGAGTATTCAGGGTTAGAATGTAATTTAACTTTGAACTGCTGTGATATAAGAAAGCCAACACCACCTCCACGGCCGACTAAACGTGGTCGATGGTGAAAGGTGTAACCAGAAGGGGAAACGTCAGCAATGCATCCATGTGTATCATGTGGTCTGAGCCAGGTCTCAGTTACAGCTAGAATGTTTATTTTCTTTGAAATTAATAATTCACGAAGTGAGGCTGTCTTATCTCGAACAGATCGAACGTTTGTAGTGGCCACCCGAATGTTTCGTCTAACAGATGGCCCAGGATTGAGACTTACGTCTCCTGCTAGTAATACAATTACTGCTAATTTCAATGTTGGCGTAGAGCGGGGGATTGGCAGTAACTTTCTAGTATAACAAACATGAAAACAAGGCAGAGTATGCAAAATTGAAATAGAATGATGAATTTTAATGTAATTTGGAAAAAGCACATTAAAATTATGTCAATGGTTTGCATAAAACAAAATATATATCCCTTACAGCAACAGAGTAAGACAAACAGAAAACACCCAATAAGAATAATGGTGACATAATTATATTAGACTATTATCATATATAGTATAAATTAATCGACCAAAACCAATATTTGTATATCATATATATAATAAATAGTAAAGAATGTTAAACCCAGAGCTAAGGCTAAGGCGTAAGTCAAAAACTAAATTATATTTACAAGATCAGTACAGTCTCAATTTTAACAATAAAGCCTACTTTATTTAATTAGAAAATGTTGAACCGGGGCCAACTCCGGTAACTAAATTGAAACTTACAGGCCTATTAAGGGAGGGAGAACTATTTATATTTATTACAATTCACTCAGCCGTAGCCTTAGATATGCAGAAACTGGCTGTAGTATCAATCACTCAATGGCAATTAACTGCACCATGATTCTTTTTTTAAATACCATATTTATTGTAATAATATAAAATGCCAATAGTAATCTAAATGGTCAATACAAACAAATCACAGGCAGCATGTTTTGTAACTTAAACATTTAACAGTGTAATAGTTACAAACGACAACATATTAAAAAAATAAACATTGCCGACCGGCGAAAGTGAGCGATAATCATAACGGTTTTATTAAGTTGAATATGACAGGACCAAAACTTGTTAAAATATGCTTATAGTTTAAATATACTTAGCTTATGGTTGAATTATTGATTCTGTAGCGCTTTACAAGTTACATAATATTAAAAGTAATATATTCAAAATAATTAGTATGCTATAATTGAACATTAAACGAAGGATAATTTTTAAAAGTAACCATTATGCCACGCCCCCTAGCGATCAACCAACAATAAAAATAATTTAGTATAAAATTGTACAACAATATCCATTAAAACTGATAGATGAAGCTAAAGCTAACACATAAAAAAGCATAAAACACATCTTGCAAAAATAACATTCCATTGTTTCTATCTATCACTAAAGTGTACATTTAATACCCGATAAGACAGCCACGGCCCGGGGAAAGAAACTGTCTCGGAAGCGGTTTGTCTTTGCACGGATAATTCTGAATCTGCTCCCATTATTGGTAATAATGGGAGCAGTGGGCTATCTTGTTTTGTAAGATCAACGATCATCTCCCTTGTTTAGGACGCGTTCAGTTGAAGATTGTTTTCGTCACCACGACACCAGTCTGTCCAGTTCATGGCGGTACTCAGACTCATCCGTGTTCTTCTTCCAAGGTGGTATCATCTGCAAACGTCACCAGCTGTACGGAGGAATGTTAGGACACACTTTCATTCAGGGAGAGCGAGTACAGGATCGAGGAGCAAACACAACCTGGGGTATTCCAGTGTTCAATATGACAGTGTTGAAAACCATGCCATTCATTTTGACGACTTAAGGTCGGAGCAGAAGAAAGTTAAGGATCCAGTGACACACGCAGACGTCTACCGACAGCAATCGCAACTTATCAAAGAGTTTCTGCGAGACTATCGTATTGAACGGGGAACTGGATTCCACGAACACGATGCGTGCTTACATGTTCGGAGACTCCATATGCTGCAAGACGAAGTGAAGGGTCATTGCAAGTGGACCTGTTTTCCCTCTACGCGAACTGGAGTGAATCTATGTTGGAGTTTGTGACCGACTTCAGGTAATTGAGAACCAAGCGCTCCAGCACATTCATCACCACTGACGTCAGGGCCACGGGGCGAGGGTCGTTCAGAGCTGTCACCTTGGATTTCTTCGGAACAGGGATGATAGTTGATGCCTTGAAACAAACGGCGACAGTGTGTTGATGGAGTGAGGAGTTAAACAGTTCAGTGAATACAGGAGTCAGTTCATCAGCGAAGTGTTTCAATGTGGAGATAGAAACGTTGTCAGGACCAGCTGCCTTTCTGCTGCTCTGCTGCTTGAAGAGCTTCCTCGCCTCATGCTCCTGCACGGTAAAGGGAGGAGGAAGTGATATGACGTAACGTTCAGCGTTTATTTGACGCCATGTACTCTGAAATTGGCATCAAATATAGTGTATTTATTGTTTTTGTTGACATGTGTAGCAATTCGATATATTACATGTATCACTATATTTGTGTAACAAATATGTTTGTATATAAAATGAGAAGCCTCGCAAGCTGCGAATGTATATTTAGTTTTTGATTATATCGGGGATGTCATTTATAGCATGTGGTAGGCTGTAGTTGAAGCATTGCAAATTCATGCTTAATTCTAAAAGTATGTATATTATTGTTTTCACGAGTATTATGATTTCGTATGTTGACACTTAGGAGAATTTGCCAGTTAAATAAATAAGGAAGTAATTTTCATGAATGTATTTAAAGTAAAATTAAAATTTGTATTACTTTAATACGTGTTCTACTTTCAGTAGTTTAAGTTTTTTAAAAGGGGGTTCCGTGTGTGAGTTGTATTTAATTAAGGTTATTATTCACATGGATTTTTTTATTCTCGTAATTCTATTTCTTTGATATCCCCAAACCATGATACAATAATTAATGTATGATAAATAACACATGTTTAATATATTTAATATGCCAATTGTTTTGGAGCACTTATTTGAGATTTTCTGAGTGTTTTTTTTCTAGTTTAGATTAGACTAATGTAAATCCTAGAAAGTTAAATTCATCTATTCTTTCAATATCTATATAATATATTTTAAGCGTAAGAGTCTGCGTGCGTTTATTAGGCAATGTGGTAACATAATAACTAATTAGGAATGTCACCAGATATATTTGGAATATTCCCAATATCTCTGGTGTCACTGCAACAAAATTTGCATGTAATCACTGATTCAATGTAGACAATACAGTTAACATTACATACAGAAGTCGTTGTCGATGTCATGTGTTTACGTCAGTTTTACAAATATTGTAAATTAAGAGAAAGAGACAGGAGAAGAAGAGAAAGATAAAAACCAGCTTATAGAGAAAGATAAAAATAGAAAGAATAATCATTTAAAACACTTATTGATAATATTAACTGATATATAATTATATTATTCAAGAATATACAGCGTCAGTAGTGAAGACTTATCTATGTTTATTGTCATCGTGCGTAAATCACGTCTCGCTCAGGAGACTCATGCCGCGCTGTCTCGTTTAACAAAAATAATAAAATATAAACAAAAAACAAACGTTCGTATGCCGGAGCCAATTCTCCGTCACAGACGACGTATTCAACGTAAAGTGTTCATATCCGCCTGCGAGTGGATGACCTTGATCGTGTTAGCCAATGTCTTGATTACCATTTTCCCATTACAGGTCCAGCAGTCAGCTATTTTCTTCATATGTTTCAACTGCCTTGTAGCGCTAGCCAGCGCAACCGGGCGCTGCGTCAAATCGTCGTTGACGAAGATTTGGAGTTGGTTTTCTCTGACGCTTTTACGCAATCGGCTTCTATCCCGTTTGACTTCGTCATGCACTTTAATTCTATTGAATCGCACGATGACTACACTATGTCGATTGCCGGTTGCTGCCCATTTGCCAAGCTTATGGTTAATTACAATGTTCTTTTGTATCACTAGTGGGTGATTTGCCATTTTGTAATTTATGATTTCCACTATTTTGGCAGTAGTGTCCCCCCTCCCCAGTTTCAGGGATGCCGTGGAACCTTAGAGTACATCGTCGGGATAATTGTTCAGTGTCCTGTACATAGCTGTCAGTAACACTGGAAGATTTACGTTTTCGTGGCATACTCCTCTGAATTTTTATTCTTACAAGAAAAGTAAGCGACTTAGACCACGGCAGCCATCTTGCAAGAAATATATAAAGGTCGGGCGGGTTGACCAAGACAGGCGTTACATTCTGACGGCCGAAGTCAACATAAAAGTTGTTGAGGTGTCCGGTGTTGCAGAATCAGCCAGGAGTGGATGACTTCTGCTTGTAGCCAGTAACACACTACAGGCCCTGCCAAAGAGAGCGAGTGTCGTTGGAGAGGATCTGGCCTTCAAGCTTGCGCTTGTAGTCAGCACGTGACTTCGCATTCGGCAGAAACTTCATTCAAGATGTCGAAGTGGGGCGGAGTGTGTCGAGAATGCGAAGAAGAGACGAAAACTGAGCGTGGAGGCTGCGTGTTCAATCAAGAATGGGTGCGGGCGTTTCCCGGTATACGAGTCAGTAGTGAAGGGGCAGCAAAGGCGTTCTGTGTTTCCTTCAGCACCCATTTTTGTATCTGCCACGGAGGCAAGAGCGATGTCACGCGGCACGTTGAGCGGGCAGGCCACATCGCAAAGGCCTCTGCCCAGGCCCAGTCCAGAATTCGCGACATCAAACACGTCATCGCTACCGGCACCGAGACGGACCGGGTAACGTCCGTTCAGACCCTGTTCGCGATGTTTGTGGCAAAGCACAACCTGCCGATGGCGGTCGGTGGCGAATTTGGCAGTCTCGCGAAGTGTGTCGAGAATGCGAAGACAACTTTCCCACTTTTTCTCGAGCTGATGTTGACACCTATGCCATGAATCACACCCCACCGCTTTTAGATTTGCCTGAAAGTTCTGGCGAGCGGTCGGCTCTGTGAAGTGTGTACCCAGAAGGAAGGACAGCCGAGTCTGGGGTCGAGGAGTCAGGCCACGTTTCTGTGAAACAATACATATAACAGTCTCTAAAATCACGTCTGGCTTTCATCAAATAAAACAGTTCGTCACGCGTGTTCTTCACGTATCTCACATTTGAGAGAAATAACGCAAGGAGAGGAGGGCGTTGTGTCCGTGTTCTAAAACGTGTCAGCACGCCTGCACGTTTGTCTCGCTTGCGCCACCTTGAGAAGTGGAGCGTGTATTGTGTGTGTCTTTATTTTCGCTACGGCCACTACGCCGACCAGCGGGACGTGTCGTGTGTGTGCCATTGTTCTCACATAGCGAAATTTCATCGCACGAAAGCAATAACGTAGGGATCCACTTACTGTCAATATTTTCACGAATACGAAGCAAAATATCTCTGTCATACCTCTGCAGACGAGCACCTCTCTCAGTCAGCAAACCAATTTAGAAACAGGCACATTATAGCCAGACACAACACCCATATACCGGCGCCATCTTGTTTCACGATTAGTACATTACTGACGTCTCATAAAACAAAAATTAATGCATACAGTTGTCACTTTCAAAACTTTGGCTTACGTTTTTGTTATAAAGAAACACTTTTGCGACCAGATTTTCCACAAAATATACGACGGAACGCATCACGTGTTGAGCATCCATATTTTGATCGCTTGACGGAGTCTATGCTAGGCAACGGGTCGCATGATGGATAGGGCAATTGTTTAACGTCCATTTAACGTGTGAACCTATAACAGCTAAGAACCCCTAACATACGGGACATTTTGAAAACACAAAACGTTAGTTTTTTTCTAATGGGTCGCAGATGAACAGTTAAAAAGCTTCGCGCCCTAGGTGCAAAACGTCTACAATGACAAAGTTAGCATCTATACGCACATACATAACAACGTAATTTCAATTATATTTTGATTAATAGTAGTAGTAGTAGTGTGAAATGTGTGTGTGTGTGTGTGTGCGTGTGTGCGTGTGTGCGTGTGTGCGTGTGTGCGTGTGTGCGTGTGTGTGTGTGTGTGTGTGTGTGTGTGTGTGTGTGTGTGTGTGTGCGCGCGCGTGTATGCGCGCGCGTGCATGCCTGTGTTCGTGTTTAATGCACGTGTGCGTATATATGTGCATGTGTATGGTTTAGTCGATTATGTCTTCCCTAGGGTGGCATGGGCGCTACAGGACCTTGGGGGAAAGCAAGGGGAGAACCCGGAACAATGGTAAGTCGTGGATAAGTGAATGTTTTCTAGCCAACCAGCTTGTTTGCAATGCGGAGTAAATTAATTCCCTGATAACTGACCAGTTTATATAATATAAAAAAAACACATGCGCTACGTAAATTCCATTTTAGAACATTTCTTTAATTATTACTCTTCGAATATTGACGGTATGTTATGTGTCATTCAGGGCGCAACGGGTCCAGTAGGGGAAAGGGGAGCAACTGGACCTGCTGGCAAAACGGGACAACCAGCGGAAGGCTGCCCTAACGGTAAACACCGACACATGCGAATTCTGTCTTGGTAGAAGGCAATCCAAATCTACTTAACACCAGTTTTTGTTGTCATATCTTGGAAATATTTAGAGTATGAACCAATTGTAATGGTTTTCGTCATTCACCAATACCAAACTATTTCTAAAAATATTTGACCTATTTAGTTCTCAAGACACTTTGTTTTTATCTGTACATTTCTAAAAGGTCTTTTTTACTTTTGCAGTGCAACGATGTCCATTTAATTTGCATTAATGACATGAAGTGTTTTTCAGCGGCTAAACTCATTTGTATTTTTATTTGTCTTGTTTCTGACTCATTCGGTAAAACAATGACCTATTGAATATTCTTTATGACTGCTAGCTCAACTGTGAAAAAAAAATTTCGATTAAAATATTGGAAATAATTGTTGTTTCAATTTTACAGGGTCTGGTCAAATTTATGTGAACATAGTACAGGTTATCTGGCTCAACAAACTATAAAAATAGGATGTGGCTACTAACAACACTTACACAACGTTTCTGATCCTCCCACTAGTCTGTACTGTTTGTGGAATGCAGTAGCACAGTGGATAGAGCATCGGTCTCCCAAACCAGAGAATCGCAGTTCTAATACTATGCTGCCGTGTCGAACTTTGGGCAAGTTTGTTCACTTAACGTTGCTACAGTTCGCTCAGCTGTATGAATGAGTACCTGGCTGTAGACAGAGGTGGATGTGTAATAACGACAAATGAATACTGACCAGTGTGATTATGATTCGATGCAGGGTTTCCGAACACTATCACGCTGGTGTGGGATGGTCTTCTCACGCTCTGGCTCACCATCGCAACTGTCTACGTCGCCAAAATCTATCGTCAAGACACGAAAAACTGACGATTAATTCCATCCCGGTGTGAAATCTTCCGGAAGAGAACTTCGAGAAACTTTATCAACGAGGGAGAAAAACACTGTGAAAGCATAACTAATGGCTACGTCCATTTTATCACATGTCGCTTTAAAAGCTAGTTTGCACAGCTAAATACCAGTTATGTTCTATTATTTGTATTACTTTCACGTATTTATATCTTATACGTAAACAACTAATCAATATAACAATGCAATGAATTGTGCTCGCAAATAACGAATCAGCCGTGCGACATATAACACTTATTATAAATGTCTGCATCGTAGGGGTGTTTGTCAAAACGAACAGTCCAGCGTTACGAAGCGTGACAGGAATGTGGCGTTCTCGCAAACTGTCAAAAATAGCGGAACGTACTTAACGGATGGCCCTTTAGATATTAGATTAGTAGAGAGTAACAAGCTTTCCTAGATATCCCAAAAAAGACTAATTATTAGCGTCGTTGTTATTTGTAAATGGACAGTTGCTACTACAAACTTCACCGACAAATTACGTAATTGTTGTCCTACCAGTACTGATTGGTAGATGTGTGACAAATCACGTTCTGTCGTACCAATGATGACTACAGGTATTTCTTCTCATTGTATCGTTACGTGATAATCGCTTCGAATAAATGAAACTCCAGTCGTAGTCTGCTGTGGGATTTCATGTTAACGTTATGCATCCATACATTTAGAGGGTTATCGTATGAGCCTAATATATAATATACTAATGGCGACCTACGTAGCTATGATGGTATAGATGTGACGTCACACAGCATCTGTGGGTGTCTTTTATTTTCTATACAATTAATAGAAACCTACTTGCATTATCTTAAATATACTATCGAATTAAAACTGTTTGAATTTTTGGCCTTCAAGTAAGAGAGGCTGACTCGCCGAGAAAAAGTGACTTTTCTTGGCGAAGTCGCGCAGCCGGGCGAGAGTCGATTAAGCTAGTATGGGAAGGCGGGGTAAGACGGTAACAAAAAGAAGGGTATAGGACAAAACTATGGACTTGCAAGTATCCAAATAATGCTTCACTTTAAAATTTGTTATTTGTAGAAACATGTGCGATATTGAACTTTCTTGAGAAATAATTGTTTAGTTATCACAAAAACAAAAGTTACGTCACTGGGGCTGTATTAGCCTACACTATGTATAAAAAGGTTCCATATGGTGGGGTAAAACGGCCATCAGCATTATTAACTAGAAACCCAATTTCTGTCATGAACTTAAAATAGAGCATAATAGAACAAATTCCTACAAAGAAGACAATGCCAATACAGAATATTTAACCGAGAAAAGTTTCCACCGTGCAATTCGCCACCTAATGACGGGTGATAATAAGGTAGAAACATTCGCAAAACAAAATTGGAATCTCAGTTTATTCCCTTGTTTGACTTGTTTTAATATAAGTTAAATTTGGAATAGTTTCGAAGACATAGTATTAACCGATAACAATTTACTCTTATTTAGTATTTTTATTCTATAGTTAGCCTGTGTGTGTGTATCATATTGATTCGTGGTAAACCTAGACTACTGGTCGCCTACCGGATAACATTTGCACGTGCACTAATTGGGATAAAACCACATTTAAATTTTACATAGGCGGCCATTGTAACGTTGCCTTCATTTCCTCAAAATTTGTCTTGCGATTTTCTTGAAAATTTCACAACATATTTAACCTCCATTGACACAAGTGCTGTAGAAAACTCGTGAAATTCTCTTACCTCATTTTTAAGAAAAATCCACCCAAACCTGACACCCCTCACTTTCGTCCCAATCTGGTGACGGATTTTGAAATATTGGTGCGTGCTGCCACTGCGCGAATACGCGTGCGAGTAGCGTATATTTATTGCTACCTCGTGAAAGATCTAATGCAGTAGTACATTCAGTATATACTGGACAAATATGTGCCATATCAAAGTGTTCGAAAAAAATTCACACATCACACCAAAACAGTATTTTCAAGGATACTCTTTCGGTAATGGTAATGGCGGACGAATCCTTAATGTGGTCTTACCCCAATTTCCTAGGCGGTTGTGAGGGGCACAAAAAAGTGCCGCCATCTCGCGGCGCTTGTGTGACCCTGGCTTGTATATCGCCTCCGTCAAGGAACAATCGGATTGATGGAGAGAGCTTCCTGCTACCTCTCCACGTACAAATGCATGCAAACACCTGCCGTCAATCTTGTCAATGGTACCTTCAGACTAACCCTAACCGTAACCTTAACATCGCCCTAACCCTAAACATAACCCCAACGCTAACCCTGTTTGCCCATCATAACACCTACAAAATGGCATTTGTACGGGGAGGAATAGAAGGAAGCTCACTCCCTGATTCATCGGTTGCCACGCGGCGCTGCTATCAATGTAAGTGTATTTGTTTGTAAGTGTTCAGTTTCGTTTGATTGATTATGTATCATTATAGTTTAAATGAATGACAGTATACATGTCAAACCCTTTATTGGTTTTGCTGGCTGAGCGGGACGTTGCCTACTACGAAAGTGGCGCCACACGATTGACCGAAAAATAACTAACCACATAAGCTCCCACAAGAACACCAGAGTGCGCCACGGTCAACTTTACCACCCGTTACGACAATGTTTCGTTACGACAATGTGCATCAGTAGAGCGTTCCAGGAAGCGCCTCGATCTCGACTCCTTTCCCTATCCAGATGACGTCATGCGCTCAGTTCGATCGTTGAACAGACATTCCCTATTCATGGGATATTTCGGATTTCATTCGGATTTCGGTTTTGATCGTGTGTTGCAAAATAGTGGGAGAGCACGGGTCCTAATTTGGGGGTTATTGACGGCACGTGCTATATTTGGTTGCCCTGTGTTTTACTAAACTTCAAACCTTCCTGAATAATACTCCAGAGGGTAACCTTCTCAAATCAGTTGGCTTCACTGTGAAAATTGGTCTTACATTCAGGCCTATAGGGTCACTGAGTGGCCGTTTTGTCATAATTGTATGATTTCAAATTTACATAGTAGATCCAGGGATACGAAACTACATTTGGTATTGAAATATCCGGAATGATAAGAAGAATAAAAACAACAAATATATTTTCAAAATGTTTATTTTTAGGAAGCCAGAGACAAAAACATTGAACAATATGTTGAAAAAGCCACTCCGGTTTCGCAGTCGACATCATATAGAATGTACCGTAGTGACCTTGATATTTAATCAACATCCACCGTTAATATATCAAAATAATCGTCATTCGTTTACCTACTGATTGAAACACAATAGCAAAATAATGTTAATCACCACACATTCATGAACCAAACATTTACCTCACGCCCTAATTGTTGCGTGATCATTACTTGCATTATTTCCACTTTCCGTTGTGTAGTAAACATGATTAAAGAATGAGTACTGAATCAAAGTCTACCAGTAAATAATAGTGACATATCTCATAAGATAATGTATGATAATATGTAGTATCCAAACAAACTAAAAATGTCAAGCGTACATCGCAAAAAAATATGCAAACGTGTTTTTCACATCACTGTTGGTAGATTGCCGTTTACGCCTTTTGTTGACATAGACAGCAATGCAAGGCATATATGATATCGCACATCAATTGCAATTATATCAACATCCGCACCAGAGTAAGGTTGTAATCTACCAAGTATGTATATTTCATTAAATTCTTCTGCTTTTCGTTTTAATGACTGTCCACGACTTTAGGTCATTGCGACGCTAGCTCTCTTGTGCTTTGTGAATGGCTTTTGACAATAATTCACTGAGTCATACAGTCAAAGCTACTCTTGTTAAGTATTCAGGTGCGGCCGCGGAGACAATATCAGGTTCGTCATTGTCCTGGGTTTATGGAGGTATGCCAGACACCAAAATATGTCTCTAATTGCTTTGCAATACGATCTTGCCATTTCTCAATAGTAATACTCAATACAGTAACTGATCTAACTCTTTGAAGTATTGTCTGAGTGCCCTTTTGGCAAATTACGTATCATTCAAAGTTGGTTAGTCCTAAGGACCCGGCCGTCCCATTGCAGATTGTCTCTTCTTACCGACAGGTCATCTAAACTAATCAAATGTAAAAAACCCAGAAAAAAGCGATTAATGATGTATTGGCATTCATGTTCGTTAAGTATATAAAAGATTTTTGAAAGTACGTACACCTATGTTAATTTAAACAAAAAACTGGCGTGTTTCTTTATAATTACACCTCTGTGTAGAACAGTGCGAATAAATTTATGGTTGTGTTATTCAGATGATTAAATATACACTTATCAACACATTTCTCGTCTGAAAATTATCAATACTTTTAAATAGTAAATGGTATTCCAGTATTTACTCTTAAATATCACCTTAACTAGAACAAAGAAACTGGAAATTGTGCACTTCGTGAAATGCTGTCCAGATGTACCGGAATACAGAAAGAAGTTAATGAGTTGCCAGTACGTATTTTTATGTACACCTTGTGTTGGTGTTGACTGTATTTGTCCTAGAGGGCCACTACTCGTAGCATGCTACATATAGTACTACTCACCATTGAACACATTGTGCTGAATACCTACCTATTTATATGTACACCTCACGAGACATTCCTTCGTTTTTGTCTCCTCTGCAAAGCCCAAGAACTGCAATCGACAAACAGCTATGCCATCGAACAGATAAAACAAGACTGAACAAGAAAAAACAGTTGTTGTTAAGACCCAGCAACCAAAACACCAGGATTTGAAAACAAAGACATCTAGCAGAGGTACATTGGAGTGTGCCCAGTGCAACAAAAAGTTTGAAGATCAAACATGGACTGACGCAGCATATAGCTCTTCACACCTGGTACTATACCTATTCGTCCTAATACTGTGGCCGTGGGTTTTAGGCAACAAACAACATAAAAGGTCACATGGTGAAGCACACTGGCATCAAGCAATTTGTTTGTCGCCTTTGTAAGGAGTTTAGCTATGGACGTACGCTGAAAGTACACGTGAAGAAATGTCATGATGAATGTTAGTTGGGTCAGCCAGGTCTTAGTCGGCCTTCCTCTCCTTCTGTGTCCACCTTCAGGGACCCACTCCATTGCTACATGTGCTATTCTCTCTCTTGGTAGGCGTAGGATATGTCCCGCTACTCTCCGTCGTCGAGACTTAACTATGTCATGCAGGCTCTCCAGACCTGCCCTCCTCATCATTTCTTCACTGGTGATGTGCTCTCTCCATGATATGCCCAATATGAACTGGATACATCGCCGGTAGAATATGTCTAGTTTTGTTTAGTTTTGTATATCCTCGCCATATTCTTCCACGTTTCACAGGCATATATCGCTGTTGGTATTACGATTGACATGTAAAGACGTAGTTTTATGTCCTTTCTGATAATGGTACTGGACTATATTGAACGTAGTCTTTGGAACACTACTGATGCCTTGCCTATCCTCGCTCACACATCTACTTCCGCGTCGCCTTCTCTAGAAATGTAGCTTCCGAGATAAGGGATGTTCTCGACGCGCTGCAAGTCTTGCTGACCGATTACAATTTGGGGGTCAGATCCATCACCATCTGACAATGTTTTGTGTTCTCATAGCTAATTAGTAATCCGACCATCTCTCCATTGTTGTTTAAATTATTGGTCATCTCCTGCAGGATATCCGGCGTGTGGCTGAGCAGTGCAACGTCATCGGCAAAGTCAAGGTCTGTCAGCCTATTATTTGTCCACTTAACACCAAAGTTCGGACATTTCATCGTTTTCCTCATGATAAAGTCGATAACAACAACAAAGAGGAAAGGGTACAGGATGCAACCTTGACGTACACCTGTCTCTATATCGAAATATCTGTGTAGCCATCGTTGGTCTTGATGCAGCAGTTGGTGTTTCGGTATAGCGATTTTTTTAAACACAAATGAAATCGGCAACGACTATTATTATAGTCGTTGCCGCTTTCATTTGTGTTTAAGAAATGATGTTGCACACCACATGAATATACGGACTTTGTTGTTTGTTTTGTAATGAACGTAAGCAACAACCATATATTAGTTAAATTTTCTTACATATGATACAAATATATACTGATCATCATGATTCTGAATTATGTTCAAATATAATTTATCTGAAAATTATGCTACATGTGGTAAATATATATATACTGTGAATAGGACCTCTGGCATCTGGTTGTCTCACTAAATGTCCCAGTACCGAATTACTACCAGTTTGACCAATTTACCAAGCGTACTTATTTAATGACGTAATTGGAAGATATTATTTACATACGCGCAAGTTCCAAATGTCTGCTAATCGAATTACTATAAGTTGGACTGAATTACCATGCGAACGTATTTAATGACGTCATTTTCACTGAAATACCCGCCATTTTCACCAATATACGTTCAATTAACAAATACTTTACTTACCTCAAACTGACATATTATAAACTCACAAGGGGACGTTTCTGGCTAGGCCAATAGTTCAAACTATGACATGAATAATAGGTAAGGCTATAACATTGATGATTGAGGGGTACAGGTCAATGCGTCCAATGGGCAAACATGTTCAATTTCTAAATGTACAAATATAGGGCATACTGGCTTGGAATGGATCTAATTGATAGTGATTGATTATGATTAACCTCGGGCAATTGTTGCCAAATACTGTTCAGGGTTTTCTGAGTTTTTGCTACTCTGTCTATACAGGTAGTCTACTCTGACCCAGATGGCGTCGGATAGTTTAACACCTACCTCTAATAAAACTGTCAAACAGTCTTTAATATCTGCAGTTGAATTAACATCCATTGGACAGAATTACCACGCGTACTTATTTAATGTACATGTTGGTTTGAACAATACATGGTAGATTTTTGCGCTTGACCGCCAATATATGTTCACCACGCGCACCTGTTTAATGACGTAACTGAACAAAACTATATACCGGCGCGGAAGTTCCAAATTCTTATAACCGAATTACTACCAGTTGGACCTAATTATGACGCGTACTTATTTAATAACGTCATTTTTAACGAATTCCTAACATTTTCACAAATTTCCCGCCAGTTTGACTACCGTTTTGATGACAAATAAAATGGCCATTGTATGATGGAAATACAGTTATAAAATTACAAAACTTTAAAAAGTAACGCATATTTTAAAACACTTTTTTCAGTAATCATTGGTGTATTTAACTCAAGAAGATCCATAGAACATATTGAATGTTGTGGAACATTTTATATTTTATGAATTTTCATAATTATTTTAAAAGTTTTTCATACACTACTCCCAGAATTGTTATCTTAACACACACTTGTTTCAACAAATTTTGAAGAATATGCTGTAGAACACAATCCAAATATGATGAGCATAAGAAAGCATACATGTTATTACCTAGTCCTATTTCGCAACAGAATGACGGGATGTAGTGCATTTGAATGCACAAATGGATCGATTGCACATATCCATTTGAAACATGTTGTGATGTACATATTATTCACAGCAGAAGTCACATGGAACTAATGTGGCAGAACAAAGTCAGACATCTATTGTATTACTGCGCGTTTGAGTTTGACTACCGTTTTGATGACAAATAAAATGGCCATTGTATGATGGAAATACAGTTATACAATTACAAAACTTTAAAAAGTAACGCATATTAAAAAAAACTTTTTTCAGTAATCATTGGTGTATTTAACTCAAGAAGATCCATAGAACATATTGAATGTTGTGGAACATTTATATTTTATGAATTTTCATAACTATTAAACAAGTTTTTCATACACTACTCCCAGAATTGTTATCTTAACACACACTTGTTTCAAAATGTTTTGAAGAATATGCTGTAGAACACAATCCAAATATGATGAGCATAAGAAAGCATACATTTTATTACGTAGTCCTATTTCGCAACAGAATGACGGGATGTAGTGCATTTGAATGCACAAATTGATCAATTGCACATATCCATTTGAAACATGTTGTGATGTACATATTATTCCCAGCAGAAGTCACATGAAACTAATGTGGCAGAACAAAGTCAGACATCTATTTTATTACTGCGCCCTACGATCTGCCGAACGCGCATTGCCAGCCGTTCCGCGCCACAACTTTGGACGATATGACAGCCTTTAATTCTGTCGAGCGGGGCCGACTCCGTGGAATGCGACACCTGAGGATCTCCGTGTGACCGAGTGCATAGACACATTTAAAGCGTTTCTTAAGACTGATTATTTCAAGCTTGCTTTTAATGTCTAGTTCTCTGTATCATAATTATTTGCTCATTAATATTGTATTGTATATTTATTTATTCATTATTATTATCTGTTATGTAGGTCTTTATATTTTTTGCTTAGGTTTGTTTAGAACATTTAATATTTTACTGCAGTTCTAACGTTTTTACACGTTTAATTAGCTTAACTAGCGTATTATTAAACATATTTATTAATTAATATTTTATTGTCCATTTATTTATTGATAATTATGATTTTTATATATGTCTTGATCCTTTTAGATAAGGTTTGTTAAGTACATTTGTATTTAATGCAGTTTTAGTCTTTTATATACGATTAATTCTATTATCTACATTTTAGTAGCTATTACTCTACATTGCTTCAGTTCACACAGCAGTACCTGCCCACAGACAGTGGTGGATATTTGTATAAGAACAGTCTTCGCGCATTAATTGCAGCGTGGTTGAATTCTTTCCATATAAGTCAATGTGGTGTTCGAACGAAGAGGTCTGCCAGGGAGTAAAGAAAGTGTATAAAGCGCTTTGAGCAGTCATGAAGATTGGGTACTGCGCTATATAAAAACGTACCTTTTACCTTTTTTCCACATTCAAGTCATTGATAATCATGGGATTCGTAAGCAATTTTTATAATGGACAGTTCTTTTTCTATATATGGTCGCCTTTCAGGTACAAGCAAATTTACACAATATATAAGAAGTGTTGATTCATTTATTTGAAGCTCGAAACATCGAGGGTTTTACTAACACTTATGCAACTAAACCGGCGTGATACAAATGTTCGTCTATTTCCCGTGTTCCTCGCCAAGGACGAGCTGCGATGTTTCTAACATATGGTTAGTCGAGATTCCCCCTCTCCGATTGTAGTTTTAGCATGATACATATGATATGCCTTCCTACAACATAGGAACATATATCTGTAATGTAGCGTACTATAACAGGGTTGTTGTGATGGATTAATTGCTGAAAGAATCCATAGTTTAAACTGCTTGTTTTGCCATCAAAAAGCCAGCATTACCCACAAAGGGGTAATTACCTCCAGGTTAAATATAGCTAGTCTACAACACAGTCGAATTACTGATCAGTAGAGTGCTTAATGCGAGACGCCCTCGGCCAGCACCCCCTCCCTCCCCCCAACATCGTTACCATCATTGTTTTCGTTTTCGTCATCATCGTCGGCACGAGACCGACCTTTGTTTGTTGAGTGCAGACGACGAGCATAATTCTGCTACAACTACACGCTCACTTAACAAAGTTGACGAGTGGACAGTATAAGAGCTCATTGTTTTCAGGCACCATATATGATAAGTGCTACAAATAAACATTTATATGCTGTAACATCCGAGAAATAGCAATAATTGATCGTCCTTTGCACGCAGTCTGACCTTTTTAAACGGCGCCATTACCTGTACAGACCCCGACAAAAAGGTAATAAAGCATTTGTGGTGGAAATACCATTATAGTAATTCGTAATTCGTAGCACGTAATACGTATTGAAATGTATACCTAAGTATCCATATGTACGTCAATGTGTACACGAGTACATATCATCAGTCCTTGTATCATGCATGTGTGTTGATACATTGAGTAATTATTAACTATAATAACAAGTAAAATGCTATTTTGATTTGTGTCATATGAATTTTGTTGTTGTTTATATTTATGGGGTGGCTCCTGTGCTAGCGATATTATATATCTTAATAAGAGTCTCCCGACATTATCTATTGCTTATGTTACTCATTGTATATGTATCGTATTCATAGGTCAGGTAACTTGATTCTGAGTTCTGCAAAAACTGTACTGGTATCGATAAACCAAAGGGCTTCCTTGGCCATCTGCCATGTAGAGGTACTTCTCTGGGTGGCAATCTTGTTGAAACTTCTTAAATCTTGTTAACGGTACACATAGAAAACATTGGGTGGAATTGCCAACATTAATTAAATATGCAAGTAGTACAGACTGTCACCATGTGCTCACCGGAACCACACTGCCAGCAATGCCGTGAGTAGCATTTGACTGTCTATTGTTTGGCCGTTTTTGATAATTCAATTGACCGTTGTTGTCGTTATTAAAAGGATGTAGTATTTGACAAGATTGATCAAGATTGCCATCCAGAAAAGAAACTCAAGATGGCAAGTGGACAAGGAAGCCTTTTGGCTTATCGAGAGTCCAACCCTTTTTATCAACGTGTATCCCCCCTTCTGAGGTATGTGGCGATTTTATTTTAAAACATATTCACGCTACTAGCACACACACAATCTGTTCCATTCATTTAAAGTCCATTGTGAAAATTAGAACATTCTTATATATAATCTACACTTCTCCTTTACTAATGTAACTTCTTGTCCTCTAGTACTTCTATCTTTCTTAACTAAGAAAAACTATTTCGGTCAATATTTTTCATAACCATTCAATATTTTCGACAATTCTATCTCAACTCTTCTCAGTCTCCTGGTCTCTACCGTATTTCGTAACTAAGATACCTCAATGTTGGTATAATTTTAGTCGCCCTCCTCTGAAACTCTTTCTAGCATATCTGGCCTCCACGCTTGTACGCACAATTCTAAATGAGGCCTAACTATTGTTTTGTACAACGGTATTATTAGTTCTCGTTCCCTATACATTATATTTTGTATAATTATTTCAAGGATTTTATATCCCTTGGAAGTTGCAATTCTGCACTATTCTGAAACCTTCATATCCGCACTAATGGTTAACCTTAAATCATTTTCTTTTATACTAGTACTTTGTACAATACCCCCATTGTATATTGTACATCTTCGTTCCCATGTCCTGTGTGGAGGCATTTACATTTCCTAAAATTGAACATTTTCCACTTTTCAGACCATTTGATCAACCTGTCAAGATCATCATGTAAATGATGTATATCTCCATCAATGTTAATCCTTCTAAACACTTTTGTACCATCTGCAAATTTCCAAACCTTGCTTGTTATATCATCGTCCACGATATTATATATCTTAATAAGAGTCTCCCGACATTATCTATTGCTTATGTTACTCATTGTATATGTATCGTATTCATAGGTCAGGTAACTTGATTCTGAGTTCTGCAAAAACTGTACTGGTATCGATAAACCAAAGGGCTTCCTTGGCCATCTGCCATGTAGAGGTACTTCTCTGGGTGGCAATCTTGTTGAAACTTCTTAAATCTTGTTAACGGTACACATAGAAAACATTGGGTGGAATTGCCAACATTAATTAAATATGCAAGTAGTACAGACTGTCACCATGTGCTCACCGGAACCACACTGCCAGCAATGCCGTGAGTAGCATTTGACTGTCTATTGTTTGGCCGTTTTTGATAATTCAATTGACCGTTGTTGTCGTTATTAAAAGGATGTAGTATTTGACAAGATTGATCAAGATTGCCATCCAGAAAAGAAACTCAAGATGGCAAGTGGACAAGGAAGCCTTTTGGCTTATCGAGAGTCCAACCCTTTTTATCAACGTGTATCCCCCCTTCTGAGGTATGTGGCGATTTTATTTTAAAACATATTCACGCTACTAGCACACACACAATCTGTTCCATTCATTTAAAGTCCATTGTGAAAATTAGAACATTCTTATATATAATCTACACTTCTCCTTTACTAATGTAACTTCTTGTCCTCTAGTACTTCTATCTTTCTTAACTAAGAAAAACTATTTCGGTCAATATTTTTCATAACCATTCAATATTTTCGACAATTCTATCTCAACTCTTCTCAGTCTCCTGGTCTCTACCGTATTTCGTAACTAAGATACCTCAATGTTGGTATAATTTTAGTCGCCCTCCTCTGAAACTCTTTCTAGCATATCTGGCCTCCACGCTTGTACGCACAATTCTAAATGAGGCCTAACTATTGTTTTGTACAACGGTATTATTAGTTCTCGTTCCCTATACATTATATTTTGTATAATTATTTCAAGGATTTTATATCCCTTGGAAGTTGCAATTCTGCACTATTCTGAAACCTTTATATCCGCACTAATGGTTAACCTTAAATCATTTTCTTTTATACTAGTACTTTGTACAATACCCCCATTGTATATTGTACATCTTCGTTCCCATGTCCTGTGTGGAGGCATTTACATTTCCTAAAATTGAACATTTTCCACTTTTCAGACCATTTGATCAACCTGTCAAGATCATCATGTAAATGATGTATATCTCCATCAATGTTAATCCTTCTAAACACTTTTGTACCATCTGCAAATTTCCAAACCTTGCTTGTTATATCATCGTCCACGTCGTTGATATATATTAAGAATAATATAGGTCCAAGTACTCATCCCTGTGGTACCCCACTCAAACCTGATTTCCAGTTTGAAGCCTCCCCATCAACTACTTCACGTTGTCTTCTGTTAATCAGCGATTTTTTCTATCCAGTTAGATATACCATTTACTATGCCAAGGGACTTTAGATTAAGCAGTAATCATTGATGTGGCATTTTGTCGAAAGCTTTCTGAAAATCTAAGTAGGCGATGTCTACTAGTGATCCGTCATCTACCCACTTAGTGGTATCTTCCAAGATATATTTGTTAAGCATGACCTCGCTTTTAGAAACCCATGTTGAGATGGGTTTATCAAGTTATATTTAACAAGAAAATCTACCATGTGATCTTTCATTAGTCTTTCTAATAATTTGCAAATCACCGATGTTAAAACTCACTGGTCTGTATTTCTCTGACTTGTTTCTCGAACCTTTTTTTAAATAACGGTATTATGTTTGCTTCTTTCCATTCCAAAGGAACCACTCTCTATTCTCATAACAAGTTAAAAACTGTTGCAAGATAATTTGTTCTACAATTTCCAGTAGTAACTTGGGCGGAATCCCATCCACTCCTAGTGATTTATTATCCTTCATAGCCCTTATTTTCTTAGCCACCTTTTTCGGCGTTACAATTAACTGTCCTAAATAGCCTGATACTACCCCCCTTGAACTTAGCCCCGGTAGAGTCAGTGAACTACTCTCTTCCCTGGTAAACGCCGAAATAAAGTACTCATTCAGGCCTTCTGCCATTAAGAATCCCTCTGATATTATATTTCCATCACGGTCTGTCATACGTACGACCGACCTTATCCTGAACGTTCTGTTTGCTCCGAACATAAGCATAACAAACTATTGCTGTCATGTTTTACATCATAGCTTCTCTTTAAATTTCAAATTTCACTTAAGTGCTTCTTTATATATGTTGTATATCATTTCCAGTAAGTATGTATGATTTCCACATCATTTATTTGTATTTAATTTTCTAATGGCTTCTTTAGATAAATGTTTCTTTCTGGACCGTTTCCCTTATTTTTAAGGGAACAAATTTATTGACGATGCTCTCAATTTCATTATTTAAGAAATTCCAGCATTCTGTTGCTATCTTATTCTTAAGTGTGTTATTCCAGTCTAGCTTTGGGAAATATTTCGTCATATCCTTATATCTTCCTTTGTGGAAATTTCTTCCGTTCTGCTTTTTACTATTCCTTTCTTATTTTACTTTGATGGTAATATGTATCTGGTTGTGGTCACTACTCCCCAGTGACTAAAATATATTGACATTGTCAACTAATCCATTCTGTGAGGACAAAACTATGTCTAACACATTCTCACTACTGGTTGGTTCTAGCACACGTTGAGAAATCTCGTACTAAAACTAACAACTTGTGGTCCTCACTCTCCGTGATATTCCCATTGCATAGAACAATGGTTAAAATACTTACCATAATACAGTCTCGTTTGCTCACTTCCCTGCGTTTTGTACTTTTTCATTATCTTCAATGCATATCTTTGGACTTCGATAAACTAACCCAACCGTCAACGTTGGGTTGTTTGTAACTATATTACATCAAACAGCTTCTTCGCAATCTGATTCTCTTTGTACTTTTTTTTCACAATCCTGGATATATTCTTTAATATATAAAATAACGCCTCCCTTCTTCCTTTTCTGTCTTCCCTAAACATTCAATATCTTGTCTGTGCCAATTCGATATAAAGCGGTGTTGGCCCAGGATTCGGTTTTACCTATTTTGTGAGGGTCAGTATCTTCTACCATCATGTTTAATTCACTTCTTTTGTTTACTATGCTCCTTCCATTTAAATAAACGCATTTATATCCAGCTTCAGAACTGTAATGAGCGCTACCTAAGACAGTACGCCATCTAGCGAGTAACTCGCACATACGATATGAACAAAACAGGACATGTGAATGACTCCATCTTGTCTGTCAGATGGGCTCGAATTGAATACATGATTTTGTGGTTCTACTAAGTTGTCTTGTCGTCTTTATATGTCAGAATCACTACATGGTGGCAGCGGGTTAGTAAACCTTGCCAGTCGACAGTCAGTCGACAGTCCGTCGTCAACGGTCAGTCAGTGAATTCGAACGATCAGCGAATTTGTACGGTCAGTCAGTAAATTTGAACGAAAAATAAAATGCCGACATTTAACCCGCCAGAGTCGATGTCATTCGACGCCCCGTCCAAATGGCCGGAATGGAAAGAGCGGTTTATGCGGTTCAGGATCGCAACGTCACTGCATAAAGACGATCCAGAGGTGCAAGTTGCGTCGCTCATATACGCCATGGGCAGACAAGCCGAGAACATTTTCAAATCGTTCAAGTTTGCGGAGCCGTCAGAGGACGCCACAGACCCTCGAAATTACTTTGTCACAGTGATGCAAAAGTTCGACGAATATTTCGTGCCAAAGAGAAACACAATACATGAGCGTGCAATTTTCTACCAACGTTCTCAGCAACAGGGTGAGTCAATTGAAGCGTTTGTGCGTTGTTTGCATGATCTCGCGGCTCACTGTCGGTTCGATCAAAAAGAAGAGAACGTGCGCGATCGACTCATAAGCGGCATGCTCGACAAAGAAATGTCGCAGAAACTTCAGTTGGAGCAAGACGATCTGACGTTGGAGAAAGCAGTCGACAGCGCGAGACACAGTGAGTTAGTCAAAAGTCAGAACACTGTGCCGATGTCAAACGTGAACTTTGTAAAAAAGAAGAAGAGCGTAAACAGCAAGCTAGTCGTCATCAGCGCCACAGTCAGAGAGGCGTGAGAGAGGAAGTCGTCGCGAAAACGCCGTGTGGCCAATGTGGCTATGTGCATCGCTCGCCGGGCCCCGACGCATGTCCTGCTAAGGGGAAGACGTGCAATCGGTGTCGCAAGACATGTCACTTCGAGAAGATGTGTCGCGCCAAGTCGTCATTCATTCGCGAGGTGAAAGTGCAGCCGGACGAGGAGTACTTCTGCGGGTCGGTCAATTTGGGATGACAGCAGTCCAGCGTGGAAGGTTGACCTCGACCTCAAAGGTCGTCCTGTGACCTTTAAAATCGACACGGGTGCCGACGTTACGGTGATGTCGCACGCGAGCTACGTCATGCTGAGGCCGCGACCGCCTCTCAAGGCGATCAGTGCAAACCTCAACAGTCCAGGTGGTCCATTAGACTGTCGCGGGCAGTTCATCGCCAGCACAGAGGTCAAAGGCACCACCTATCACTTTCGTGTCATCGTTGTCGCAAATGACGTGGAGAACCTGCTGAGTCGTGGGGTTGCTTCGCGAATGAGTCTCGTCAGAAAACTAGACGCTATTACAGACGGCGTCGGTTGTCTGAAAACAGAGCCGGTGAGGATCATCCTGAAGGAAGACGCGCAGCCATCAGTCCTCACAGTCGCCCGCAGAGTGCCTATCCCAATTCTCCCCAAGGTCAAGGAGGAATTGGACCGTCTGGTATCTGCAGGGGTTATTGAGGCTATCACAAAGCCAACGCCGTGGTGTGCTCCCATGGTGCCTGTCGTAAAAAAGTCGGGGAAGGTCCGACTGTGCGTCGATTTGAAAAAGCTCAACCAGCATGTGCGTAGGGAGAGGTACATCCTACCCACCCTGGAGGACGTGACGTCGCGTTTGTCGGGCGCTACGGTGTTCTCGTCATTGGACGCCGAGAGCGGTTTCTACCAAATCCCTCTTGAGTCGTCAAGCCAAGAGCTGACGACGTTCATAACGCCCTCCGGTCGTTACTGCTACAAGCGACTGCTCTTCGGGATTACCTCTGCCCCGGAGATCTTCATGAGGAAGATGGTCGAAATCCTCGCGGGGCTCGAGGGCACAATAGCATAGATGGACGACATTCTAGTGTATGGGAAAGACGAGGCCGAGCACGAGACGCGCCTCGCGGAAGTCCTTAAAGTGCTTCGGGCAGCAGGCCTAAAGCTAAACGAGGATAAGTGTCACTATGGTCAAAAGGAAATTACGTTCCTTGGTCATAAATTTACGCCAGACGGCGTCGTAGCAGACCACGAAAAGGTCGAGGCCATAACGAAATTGCCTCGTCCGACGTCTGTGCCACTTCTGAGGCAGATTCTCGGTATGGTCCATTACTTGGGTGCGTACTTACCGGACTTGCATGTCGCCACTCGTCCGTTGAATGATCTGCTCAGAGGAGATGCGGTCTGGGCATGGGATCCCGACCAGGAGAATGCGTTCAATAAGCTGAAGCAGCTGGTGTCGTCAACGTCAATGCTCGCCTATTACGACGTAACGAAGCCGACCGCAGTGAGCGCAGACGCCACTTCATACGGTCTCAGGGGAGTGATCATGCAGGAAAGAAAGCCGGTCGCATTCTGCTCCAGATCCCTCACTCCGGCTCAGCAGAGATACGCCCAGATCGAAAAGGAGTGTTTGGCGGGGGTGTGGGCGTGCGAGAAATTTGATCGGTTCTTGTGCGGTCTGGGTCAATTCAAATTACTCACAGACCACAAACCGCTTGTACCCCTCATCAACAATAAAGATCTTGATAACACGCCACTCAGATGTCAACGATTTCTCATGCGACTGATGCGATATAACGCTAAGGCGGAGTATTCGCCTGGGAAGAGCCTTGTCATATCAGACGCACTCTCGCGGAGTCCGCTCGCTCCGCAGATGCATCGTTCTTCAACGGAGGACGACGTGAAGGCTCACGTTGACCTCGTTGTGTCGAACCTTCCGGTGTCACCCGAGAGGACAAGCGAGCTGCAGTCGTCTACGAGTGATGACTCAACGCTTCAAGCCGCCATTCACTACACCATAGCAGGGTGGCCTCGCTATGAACAGGACGTTCCTGACAACCTGAAACGTCTCTTCAACTTGCGCTACTAACCTTTTACAATGCGCTGAATAAGTGAGGTGATACGTACCGCATCTATTACCGATGCAATTATTATATAATATTGTGACGGTGTGACTTAGCTGTGATTTTTTGTGATATATTGGCGTGAATGGCTGGTGGTTTGTATCAATACGAAACTCTACTAGACTTTTTTTCTGAAATCTATCAACTCATGATATCGATTGTTCGTGTCAGCAAAGAAACTATCATTGTCAACAATTCACGTTTGCATAATTTTAACAGAAATCACATCAGAAAGCGGATAGCGATTTATTTGCCGTTTGTAAACATTCTGAACGCCATCGAGCACGTGACTATTTCGGCGCGTTGCAAAACAAACGCGTGAATATTTCAGTGTATGATGTTTCATTTCATTCAAATTTTCTCCTCGATTTAAATATGCAATCTTACTCGACCAGCAGTTTGCTACGACATAGCTTCCAAACCATCAGAACATTCATAGACCATATATATTATTTTATTACGATCTAGTCGACATTCGACCTGTCCTCCATCTAGCGATTAACAATATGCTGGTCTGGTTAGGCTATGTAAATGTATTGGGTATGTGCATGACAAGTCAAGGGAATAAGCCTAAATCCTCAAGAACCAGAGTAACAAACCAGTTTCATATGCGCGATAACTATAAATATCATTGACAGGGATGCTCAGAAACCTACATCAGTGCGACAGACCGCCGAGGATTTAGTGTGCAAATGTAACTTCAAGAAATCTTTTGTGGAAGCCCTGGATTAAAAATATTTTATTTAGCACTCGTTTATCTTTCCGTCTTTTCCATGAACAGTCACACTTTCTAATTTTCCGTTTGTCTTACTCGTGAATCAAATACTTTATTCGTCTTCCTGTGTGTTCTTCTAGGATAGAAGGTCGTTCTTATATAAGTTTCTGTAAACTGCGTTTTGTATCGTACACAAATACGTATGTGCTACATTGGAAGGACGTGCCATTGCGTTGTGTTCTGCCTTACTGTTAATAATTCCTACATTCAGTCTGTATTTTAATTATTACAGGGCAATTGACATTTCAGTGTCTTGCCGTTTTAATAATATAAGAAAAAACGGAATAAATTGCTGTACGGAAAATGCACAAATCAAAGTGTATGTTTTCTATTCATCTCCCTGGTAATTCTGGTAGAAATATATCCTTTGTTCATTTTATCGCTCGTAGTTTGAATGCACATATAATATAAACATTATTTAGGATCACTTAATATGGACTTTGAGACATTATTGCTATTGCTGAGACATGGGCTCAATCCGATCAAACTTCCCGGTTTCAACTACCAGGTGATACATCGTTTCACGTTGTAAGGGATTATAAACAAGGACGTGGTGTGGCTGTATACGCCAAAATGTTCTCGATTGCTCTGTTATATCGAGTAAATGGACAGTTGTAAAGAATGTGTCACTATAGAGTTTAAAGTAGCCAACAGTAGACATGTGGTCATTGTCTGCGTATATAGAACACCTGGATCTCACGTGTCTTTATTTTGTGATAACACTGACATCCTATACAATCAAACTTTAACAAGATTGCCACCCAGAGAATTAACTCTAGGTGGTAGGTGGACAAGGAAGCCCTTTGGCTTATCGAGAGTCCGACCCTTTTATCTATGTGTATCCCGCCCTTCTGAGGTATGAGTCTAGCTACTAGCACCCACACAATCAGCAGATAATCTGTTCCAGTCCTTTGTGAAAATGAGAACTTTCTTATATATAATCTACACTGTACCTTGGCCAATGTAACTTCATGTCCTCTAGTCCTTCTATCTTTCTTAACTGAGAAAAAAATTTCTATCAATATTTTCATAACCATTCATTATTTTAAACACTTCTACATGATCTCCTCTCAATCTCCTGGTCTCTAATGTTGTTAAGCCTTTTTAGGCGTATTTCGTAACTAAGATCCCTCAGTTTTGGTATAATTTTAATTGCTCTGCTCTGCACTCTTTCTAGCATATCTGTGTCCTTCCTGCGATATGGCCTCCACGCTTGAATACGATATTCTAAATGAGGTCTCACTATTACTGAACATTCTTCAGGATAGTTCGTTTTCAAATTCGAAACTTTCATTTTTCATATCCAAGAATCATGTTAAATTACCTGGTAGAGGCTTTCGTTGACGTGTCACGTCGACTTCATCAGTACCTGTGACGCTGAATGACGTCATCGTACACGTGAGGCAGTTCGTCATTGCCCTCGTCTCTGTTGATGGGTGTTTGGGTTTTTCTGATCCAGATGGCTTCCTTGATTTGCCGAATTCTTCTGTTGGGTTCTTTGTCAACAATTTTCACTCCCTCCCAGTCTATGATATGGTTTTCAGTTGTCGCATGGTCTGTAAGGGCGGATTTATTGATGGTAGACATCAATCTTTTTTTTCCGCTCCTTGTGTATTTCTCATTTTTCGTGTTGTCTACGTCCTTTCTGTGTTCCTCCAGTCTTGTTTTGAGTAGTCTTCCTGTCTCCCCAATGTATTCCCCACCACAATTCTTGCACGGTATTTGGTACACCAGTTCGCCCTGTTCTTCTAGCTGTACTTTGTCCTTGGGATGTACCAACAGGTGTCTGAGGGTGGTGTGGGGACGCATGGCCGTTGCTACTCCATATTTTTTCAGTACTCGATGTACTCTCTCCGATACCCCCTCTATGTATGGGATGACTACTTGGCTCCGATAGTTTTTGTCCTTAGTCTTTTTGTTGGTCTTTTTCTTCTTACTGCTATCTGTCGCCTTTTTCAAGGCCCACGACGGATAGCCACATACTCTTAGAACTCCTCTCAGGTGTTCCACCTCTTCTTTCTTGTCCCCCTCCTCCGAAGTTATTGTCTCACACCTGTTCATAAGGGTTCTGACAACTCCCAACTTCTGATGTTTGGGGTGGTGGGATGCAAAATTCAGGTATTGGTCAGTGTGCGTCTTCTTCCTGTACACTGTGGACTTCACACTGCCATCTTCCTTTCTGGTGAACTTCGCATCCAAGAAGGGCATGCTGTTGTTCTCTTCGTCTTCCCGTGTGAAAATGATGCTACCTGTGGGGTCTACAGTGTTCATGTGTTGTTGTAATTTCTTTGCCTTTCCTGTGTGTACCAGGCAAATTATATCGTCCACATATCGCTTCCAGTTTCTCGGTTGGCAATCGACTGGTGCTGTGGCTATGATTTTCTGCTCCAGGTCCTCCATGTACAGGTTCACAACAATGGGGGACACTGGACTGCCCATGGCTACCCCAAACTTCTGTTGGTAAATTTCTCCTCCAAATCTGAAGTATGTCGTCTCCAAGACAAATTTCAACAACTCCATGATGTCGTCTACGTTTATATTTGTTCTCTTCTTTAGTGTCTTGTCATTCTCTAGTCTTTTTCTGATGACTTTGCAAGCTTCTCTGATTGGGGTCTTCGTGAACAGTGACACAACGTCATATGACACAAATGATTCTCCTTCTTCCATTCTCAGCTTTGTCATTTCTTTCACCAATTCTTGTGAATTTTCCGTATGGTGTTCTGTTTTTCCAACAAGTGGTTGTAGTATGTTGGCCAATTCTCTGGACACTCTGTATGCTATTGTCTGTGTGTAGTCGACAATTGGTCTGAGTGGCACCTTCTCCTTGTGGATTTTTGGTGATCCATACATCCGTGGTACTTTTTCTAGCGTAGGATATAAGTACCAGTACTGATCTTTGGTGATCTTCCTCTCCTTCTCCAAGGAATTTACCATTCTGATGAGTTCTGCCTTATATTTCTTGGTCTAGAAAGCCTCTACCAGGTAATTTAACATGATTCTTGGATATGAAAAATGAAAGTTTCGAATTAGGTCTCACTATTGTTTTGTACAGCGATATTATTAGTTCTTGTTCCTTATACGCTATATTTCGCCTAATTAATCCAATGATTTGATTTCCCTTTGAAGCTGCAATTCCGCACTGCTCTGAAACCTTCATATCAGCACTAATGGTTAACCCTAAGTCCTTTTCTTTTACAGTAGTACTTAGTACAGTACCCCCCATTGTATATTCTACCTCTTCATTCCCATGTACTGTGTGGAGGCATTTACACTTCCCAAAATTGAACAGCATTTGCCACTTTTCAGACCATTTGATCAACCTGTCAAGATCACTCTGAAAATCTGGAAATCTCCATCACTTTTAATCCTTCTAAACACTTTTGTATCATCCGCAAATTTCAACACCTTGCTTGTTATTTCATCATCCAAATCGTTGATATATATATATATATATTAAGAATAATATAGGTCCTAGTACTGATCCCTGTGGTACCCCACTCAATATTGATTTCCAGTTTGAAGCCTACCCATCAACTACTACACGTTGTCTTCTGTCAATCAGCCATTTTTCTAACCAGTTTATTATATCATTTCCTATGCCAAGGGCCTTTAATTTAAGCAGTAATCTTTGATGTGGTACTTTGTCGAAAGCTTTTTGAAAATCTAAGTAGACGATATCTACTGGTGATTCCTCATCTATCCACTTAGTGATGTCTTCCCAAAAACATAACATATTTGTTAAACATGACCTCGCTTTAAAAAACCATGTTGAGATGGTTTTATCAAGTTATGTTTAACAAGAAAATCCACCATGTTATCTTTGATTAGTCTTTCTAATAATTTGCAAATCACTGGTGTTAAACTCACTGGGCTACAGTTCGCTGACTTGTTTCTCGAACCTGTTTTAAATAACGGTATAATGTTTGCTTTTTCCATTCTAAAGGAACCACTCCCTCTTCTAATGACAGATTGAAAACTGTTGCAAGCGGTACGATAATTTGTTCTACAATTTCCAATAGTAGTTTGGGCGGAATCCCATCCACTCCAGGTGATTTATTATCCTTCATAGCCCTTATTTTCTTAGCTACCATTTCCGGTGTTACTATTAATTGTCCTAAATAGTCTTGAACTTAGCCTCTGGTACTGGCAGTGAACTAATATCTTTTCTGGTAAACAGTGAACTAAAGTACTCACTCAGGTCTTCTGCCATTAAGAATCCCTCTGATATTATATTTCCAGCACTATCTTCTAGAAAACCGACCTTATCTTGAACTTTCTGTTTGCTTCGAACATACGCATAAAAAATCTTGCTGTCATGTTTTATATTACTAGCTAATTGTTGTTCATAGCTTCTCTTTCAATTTCTAATTTCAGCTGTAGCTTGGGCAAGTGCTTCTTTATAACCGTTGTAGTCTTAATCATTTCCAGTACATCTATACGACTTCCACATCATTTGTTTATACTTACTTTTTTAATGGCTTCTTTCGATAAGTGTTTCTTTTTGGACCGTTTCCCCCTAATATACTCCAACATTCTGTTGCTGTCTTATTTTTTAGTGTGTTATTCCAGTCTATCTTTGCTAAATATTTTCTCATGTCCTTATACCTTCCTTTGTGGAAATTTCTCCTATACTGCTTTTTACTATTCCTTTCTGATTTTACTTTGATGTTAAAATGTATTTAGTTGTGATCACTACTCCGCAGTGGCTCAAATATCTTGACATTGTCAACTAATTCATTCTGTGAGGACAAAACTATGTCTAACACATTCTCACCCCTGGTTGGTTCTAGCACATGTTGAGAAAGGAAAGTATCTTGAACTAAAACTAAAAACTTTTGGTCCTCACTCCCCATACTCTGTAGAGATTTCCATTGTATATGCCCGTAGTTAAAATCCCCCACAATAATACAGTCCCGTTTGCTTACTTCCCTTATAGCGTTTTGTATTTTTTCATTCTCTTCTATGCTTATGTTTGGACTTCGATAAACTAAACCAACTGTTAACGTTAAGTTTCCTGTAACTATGTTACACCAAACAGCTTCTTCGCAATCTGCTTCTCTTTCTAATTTTATTTCATACGCCTGGATAGATTCTTTAATATATAAAATAACTCCACCTCCCTTTCTTCCTATTCTATCTTTCCTAAACATTACATATCCTGTCAGTCCCAATTTGGCATCTGTCGGCAGCTTCTTCGCAATCTGATTCTCTTTGTACTTTTTTTTCACAATCCTGGATATATTCTTTAATATATAAAATAACGCCTCCCTTCTTCCTTTTCTGTCTTCCCTAAACATTCCATATCTTGTCTGTGCCAATTCGATATAAAGCGGTGGTGGTCCAGGTTTCGGTTGTACCTATTATGTGAGGGTCAATATCTTCTACCATAATGTTTAGTTCATTTCTTTTGTTTACTATACTCCTTGCATTTAAACAAACACATTTATATCCAGCTTCAGAAGAGTTTTCTAGACTGTTCTTTGCTGATTTATTTGTGCTGTCTTTATCTATGCCTCCAGTTTCAGGCTTTTCTGTGAGTCCCCCCTGCGAATCTAGTTTAAATAGATGCAATCTGTCCCACTGTCAACATATCGCAGCCGGTTCTCTGAGAAAACTGCTGCACCTTTCCATTAAGATGGAGGCCATCTCTCATGTACATATCTTCCCTCCCAACAACGTATCCCCAGAAATATGTGAATCCCACGCCCTCGTCTTCACACATCTGCTCAACTAGTGCGTTGATCGCCATCCTCTTGCAGTTTCTATACGTTGCCCCCCTTCCTCCCATTACTGGCAACATTCCTGACATAATAACCTGTTCAACTCTTGTCTTCTTTAGCCTCCTCACTAACTGTCTGTACTTCTGTACTATCCCAGTTGTTCCCTCCCTGTCTGCATTATTTGTTCCTACAAGTACCAGTGTAGACCCCCCCCCCTTGCCATGTCCCAATACCTTCTCTACCCTGTCAGTCACATGTTCAATCCTAGCCCCCGGTAGACAATCAACGACGTCCTTTCCCTCGCTCAGTGTCTTGTCCGTCTTTCTCATAATGAAGTCGCCCATAAACACCCTATCTTTCCTCATTGCCCCTTCAATCACTGTCTTAGAATAGCTCCTTCTTCGGTTTGCATCTACCTGGCTGTTGTCTTATCCCCCTGTCACATTCTCTTCCGATCCATTCTTTCCTGTCGCTTTTTCTCTTGTCACCTTTCCTCCTGTCAGCGTCCCTTTTATTGACTTCTCTTCTATCACATTTGCTCTCACTTCCTTTCGTCCCTTCATCTTTCCTCCCATGTCATTTTCTTCTCTCCTCTCCCGTCCCATCTTCCCTCCCTCCTTCTCTACGGTCACTTTCTCCCCTGTCACCTTCACGCTTGTCACGTTTTCTGTTGTCGATTTTCCAATTTCTTTCCCTCCAATCACCTTCCCTCCTCTCAATCTCCTTTCCTCAATTTTCTTGCCAATGCTATTCTCCTTCAGTCTTACAGTATTTTCACCTCCCTCACTGTCGTCTCTCTCCATTCGACCCGCCTCCTTGTTAATTCCCATCTCCATTCCCTTCACAATATCTCTCAACCTAACTATCTCCTTCTGCAGACATTCCACCTTCCAACAACCAATGCACTGAAAGGTGAATCCTTCCTCCATGGTTTCTGCCCATGACTTCCCAAGCCGGACAATGCAAAATCTACCCAGCTGTGGCAGTGATCGCACACCAAGTGTCGCTTTGCCTTGACTTGCCGCTTGCAAGGCTCCATATCCCGGTCAGAATTTATTTAGTAACTTAACTAACTTAGTCTTTATAAAGTCTGTTTCCTGTGTACTACAGGACACTTTATGTTACAGATTTCAATTACACAACCGACTATTTATTCTGTCAGGAACGCTAACATTACCGGTAGTGACCTAATTTAAATACAATCAATTACGTTACGTAAGGCTGCTTTATTTATTTAGGTTACGCCGCCCGACTATCGCCCTTGGCCTTGCTTAATTTTAACAACAATGCTACCTAATCAAAATATCTAGCAAGTACTGGCTTACACAGATATTATCTTATGTAAGTAGTTTTATGGTTGTTACTTTATCTCCTATATATATTCTACCACATAATCAGGTTTGTTAAATCTTGTTTACAACTTATCGAAGGCTAAGTTACCCTATTATCACTCACTACGCTAAGGTGTTCAAAAATACTTTTACTAACTAACTTTAAGCACAACTGCTACTCAATATATGTTTACCTCAACTTTATGAATGAAATTAAGGCAAGAATAATACTTATCAATCAGTAACTCCACTTGTTTATCAACTTTCCTGCACCACCAATTTCTACGATCTATCTCCGCCAAATATAGCCTCGAAAGCCAAAAGGTGCAGTTAAGAAAACTATATTCAGTTGTGGCAACTTTAATATAGACTTATTGAAACATGATTCGCATAGTGGTACACAATATTTCCTAGATATGATGTTTAGCCTTGGCATGTACCCAATAATTACTAGACCTACAAGAATTTCGATTGCGTCATCAACACTTGTTGATAATATATCTACTAATGATATTGAGAGCGATATAACGAGTGGTTTATTTGTCATTGATATAAGCGATCATTTGCCTGTGCTTGCCATTTGTAAGTCCGATGGTAGTCGACGTAGTCGCAGTTGCCCTGCTAGATACAAACGTCAATTAAGGTAGCTGGGCTGGCTATCATGTCAGTTGATTTCTTTATTTGTTCTTCTTAGAACATTAGTAGGTGTCAGTATAAACATGTGTACTATTAAAAAACCAAGGCACTATCGCCGTATGTCACCAGTCCGTCCTTTAAAAACTAGTATTTTTAGTATGTCTGTGGAAAGTCCCTTTTCAGATTCTTGGAAACTGACGATGTTTCCATAGTGACGATCACGTGTGTGTCAGCCCAGTTCAAACATAAATTCGTTCACCATGAATGCAGATCATATAGTCTGGTTATTCTCATACCACTATGTTGTTGTATTATAATTACCTAAATGCATCACACTGTCAAATCACCAAATACTGGCGGTAGTTTTGTTTATTCTCCGATAATGCCCGACCTCAGCCACCATTTGCAATGACACGTGACTGCCCCCAGCAGGTGTCAATCTATCTTGTCTACCACAACAAGATCAACACGTGGCCTTTCGTAACACAATATCACGAGACAGCTTAGCGGGAAAACCTTGGGGGAAATCTCAGTAATAGAAGTGTCTGACAAATCGTGTTGAAATACGCCACATGCCGTAAAAAAGTCACATTTCTAAGCAAAAAACAAGCATCTGGTGACACTTATATTATCAGTAACAATCAGGAAGTTTTACTTAATGTAACTTTTTATAAAAACTACAATACTTACAAAGCCATAACTTGGCATATGAACTCGACTTGTGTTTACCCCAAATTGCACGGTTTGATTTTATGTTTGGTGAAGGGGTCGTGCCAAAAATGCAGTACGGATTTTTGCTGTCTTTCAATATTGTAACAAAATGTTCACGAAGCTGTATCAAACTTAATATGCATTTGTTTGCAAAAAACTCGTGTGAATGTCAATAACATGTATATACGTACAACTGTACACAATTTTTCTTTTGGGGAGTTTCTCAAAAATGAAATAAAATGCCATTTTAGTGTGATTTTTTACATAAGTTTTAATTGTCTTTAAACAGATTTAAATATATCTAAACTACATAAAAAATCAATTCTTTTTGGTCTGGAGTATTGTTTAGTGTCTTAGGCAAACTCTGAGAAACAATAGTTAGTTTATCTTCAAAATTTATGTTAGAAATGATTAATTCAAAAGAAGCATATGATAGATGATGCAGCCACCTTAAGCGCTGATAATACCTTTGCACTAAATACAGCGTTGAAAGCTCATTCGTGGGACAAGATGCTTAGTTACACTGATACTAATAAGGCATATAACGATTTTCTTTGCGATTTCACTGCATTATATAATGAGCATTGTCCGCTTCGTCGAGTTAATGATAAAAATAAATGTGAACACAAAAATCCTAGGCTCACGAACGGTCTCAAAAATGCATGTAGGAAAAAAATAATTATACAAACAGTTTATTTCGAATAGAAGCAAAGCTACAGAATTAAGGTATAAATCGTACAAGAATAAACTAACAACCGTTATACGATATACAAAATGGGATTATTTTAGTAAATTATTGTCTAAGCACCGGGACAACTTGTCGGGGACAGGGACGATTTTATGTACAATCATGGGGAAATATCGACTTGAGTGCAACAATCCAGTACAATTTGATAACAATGGCGTTACTACCAGTGACAGGGCTGAAATAGCAAACACGTTTAATAATATTTTACTAACATTGGACCCGAGCTAGCTAAACAAATTGAAACTCCTCCAGATGTGTCCGTCCTGGATTACATGGGCAAACGTAATGAACGTTCAAAATTTTTGATACCAACCTATAAGGAAGAGATCATACGCACTGTTAATAATTGCTGTATTAAATCTTCAGCTGATTGTGATGGCACTATGATGAGTCTCGTTAACAATTTAATTGAAAGCATTGCCGAGCCGATGACACATATATGTAACCTGTCATTTAAAGGTGGCGTTTTCCCACTAAAGTAATACCTGTATATAAATCTGGCGAAAAACATATATTTACCAACTACAGGCCGATTTCACTTTTGCCGCAGTTTTCCAAAATACTGGAGAAACTTTTTACTTCTCGACTTGAAGGCTTCATGAATGCTTGTACAATCCTAAACGAATGCCAGTATGGGTTTAGAGAAGGCATTTCAACTTCGCATGCCTTGGTTGAATTACTTGAAGATATCACAAATTCGCTTGAACACAAGAAATGTGCGTTAGGCGTATTCATAGATCTTAAAAAAGCATTTCATACTGTCGATCACCAACTGTTATGTAAAAAAGTTGAACTCTATGGCATTCGTGGAAACGCGTATAATTGGATTAGTAGTTATTTGCTGAACCGTAGCCAATTTGTAAACATTGATGGCTACAGCTCAGACACACAAAGAATAACATGTGGAGTTCCACAAGGGTCTATACTTGGTCCGAAGCTTTTTATTCTATACATCATGACATGTGAAATATGTCTAAACTGATAAAGTTTGTTTTATTTGCTGATGACACGAAGATTTTATGTTCAGCCAATGATTCAAATCAGCATGAAAATATTGTTTGCAGTGAGCTGGTTAAACTGCAATTGTGGTTCTCGATCAACAAATTGTCTGTTAATATAGCTATTACCAATTACATGTTATTTTCCGGTCGTGCTCAATTGCCTGATGTAAATATCATGATAAAAAATACACAGATATTAAAAGTACGAGTTACGAAATTTGTAGGCGTGCTAAGCGGTGAAGCATTAAACTGGAAAGATTACATCAGACAAGTAAAGTATAAACTATCAATTAGTACATAATTGTACAGATGCAGTAAGGTAATCGACCGCCACTGTATGTACATGTTATATTCTACTCTGTCTTTGCAGTATTTATTGTATTGTGACCTTGGAATACAGCTCGACGCCATGATGTCGATGGCCGCACACATTAGCCGTACCTGTCGGGTTGTCTACGCCCAACTACGTGGCATGGCGCGAATACGATCATCTCTCCCGCTTTCAGCGTGCAAGTCGCTTGTACACGCGTTAATCACGTCGCGACTTGACTTCGGAAACGCGGCCCTGTACGGTATTACTGGAACCTTTTTGCACCGATTAGAGATGGTCCAGCGATCAGCTGCGCGTGTCGTCCTCTGCTTACGTCGGCGTGACCAACACAGCACGAAGGCGGCACTACGACAGCTGCATTGGCTACCAGTGGCGCAGCGAATTCAATTTAAACTGTTGACCTTGATGCACGGCGCTGTGTATGAAAACACTCCACAGTACCTTGCCGACCGTATATGTGCATATGTTCCCTGTCGTACTCTTCGCTCGGCCGACCAGTTTCTCATGGTTGTTCCTAAAGTTAACCTGGAACGGTGCAGCCGACGGGCATTTTCATGTGCAGGTCCCACTCTCTGGAACTCTCTTCCACTAGAGCTAAGAAGCCAACGTGACTCTGGACGTTTTAGGAGAGAACTGAAAATATTTCTCTGTAATCAGGTTTTTTCGTAATTTATTGCATTTTTAAATACATACATGCACATCTTAACGTTATATATGGCCCACATAATAATCGAAATGGGTAGTTGTGTTAGCATATGTAACCCATGTATTGTAATATTATAACGACAACGTAATGCATTATTACATCATGTTATAGTGTGTAAACACCCCTGAATCTGTTTTGGAGAGATATCTGGTGTATAAATCAATTTTATTTTGATTTGATTTGATTTATTGTGTGGAAATATGTGGAAATACCTATCTGACCAACTTACACTGTATACAAATGTTACAAAAGAGGGTAATACGGATTATGCACAATGTACAGCGATGCGATCACACAACTCCACTTTTTTACAAAGCTTGCATTTAAAAATGTACTGACTTAGTACAATTTAGGATATTACTATTTATGTATAAAGCCCATAAAAATGAATTACCGTCGAATATTCAAAGGTTATTTGTTAAACATGTTAAGAAGCACTCCACACGAAGTCAAAATCAATTTTTTACGTACCCGTGCTTCAACCACTAGAAGATGTATGTCATTAATTGTATATGGATCCAAAAGATGGAATTCGTTGAATATCAATTTTAGCAATATAAGTTCGTTTAACGTTTTTAAACATATCATTGAGAGTTACTGTATGCGTATATAATCTGACTTCTTTTTTTCTTTCAGTTTTCGTAGCAAGCACCCAAAACATTTGTAATGATTCCCATGTTGTATATAACTAATTAATTTAACATCATATACAACAAAAGCTGCTAGAAACAAAGGAGAAGCATGCCTTTATATAAGTAATGTTACTTCTATGCTTCTCCTTTCAAACTTGTCACCCATAGGTTTTGTATGTCTCATTCACTTGTACACTTGAATTGTTTGATTTGTTTGAATAAACGCTTTTGACTTTGACTATGTTTTGTGACCGCACATGTTGCCTGACCCAATGTATTAAACAAACGACAAACACGCACACCCAAAACAAGTAACCGTCTTGTTTACTCGTACGTAATCAATGTCGGTCAAAGGACTCTTGTGTGAGTGCCAGAACAAACAAGGTAACGGGACTGTCTGGGCCATGTCATAGCTGGACAAATACCTGGCTAGATGGTGATGATTTATGTCGTCTTGAAAGATTACCAGTAAGTTCTAATGGAAGAGTTACGTTGTGAGGAGCACAGTAGGGCAGCCGTAGGAGCTCCGGATTCTCGACTAAGGCAAATTTGTTTACTCTACATTGCTTCAGCTCACTCAGCTGTATGAATGAATACCTGGCTATAGACAGTGGTGGATATTTGTGTACGAATAGTGGTGGATATTTGTGTACGAATTGTCTTCGCGCATTAGTTGCAGCGTGGCTGAATGCGTCCCAGAGAAGTTGAGATGGTATTCTATTGAACAGGTCTGCCAGGGAGTAATGTGTAAAGCGCTTTGAGCAGTCCTGTGGACTGGGTACTGCGCTATGTAAGAGCTTACCTTTTTACGTTGCGCTGAATAAGTGAGATGATACGTACCGCATCTTTCAGCGATGCAATTATTATATACTATTACGATAACGTTCGCCTCAACAACCCACGTGTGATACGTGTAACCGGGTTATGATTCCGTTCTATTTACAGGCTACTGTGCACACTTATAACAAACAAATCCTTATAGCGTAGTCTACTTCTTCTTCGGCGTTCACTCAGACTGTAATTCCGGTTTCTCGTATGTAGGTCGCTGTACGCCTCGGGTCTTCCAGAGTAGCGCATTACATTTCAACAACCCAAATGTGCCAACCTATAGCAAAGTAGTACGATGGATCAGAATTCGAAAACACGTCTCAGTGATGCTACATCTCACACGTACTTCTCAGAATAACATCAATTCACTTTGCACACGTCCCGCGACTGTTATGGCGACGGCACTAGCAACGATAGGCCAAAGACCTGAACTAGTATGTAGGCCAGAGAGCAAAGTCTGCTCTCTGAAGCCTAGGAGACGTACTGTTAAAAACAAGTGGAGCTTTCAAGCATATGGTTCATACGTCCACACTGTTTGTGAAGTTATTATTTGACTGCGATGCACCAATGGTGAGTTGTTTTGTCAAACTTGATGCAGTGTATTTGCGCAGTCCATGGTTAAGTATCATTGTCGTCATTGCAACACTCAACTATATACGATGTGAATAGTTGCGTTAATTGTCTTTCTTGCTAGATTATTGTATTATATTAATACATTGACGATGCATATTATTTGCTGGGTTTTCATTTGTTTTACCCTTGTAAAAGGCACTGACGCAATATTTGCATTTTTCGCAAACTATCTTTGGGAATACATACTGCAAGGTATTGGCAGATTTTTCTGTATAATACAAAATAGCTATGAGTTGTTTTTTCCTTTCCGAATATTTAGTATTTAAACAAGTTAACTTATTATTATTGAGTATATTCTGTATCGAATAATGCATTTTTCCGTATGATGGGTATTATGAAGAATGAATAACAAGTGTTTTTATACTTTTGTAATGGTGTTGCATTTTGTACATGTACTTTTGAGTTAACATAATGTACAATGCAATTATTTGCCGTGTTTTCTCCATTTAATTAACATCTTTAGTTGTTATTACCGACACATTTCGAAGTCAATTGTTTGCTGATGTTGTTTTCTTCTTTTGTTCCTGCCTATTTCATTTGATTACTATTGTAATTATGTCATACCAATGGGAAGACTGGCCCAGATATGTCCGGTCACGATACGTTTCGTTTCTGATCTCTTTGTTTGTCTTTATAGTTCTTTTTTTAACTGTTATTACACTGAGATATGATAACAGTTTTGGTGACATGCTATACAGAATGTAGAATCCTAACTTTGTATGACTATGGTAAAATTAGGCTTTTTGTGCAGAATTTGCAGTAGGCTATTACGTGATCTAATTTGTCAACCATTTTGTATTCGTTTAAATAATGTTAGCTGGCGAATCATTTCCACGGTTTCAATGAGATGCTAATGCGTAATCTTTGTTTAATATATTGTACTTAAATAAGGAAACCGGTGATGATATTTAACCAGTATACCATTCCTCATTCCTCCTATTCACGTTTACTAAAAATAGTTCAACCTGTAATCATAAAATCACTAACATTAATTACAAATCAAATATTATTATTTAGCTACTGTTATCTTATATGATAAATTTCAAATCGCTAAAGTACATCCAATGTTGTTTAAAGAAGGCAATACCCAATTCGGTAATTATAGACCAATATCACTCATACCAGTTATGTCAAATATAGATGAATAATTCATTTACACCCAGTTAACCCAGTTAAAATCCTTTTCAAAAACGCACAATTCGAAAACCAACGTGGGGTTAGAAAGGTAAATATAACTGAACTTGCTGCTCTTGAGTTAGATAGAATAATGGCACACATAAATTAAAGTCCTACAACATAGTGACCTTTCCGAAGCATTTGAACCCTAAATCATAAGATATTAAATTTTAATACTATGGCGTAAAATGAATATTTTAAAGTTTAATCAGAAAGTATCTAACAAATAGAAAACAATAGGAGGTCAAATATTAAATACCTAATACTTTAACAGGCATACTACAAAGTTCGAATCTATTGTTTATTGCAAAGGTAAATAACTTTGCCAAGGTTAGTCATAAGTCCAATTCTATAATGTATGCCAATGACACTGCAGTCTCAAATACATTTGACTAATTTTCAACGTCGTGAAAAAAATGGAAACGTCGAATTTGTTATTTATAACTAACTGAACAACTGTCCCTTAACCTAAAATATGAAAATATTGAAATAAATACTTTTGTTCTGAGATAAAAAGGATAGAAGGACTAAAGGACATAACGTTCCATTAGTAAAGGAGCAGTGTAGATTAGATATAAGAAAGTTCTCATTTTCACAAAGGACTATAAATTAATGGAACAGATTATCTGCTGATTGTGTGGGTGCTAGTAGTGTGAATATGTTTAAAAATAAAATGGACACATACCACATAAGAGCGGGATACACGTAGATAAAAAAGGGTTGGACTTTCGATAAGCCAAAAGGCTTCTTTGTCCACCTGCCATCTAGAGTTAATTCTCTGGGTGGCAATCTTATTACATCTTCTCAAATATTAAAATCTAAACAAAATGAAGTACATGCTTTGCAAGACAGCCATAAGAAAATGTGTGATTTCTTCATTACTATCCACGAATGATAATACTATTGATTGAGTGGCAGTTTATTTGTTCTTGGAATACATTTTAATGGAAAACATAAATAACTGGAGACGTCACATTGACAACATTTCGAATACGTGTTCTAAATAGACTGAAACGGTTATAATCTCTTTAATTAAATTAACAAAATAAACACATTACAAGAACTAAAATTGTAATTTGGAGATAAAAAAAACATTTGTTTACCTTCAAAATAACCATTTCATCAGAACAACAACATTCACAATTTAAATATACGTGGACAATAGAACATAAGCACAATGAGGGAACAGTACGAAGTACGAAACAAAGTCCCCTATATACCTTGCCACATACAATCAATAATGCACCTGTTTTTATACAAAAATCTACATTCACATCTTTCAAGGGTTTGCATTGTACGTTAAACATCATTATTTCCACACTTACCTGGCTATATGTACACTCCGAAAGTGTTACATTTGCCATCATAACTAAACGACCAGTAAGAATACGTGTTTCTGTGTACTTATTTGGATCAATAACCATTATATCCGCAAACATCTATAATGTCATGTTGTAAGCCTTGCATGAGATAATATATGCTAATATTTTAAACTCAATAATGTGTCTTTATTTACATCTACAAGAGCGACGTTATGACCTTAATGGGAATCTCCTTCATCCTACACACTCACATGTTGAGTGAAGTGTTTATGGGTCTACTTAGGTACATATGTCTGTCTGTTTGTGTGTGTAGCTTTTCAGTGCCGCAAATCCGATCATTGATTGGAAGATAATCACTGTTCCCCCAAAGTAACCCTCGCGAAAACTCACACTGTGTACAACAGTGCCGATCGACGTCTGCAGTTAAGCTACGATTCCATATGTACGAAAACAACGAATATTCTGTCCTGTGAAAATTTACTTTAAGTAGTTCCAAACGTGCAAAGGTGGATGAGTGTAGTGTATTTACTTAAGTAGTTCCAAACGTGCATAGGCGGATTAATGTAGTGTATTTACGGTCTGCATGCGAATCACGGACGCTCACCACGGAGCAACAAATTAAAATCGCTGCAGTGGAAATGGCATGCTTCCGAAGAATCTTAGATAACTCCTACGTCAACCACGTCACCAATGTGAAAATCCGCTGAACCATCGCTCAGCACGTGGGCCACTTGGAAGATCTTCTGACGACAATAAAGAAGAGGAAGCTGAGATGGTATGGGCATGTAACAAGATCAAGCGGGCGCACAAAAACAATCACTCGGGGAATAATGCAGGCGAAAAGAAGACAGGGAAGATAGAGGAAGGGATGGATACACAACATTAGAGACTTGATAGAAAATATATTTGCGGAAACCCAGGTACTACCACACAACCCCCAGGACTAGAGCCGATTCGTTCAGCGTTCTACGGTGCAGCGCTACTATGACACAGGCGGGTTACGGGATTAGTAAGTTAGTAAGTAAGTAAAGTACTGCGGGACATATTGATTCAGATGCATAGCACCAATAGCCAGCCTAAATATCATGGGATACTGGTACGGGGATATTCATTTGTGAACATGGACGATTTGCCTCTTTGCTATTTTGCATTTGCAGGGTGCATTGACAAAGGGTAACATTCCATCGCAATGTCGGGAGACGAAGATGTAGTTGTTAGCGCGGAGAGTTCGTCAGACTATGGATCCATCGTAACAGGTGCGTTCTATGGGCAAACATAAACATTTCTTAGACGGCGAGAGATCAAACATCGAAACATGAAATACATGACGGCGTATTTATGTTTATGTGTCGCTCGCATTACTACAAATGTATGTTTATATGTAGCGATTGTCGGTTTTCTTTTGACATGTTTTGCAGCCAATTAAACTTTTATTCCTGTGACGTTTCAACAACTATCAATAAATGTCTTCAAATACCGCTAGATGGCGCAGAAAGACTACCGGGTCGCCATCTAGCGTTAGTTTTCTGATGAAGTTCGCTATCAGCAATCAAAGCGTCACAGGAAAAAAGTAAAATGACTGCGAAGTAAGTAAACAGGGTACCAATTTGAAACATGCAGTCTGATGAATCTCTTCACTCATGTAGTGATTGCGTTTGGAAATATATAATAATACATATAATATATATATATATATATATGTATACATATATATATATATATATACATATATTATTATATGTATATATATTATAAACACCGATTACTAATCCTATCATTGGACCGAGTATATTAACTCAATGACGTCCTAGTTATACAAAACTATAGTCACATAAGTAAATATTCTTGGCCTTGCAGGATCCAAACGGAAGGAAACAAATAACAGCGCGTCAAGAAAGGTCAACGATTTGACCGCAGAGTCAGGTCGTCGCCAGAGGGCGTGGCTTCACTGTTGCAATGCACTGTTTCCTGCAGGGACATTACCTCAACTACGACAGATATTTCGGTTGGCTTGGCCGGTTGTACGTAGCTTATATTGATATTTCTTCAATGGTGGTAGAATTGTTTCGTAACAATAGTCGAACTTCTTTTTACGGTCACCTCGGTAATACGCCACCCGCTAATAAGGTCATCTTAGGACAATCCAAATTAGTTCTGTGACAGTAAAAATAAATCACTCCAATACTGTCACCTCGCCATTCAAATAAGTTTTTGTCCAGTTCCGTGGATGACCTTTTTAACTGTGAAGTTTCATTGTATGTTGCCAGTGATGTTTTGAGTTGTCTAGCTTAATCAATTACATTGGCATCATCATACTTTTAGCAAATCCAAAACCATGAACACCGTGAAGTTATTAATATTCTAAACATCCAATTTACTATGACGTTTAATGCAATATGAATATTATGGTATAATAATTGGCGACAGCGTCATACAACATGCTGCCTAAAGTGTCACATGATTTTGGCCATTTATTACCAGAAAACACTCATCCATGCCTTCTCAGTAGATAACTAATCGGCAGTCATCCCTGTCAAACAAAACCGCCCGAAACTTTGCTCGACACCCTTTGGGACTGTTTCACTTAGGTAACGAGCTCATGTGGGAAATTCTTCATAAAAAGAATATATTGTTACACTAAATGTTAACGTTTTCTTTTTAATAAAAAGCCACCGCCGTATCACCGAGGACATGTTAAAAGTATCCCAGTGGCGCGTCCTAGGGTTGACAGTTTTCAGTTCGAACTCGATTTTAATTACCAAAATCGGGCATATGCCCTTATAAGAATGCTAGTGAAACGCTCCTAAAACCACTCCCGAAATGCCTAAATATACCCCCAGATGTTTTGGCTTCTTAAAAAATTCCACTGTAAAACCCCACGCATGATACCACCAATACATATGTACAGTACCTACACATGTAGTATCTTTGTAATGTTCAGGTGGCGACACAGGTTTGCCAGATGTTGCTTGGACCAATATCGTTGATTTTCTGTGGACACTTGGGAGATCCCATACAACTAGACGGCGCTGCCCTTGGAATAAGTGTGAGTAAAATTTCCACTTTGTTGTGTTTATTTAAGTTAATATCACCTCACATGTGCACTGTGTGAAACTCGTATTAAGCCTGTAGTGTCACTTGTGATACAAAACCAGCAGCAGCGGCAGCTGCAGCAACAACAACCCCAGCAGTAGACAACAACTGACAACAACAGTATATACTGGCAGTAAATATCAGTCGCAGACAACAGCAATAGAACATAACAGTGGACACTAGCAATATACAACAACAGTAGATACTAGCAGTAGATATCAGTAGCAGACAATAGCAGTAGAAAACTGCAACAACAGCAGTAGAGAACAAACAGGCTGAGGGACCATCCGAAGGCCACGTCACCGTCACTTTTTGTAACGATTGTAATCCCTGTCGGTCATCGTCGTTGCAATTAACATTTTATTACTATGATTGCAGATGATCGACGTCACGTGTATTTCTATCGCCATAGGCTTAGGAACTGCGTGTGACACATACTTTTCGCAGGTGAGGCACTATAACACACATACTCATTTGTCTGGGAGCTTTTTTATACAATCCGCCGAATTACAGTTTAAATTATGCATGGTTGTGATATTATACCCTCGAATGCAATTGCATGTTTTCATAAAGTGGCATGACACTTTTCGAAAAATTTGTTTTGTGTTTCTTTACAATGCGATTGGACATGGTCATTATTAATTAAGCTATGCTATGTTAAAAATGATAGCATGATAGCATAGAAAATAAATACATATTTTATTACAAACCCAATATTGTTACTCTCCTTAGGGCATTCTATTTATATATAATCGAGCTAGTGCGCACGCGTACGTGCGTGAATGTGTGTGTATGTGTGTGTGTGTGTGTGTGTGTGTGTGTGTGTGTGTGTGTGTGTGTGTGTGTGTGTGTGTGTGTGTGTGTGTGTGTGTGTGTGTGTGTGTGTGTGTGTGTGTGTGTGTGTGTGTGTGTGTATGTGTTTGTGTGGTGGTGTGTGTATCTACGTGTGTGTGTGTGTGTGTGTGTGTGTGTGTGTGTGTGTGTGTGTGTGTGTGTGTGTGTGTGTGTGTGTGTGTGTGTGTGTGTGTGTGTGTGTGTGTGTGTGTGTGTGTGTGTGTGTGTGTGTACGTGCGTGCGTGCATGCGGGTACGGGTGTGTGTACGGACGCGAGTGTAAATGTGTGTATTATGATCATTAGTTATTGTATCGTGGACAATGTGTGTTTTATTTAAACAACAACACAAAACAAAAATGCCAAACATATTTTTATACCCACTACAGTTTGTTGTTAAAAAGGGCACGAAGCAGAGTGTCACTTATAGCACTTGTCTGACTACCATAACAATAACAAGAAGTAACTAACTACAATATGCAGCACAACTACAACGTACCTATTTATAGATATACATGAATGATGAAATATTAATGTTTATATTGTGTTGTGTGTGAGTGTGTGTGTGTGTGTGTGTGTGTGTGTGTGTGTGTGTGTGTGTGTGTGTGTGTGTGTGTGTGTGTGTGTGTGTGTGTGTGTGTGTGTGTGTGTGTGCGTGCGTGTTTGTGTGTGTGTGTGTGTGTGTGTGTGTGTGTGTGTGTGTGTGTGTGTGTGTGTGTGTGTGTGTGTGTGTGTGTGTGTGTGTGTGTGTGTGTGTGTGTGTGTGTGTATGTAGTACCTACAAAGTTTAAGGGGGTGGCTCAAAGCTCCCCTGAGACCTTCTCCTACCAATGCGAACGAGGTATGCTGTTTATGTAACGACATTGTGTATTTTCAAACATTTTGTAAATATTCCTATCCGGGCTGCCACAGCAAGCTGACTAAGTTATCCCATTCACCCCGCGTTTGTGCTAGTAATATTAATCATTCTAGTTCCAAGTTGTGTCCTATTATGAAATGTATGCTATTCATTAGACTATTCATTACTTCAGCTTAAATAATTGTTTAATTCGTGCCAATGACATCGTTGTTTATCGTAACACAATGTCACAAGTCTCTGTTGTGTTAATATTCTTTTTGGTTTATTTTGCAGACGTTTGGAAGCAAGAATAAAACGTTGGTGGGCGTGTACGTACAAAGAGGTTAGCATCGTGCCATGTATGAGCAAACGTGTAATCAGGTACTCACTCATTGGCGTCGGAAAATGGTGAATATTTGTGAAGCTGAGTCTCACTTAAACCTCCAACTGTGCCTGTCTCGATGCTGACCAAAGAAATGTTTTACTACGTTTTCTTTTTAGAATAATAATAATAATAAAACTAACTACTACCAGCCCCATTTAAACTGACAAACCTAACCTAAAGCACCGTATGTTTTAATGCTGTTGTGAGGATCCTAATTGGCAAACATATATCTTTGTTTGTTGCAGCCGTGTACATATTTCTGTTGGTGTTGATGCCGTTTTATGCCATACAGCTCAATCTTGGGAGTTTCTTTGTTCTGGTAGGACAGAATCCTGAAGTGTCCAGGTTTGTTTGGACTCTAATTATTCCATTGATAGAGTTGTCATTTTGTTAACCAATTTGTTTAGTATGAACTCTGTCGTCCATAAACTATAGACAACTGATAAAACATGCACACCCTTCCATTCATACGTTCATGCATTTTCACTTCGTTATCTTCGTGCACACATACGTGATCCACGGAGATATTTAATCTATCAATACAATCTCGAGATTTACCTACCAATGTGATGAAACACGTGGGCCAGTGTTTTCAACGATGTTACGCAAAATATCGTAATAATTTCGCGCATATCATCATCATTAGCATACCACTTGCAACAGTTTTCAACTTGTCATTAGAAGAGGGAGTGGTTCCTTTAGAATGGAAAGAAGCAAACGTTATACCGTTATTCAAAAAAGGTTCGAGAAACAAGTCAGAGAACTATAGACCAGTGAGTTTAACATCAGTGATTTGTAAATTATTAGAAAGATTAATTAAAGATCACATGGTGGATTTTCTTGTTAAACAAAACTTGATAAACCCATCTCAACATGGTTCTTTTAAAGCGAGGTCATGCTTAACAAATATGTTATGTTTTTTGGAAGACATCACTAAGTGGGTAGATGAGGGATCACCAGTAGATATCGTCTACTTAGATTTTCAAAAAGCTTTTGACAAAGTACCACATCAAAGATTACTGCTTAAACTAAAGGCCCATGGCATAGGAAATGGTATAATAAACTGGATAGAACAATGGCTGATTGACAGAAGACAACGTGTAGTAGTTGATGGGGAGGCTTCAAAATGGAAATCAATATTGAGTGGGGTACCACAGGGATCAGTATTCGGTCCTATATTATTCTTAATATACATCAACGATTTGGATGATGAAATAACAAGCAAGGTGTTGAAATTTGCGGATGATACAAAAGTGTTTAGAAGGATTAAAAGTGATGGAGATAGACAGCATTTACAAGATGATCTTGACAGGTTGATCAAATGGTCTGAAAAGTGGCAAATGATGTTCAATTTTGGGAAATGTAAATGCCTCCACATAGGACATGGGAACGAAGAAGTAGAATATACAATGGGGGGTACTGTACTAAGTACTACTGTAAAAGAAAAGGACTTAGGGTTAACCGTTAGTGCTGATATGAAGATTTCAGAGCAGTACGGAATTGCAGCTTCAAAGGGAAATCAAATCCTTGGATTAATTAGGCGAAACATAACGTATAAAGAAAAAGAGCTAATAATACCGCTGTACAAAACAATAGTTAGGCCTCATTTAGAATATTGTATTCAAGCGTGGAGGCCATATCGCAGGAAGGACATATATATGCTAGAAAGAGTGCAGAGGAGAGCAACTAAAATGATACCAAATCTGAGGGATCTTAGTTACGAAATACGCCTAAAAAAATGCGGTTTAACAACACTAGAGACCAGGAGATTGAGAGGAGATCAGATAGAAGTGTTTAAAATATTGAAGGGTTATGAAAATATTGATAGAAATATGTTTTTCTCAGTTAAGAAAGATAGAAGGATTAGAGGACATGAACTTGCATTAGCAAAGGAGCAGAGTAGATTGGATATAAGAAAGTTTTCATTTTCACAAAGGACTGTAAATGAATGGAACATATTACCTGCTGATTGTGTGGGTGCTAGTAGCGTGAATATGTTTAAAAATAAAATCGACACATACCTCAGACGGGCGGGATACACATAGATAAAAGGGTCGGACTCTCGATAAGCCAAGGGCTTCCTTGTCCACCTGCTACCTAGAGTTAATTCTCTGGGTGGCAATCTTGTTAAATCTTGTTAAATCATCATGGCGGCTATGGCCGACTTGTTCCGTTCCGATTCATTCCTCTACTACCATATATTGTTAGTTTCACGGCCCAGATCTCTTGGTTGTCTATGGTCGCATGTATGCCAGTCACATTCTCTAACAGTGTGCCCTCGTGTACGAATGACCTGCTATTCGACCTTTTATTCTATGTCTTGTTTCCCAGAATGCCAAAGAGGGGGAAATATATGTTGTCAATATAGACATCAATAATATGATGACACCTGATACATGTGCTAAGATAAATAGACAAGATACTTGAAAAGCTTACAAAAAGCTCAAACTCGACATTCGCCTGTGTGTTTGATTTGTGCCTCAAAATGTGTTGTGCGTACCAATTGACTCATTTCGTGATGGAGGGTCGTGTGGGCGTGCGCGTGCGTGTATGCGTGCGTGTGTGTGTTTGTGTGCGAGTGCGTGGCTCTGTTGCTGATTTTCAGTTTACGTAGTAGGGAAGTGAGATACAAACTACATGACATCCTTTCCTTTTCATATGTCAATTGTGTAGCTAATTTACTTATAGTGTACACCTGTTGACTTGTTTTTTGGGGACAGGTTAGCTGGACGGTATATGGTGATCTTCATGCCTGGGGCTCTGGTAAGTGTGTTGGGTAGCTTAAATTATGTTTACACGAACCGATTCATTGGCCCTAAGACGTGTGAATTTCATTAACTATACAATCAAAACCCACGTTACATGATTGCTTTGTCTCGTACAAACGACGTCATACTAATAGCGTCACCGCATTGCTTCGTGTCGGCATGCAAAGTTGCTCAATTAGCTCTACTAATTTATGTGAACGAATAGTCTATGAGAGAGCATCTCGGCAGTACGGAGTCAGTTAGATATTAGCAACACATCTACATTTTATATGACCAATCCAATAAACAATATGTTATCCATTTGTTCGGTGACATTAATAAATGTTTAGTAATATGATTGCATGATACGAACATTATTTTACATAAACGCCCTTTATTTGCAGTAGGAAACACGTCTTACATTGTTTTACTGAACTAATAGCCCCCCCCCTCTCTTTCTCTGTGTTAGAAACCACAGAGCATCGTTACATAAACACCATAATGCGTTCGTAGATACTCGTTGTTCGTTCAAAATGATGAAAGTCTGAGTCAATTGATAGGCCCTAGTCGTGATAGTGTAAACTTATCAAATAATATTCCTATTGTTATACTCTTTGCATGAGGGTAGTCAAAACATTATTGTGTCTGCGTCTTCTCCATGATGCCAAGTCTGAGAAGCAGGGGCCGTTTTCGTGAAGTGTTTTGCCTCGCGCACGCGTGGTTCATGCAATTGTTATGTTGTGTTTTACGTAGTACGTGCACATTACGTTTTAAATCCAGAATCGTTAAGGAACGAACTGATTTACCCCATAAAGATGTCTTGACATATATGGGGTAATTTGAAAAGATATAGGCATTACGTCCTACACTAGCGGTCGTTGATTAATCCCTGAAAGTTGGGCGCTCGAGGTTCAAGCCGTCTAAGAGGGAAACGTTAAAATACGTACGCTAGGTCAATTATAGTTAGATATTATAATTTCTTTGTTTGTTTTGCGATTGTGGTTTAACAACAACTATTATAACCGTAAAGGAGAAGCAGGTCGTTTTTAACAATGCTGTGTCAATTATTTATTTTCGTGTAAACATCGTTTTTTAAGTAGTACTGATTGTTATTATTTTAATGTTGCTATATTTTACTCATTTTTGATGGTCCAAACCAAAATAAATAATGCCTGTGTCATATCGATGCTGCATGTCACAGACAGCACACAATATTTAGATATACCTAAATACTGTGTGCCCAAAGGCCACTGGCAGTAATATGCGACGATGTGTATGCTGCTACTTGGAATCTAGACGCTGACTCGTTTCTTTTTGTAGAGTTTCTTCATGTTCACTATTCTGTCGAAGTACATACAGAATCAAGTAAGGACCCTGTATATGTTTTGAATTAATCCTTGCTGTTAGATAATGATAATTTACACGCAACCGTTCAACACAACCGTCCAATGTGATATACCACCGGTTTTATAAAAGCTTCATTACTCGATGGTAATCAGATCACGTTTTAGCGAGACTTTCACTCCAACCGTCTATGTCACATTCAAAATTACATGTGCATGCTATTTTGTGAAATCGTTGAACTTTCATCAGCAAAGGAAACGAATGTCATCATGCAAAAGTCTTGTTATGCATTCGTTTCTAAAAGACATACTTTGATTTTATATATTTTCACTTTGCTTTACCCATGTATTTTATATTATATATACCAGAGGACAAGACCGATTCATACGATGTGCTTGTAGAATATCGTCTTACCAAATGTGGTAATAGGAATCGTCGCCAATATCACGAATGCTATGCTTCACTACTTGTTCCTGTATCGACTGCACTGGGGGACTGAGTGAGTGATTTTATGTTTATCTTGTTTATGTATCCATCTATTTTTGGATATGCTGCACGCCATCTCTAGATAGACACAGACCAATAGTTTGAGACGGTAACAGCACGGCATATGTGATATTGCTGATACAATCATCCATTATAACCATAGGAATTGTGACGTGAACCGCACACAATCAAGATCAACAACGACAACATGTATAGTACTTATTGCTATGAAAATGAGCAAAACATGACGATGCTGTACTTCTTTCACGTTAAATTTACCTTTTTTTCTGTGAAGTTTCGGTTATTGTCATCACTCTTGATCAGACAACAATCAAAACATCACATAAAAGAAGAAATCAACTGAAATAAGTAAACATATTATACCCATTTGAACCGTCCAGTCTGAAGTCTGTTTATCCCTTTTCTCATACATGACATTGTTATTCTTCAGCGGTTCGGCCCTGGCGCAAGTGTTTGCGTATTTCACCATGTTTGCTCTCACTCTTCTATACATCTTATGGACGAAAGCCTACAAGGATACTTGGGGTGTTAAGCAGTTCGCCAGTGATGCCGATAACGTACATACGTTTAGATTAAGCATCTATTGTCACAAAGAGTTCTACAAAACACAAGATGAATTTCGATATGTAGTACATTGCAATGCGTACCATGTTTTTTCTTTTAACATTGTAACAAACTCAACTTTGGAGACATGCCAGAAGCATACAGCTCTACTCTAGTTTTGGACGTGGAGCTTATCCGGCTTGATACAACCACAAATGAAGTACATTATATGTAATTTCAAAAGATATCAGAGATATAAAGAAGGAGGCGTCAGCACATAACCGTGCGTCTGTAATCAGTGGAACGACGCGGACCCTCTGACGGAAACAGCCGGAACAGTTGAACAATGGTAAATTGTGTTTCATGGAACGGTGCATATGTTGCACGATAGTAAAAACTAGAACATTAAGTAACTACATATCTACTTGCGTTGTCTTTCGTTTTGGTCGCAGGTTGGACATTGGACAGTTTGCAAGATTGGGGAAAATTCGCCCGCATCTCGATTCCTGGAATGCTGATGTTGTGCATGGAATGTTGGGGTTATGAACTCGGAATTTTCCTAACAGGTAAATACGCACACATTCGCAATATGGCTATTAGTGTACTGCCAATTTCCTTTAAAAAATGCATCATGTAGGCAATTAGTTGTTGAATATGCCAATAACCGTTTTTGGGGTAATGTGAGTGCGCTAAATCGAAAAATCCACGTTGCTATCTATGGGAGGGGTCCTTGACCTTTAATTTAAAAATCAAAATGTATCAGATTTACTCCCTACTGTAGACCAACACCCTTTTAATTATCATACTATTGGTCACGTGATAAACTTAAACCATTTTTCAATATGTGGGAGGGATCCTTGACCGCTCAATTACAAAATATAAAAGTACGTAAGTTTTCCCCCAAAACAGTTGCACGATTATTCTACAAAAACTGTGTGTGGAATGTTTCGAAATGTAAATGAACATGTTTGAATTTTGTCGCCAGACAACGGACTTTGTGTAATCGCACAACACATTGTCCGTTAAAGGCCTATGCCATGTACAACACTTCTGGTCATAGGGAAAAGCACGAAGGCTCTCCATAATGCCTGTCATCGCATTACAATTAGTAGTTGTAACATTGAACGATCAATGGATCTCAACAGTTCAATAAACAAATATATATGATAAGGTAGATGATGTTCGATAAACTACCGTTGTTGACGAAATTTCCATAGTGAAGAGGTATGCTTTGTTCTAGTGTTTCAATATCTGAAATAAAAATGAATCTAAATACGTACGAACACTAAAGGGAGGGGCTAATAATCTGAGTAACTGGAAAAGGTTTAAAAACGAAAATATTACATAATTCACTAATGCTCTTTCATCAGTTATATCGTCTCTGTAAAATAGCAATATTAATAATATCATTATGGCAGGAGAGTTTAATATAAATGTATTTAAAATAAATGAAAATAGAATGTGCAGCGTTGTTGTTTATGATTTAACATCACATAGTCTATATCACCAAATTATTTTCCCAACTCGTTTCATCAGAACCAACGGAACACTGTTAGATAACTTTGTGTACCCCAAATAAATCTATTACAAAGTACTGCTGGGATTTTCACAAACACTTAGAATAGAATAGAACTTTATTTATTATCACAATACACATTTCTGAATACATTTACAATGGATTACAAAAAACAATACTGCAAACGAGGAGATTTTCTAGAAACCCCAAGAGGCTTGTGTCGAGGACCACCTGGACAATCACCATTATATCAATCAGGTTCCTTATACCATAACATTACAATGTAACATTTAAACAGTACAATCAACTGGAACAAGGTGAATAGTATATACATGAATAGGTGTTTTTTAATAAATTAAATTGGTTGTCTGCTAAAGAAATAAGTAAGTAAAGTTACATATTGGGAGATGGTATACTTTTGTGACTAGATTAAAGGTTAAACATCAGTAATACATTGAATTAAACAAAACAAAAAACTTAATAATTTATAATACATGACAAATTATGGTAGGTTATGAGTAGAATACAAAATAAGACATTTCAAGAGTTCAAAGATATTTAGACAGTAATACCTCTTTTAGTTTCTTTTAAAACTGATTTATGGATACAAGTTGCTGCAGAACATGAGGTAGGGCATTACAAAAAATTTGTCCTAAATATGTTATTGTAAATTTCCTAGTGTTCTTATTGTTTGTATGTAATAAGCACTTTGGTTTTTTAGGTTATGGTCATGAATGTTATCACTTCGTAGAACTGATAACATTCATGACCATAACCTAAGTCTTTCCCAGACCATCTACCTTATTTTGTAATTATACACTTAAAGCTTAAAGTAGAACTTCCTCCTAAATTAAATAAATACACAAAGTGATGAAGCCATACGGAACGTCCTGTTAAAATAGTGAAATTTTATTAACATAAACATACAAAATCAACTTGATTCACTCAAGGTTTACTCAAATCTATCAGATATCGGAACACATTGTATAAACAATTACAATGTCTGACCCTAATTTACCAGATTATGAGAACATTAAAAGTAACCTCAAAACGTACACCATATTAAAACATATTCTTTCAGCAAAATAAATCTACTTTGAATCACCATTTAAACAATTCAAACATTACATAAGAAATATTCGGAAAACTTTAAATGAAATTTGAAAATGAAAAATAACAGAAAGAAGACTTTTTCATCAATGTTTAAAGAAAATAGTACTATTACAAGAGATAAATCAGACATAGCAAACAAATGCAATAACTATTTTTTTTAAATAGTTCAAACTATTGCAAAAAACATTCAATATGCTTAAAACAAGGACTATGACTACTACTTAAAAAAAAAACTTAGATCTGTTCTTAGTCCATAGAATGGTAATTAAGAAATTGTAAGGAAAACAATTAATTATATCCCAACCAAAACAATAGTGGATTTGACGGTATTTCATTACAATTGTTAATAATAATAAAAAAATCATAGGACCATCTGTCTTATTCCAGTTATTTATAAAGTCATACAGAAAATAATCCATAATCAGTTCTCTAATTATTTTATTGATTCTAAACTATTTTTGTATAATCAGTGTGGATTTAGACCTAACCAATCAACTGAATATGCACCCCTCGAACTAGTAGATAGGATAGTTATTAAAATGGATAAAATGGCCTCTAATTAGTTTTTTCTTGACTTTTCCAAGGCATTTCATACTATTTACCACTCAGTGTTTCTAAACAAGATAAGATACTATGGCCTAGAAGGCAAGACTCTACTTTTATTTAAAAGCTATTTAAGCAACTGTAAACAGTACACCGAATTTTATACTACTACATCTGAAACTTTACCTATTATAGTTGGTGCACCACAAGGGTCGATCCTTGGACTACTAATATTACTCTCTTTCTCTCTCTCTCTCTCTCTATATATATATATATATATATATACATATATATATATATATGACTACCAACAAGCCAGCCAATTGTTTAAATTAATAATATATGCTGATGATACTACTTTATTAAAATGTTCAATGATACAGAACAAAACAAACGTACAGGATCTATACGAAAAGACGAACTTCTCAAAATACTTGAGTTGCTTAATATTAAAAAGTTGTTACTAAATAAAACGAAATCTAAATATATGACATTCCAAATGATAAGCTAACCTACACCAAGATTATTACTCAAAATAGATAACATAAATATTCAGACAGTGAAATAATCTAACTTCTTAGGTTTAGGTCTAGACACTAACGGAGAACAAAATTGGAGAACAAAAACACAGAAAAGTATCAAAATACGTATTATAAAACTTTAGGAATACTAAATAGATTAAAACATGTGCTACCTATAGAAATAAAAATTATATTGTATAATGTAGTGCTATCATCTCATATAAATTATTGTATCACGACATGGGGATATCAAGGAAACAGATTAATGATATCCAAAAGAAAGCAGTGCGAATTATAACATTTGGCAAATACTATCCACATACAGAACCGCTTTTTAAACAACTCAAAATATTAAACGTAGATGACTTCCAAAAATTACAAGAACTAAAATTGTATTGCCAAAAAAATTAACTGTTAACTTATTAAATTGGCAAACAACCTCAAATGCTGGCATACATGACTATAATACTCGGAGAACAACTAAACTACATATATCCAGAATTAAACATAAATTTTAAAAGGTTCTTAAATATAAGTTACCTCATGTTATTAATAATATTCCTGATTTAGTGAAAGACAAGATAATAACCCACAGTTTGAGAGGATACTCAAGTTATGCCAAACATTATATGCTCAACAATATAACGTCATGTGCACTATATTTAATTGCTACATATGTCAACTGAATTAAGAAGCCGAATTGTATTGCGGCAGTAGTATATTGTTAATGGTTGCGTACCAACCGTTCACGATTGATCATGAGTCGTGCACACGTACTCATATAAATTTATATATGAGAATATATGTTAACGGTCTAATTTATTTTAGCATACCTAACAACTAGGTTAGAAGAATAACAAGAACAAATAGGGTAGACAGAAGAAGGACGAAGGACCTGGGAAAAGATGTTGGAATGCAATGCAGTGTAACAGAAGGATATTGAGAAGCCGGATAAGATGGGCAGACCACTTGCAAGGATGGATGCCGGAAATATAGCAAAGAGAACAGGGTCGGAACAACATAAAGGACACAGGAAAACGGGAAGGCCACAGCGGAGAGGGGAGAATTGGGTGAAGACGGACACGAGAAGATCAGGGGATGATGAAGATGGAGAGAGGGAGCGATGGACAGAAAATTATGGAATGGAACGATAGCGACTGGTTCAGCTATACTGTAACTGACCCTCACCCCTGTATAACAGGGACCAGGGAGAAGGGTAACCTAAAATGTATTGACATCTCATTGTGTGCACATCCAATCACCGATTTCTGTCGCATGTCAAGCGATCTCCTGTTGTAGGTTTGCTGGGAACAACTGAACTGGGGGCACAATCTGTTCTTCTACAAATTTCCAATTTGTGGTATCAAGTGAGTGAATTCAAATTAATCATCGTTGTCGCGCATTTATTTTTTTCTACGTGAAGGACTACAAGGTGTAGGACGTTCAACATATTTTTTTCTGTTGGAAACACTCTATAGTGCTGTTAAGCTAAGTTCGGAACAGCCTATAGCGTGTTCCACTTAAGTTCAAAACGCTGCTCTCATCTCAAATAAATAGGCGAAACTTCATAACATGTTTGTATGATAAAAAAACGTCCGAGAATTCAACAGACAAAATATTTGTTTACGGCACAGAGTTTATTTAACTTATGCATAAAATACTGTAGAGTGTTTTGAATATATTCAAACAGTACCGTGGTTTTTTCGAGGGTGGGTGTTGTGAATTTGCTACAGTTAACGTTTTATGTCCAACCATGCTATTGTTGTAGTCCAACCACTACGTAACATAAAGATAAGTTCTTATATAGCGCAATATCCAGTCCTATGAATTGTGATCAAAGCGCTTTACACTGCCGGCAGACTTACTCAATCGAACACTATCTCGACTTCTCTGGGAAGCATTCAGCCGCGCTACAACTAATGCGCGAACACTATTCGTACACAAATATTCATCACTATCTAATGCATGACGTTATGTAGGTACATAATGACATCGTGCCTTCTTAAATGGCACAAATTGTATTTTCAAAACTAATATACTTTTAAAAGGGTTTTGCATATTTTGAAATGCAATGTCTCATGAAGGAATGCCCCATTAGGACGTTTCACCAATATGCATTATATATGGTTCCTGTTCCATGTTTCGTTTTAACAGGGGCAAGAAAACGACAACAGGCGATATATATTTGAGTACTCACTGGATGCCAATTCGAGAGTGCGCATGTTTCATTATCTTAGCTCGGCTTTTGCAGCTAGAAATATATAATAGGATTGCAGATACCACTTAATAGTCGTAACAATACATAATATTTGTATTTTCAAGTTTTTGTTTTGAGAAGGCACATTAGAACCATAAATTATTTTTTTACTGGAAACATTTACGTTGACGCTTCGTGTTTTCCGTTGTAGGTGCCTTTTGGCATACAAATCGCAACGACTATTCGTATTGGTCAACTACTGGGAGCACGTGACGAGATTGGTGCAAAGACTGTAGCGAGACTTTCTACTGCGATACTAAGTGAGCAGACACAAGTTGTTTTAAATATTAAGATGTATAATATAGTCGTCATGTTTTGTTTGCAAGCATGCTTAACGTGATTACAGTAATTTTCATGTTGACAAAATTGTGAATGCAGTGGCGATATCAAAATGATGTAGGCCTAATTGGTTGCGTTTGCAAATGAGCCATGGTAGTGATGTGTGAAGATCATACATGATTGATCATACAGGCTATACAGTCGATTGTAATACTATTACCTGTTTGGCAATATATATATATTTGATTGCAATTCAAGTGAAGTATGCAGTATATCATAAAAGATTGTATAAATCGATACAGTACAATTTAAGCAAAAAGCGGGGACACTACTTGACGACTACTATAACTAGGGGAAGACTGGGAATAGTTGTCGCACATTGCTTAGGTGATTTATGGCATATTCAAGTCTCAAGTAATTATACTCCCAAACAGCCCAGTCTTGGACTAACCCAGACATTTGTGGCGGTAGGTGCGCATGTATTGTGTGTAGTTTATGTAATGATAGATCGGTCGACTTGTAGATTGGTTGATGTGAGTGGAATATGTCCCTATTCTTCCTCACATTCAAGAGTCGGCTGCCATTCACCAATCCAGAGTTAGTATAACTGTATGTGTTTATTTATCAACAGTCAAGGTGAGAATAAAATGGGGCTTTGCATTTTAGCAACAAGCAGTGTGATCGTGATCCATATATCATAATTGATAATAATAATAATAATAGTAACTGATTTATTGATTAGGTTGTTTCAATGGTTAACTGATTTGATTTGTGTGTGGAAGCTGTCTCTGTCCTTCCTCACATTCGAGAGTCAGTCTCCGCATACCTGGATGTTTTGTTTACTATTTGAACATGCTCCGGTGTTGTACCTTCCAAATTGCAAATGTTGTTACGGGTTTAATAAACACAATTTGGCGGACTGTATGCCATCAACATAGTTATTATATTTCTAAGAACATGCTATTAATTAATTAATTAAAACGTTCAAACAGACTGCCTCCCACACGTGTTTGTTTCATATTGCAGTAACTGTATCGTTGATCCAAATGACGATATTGCTCACGTTCCTCTACCAATTGCCGTATCTCTTCACGAACGTAAGGCAAGTGTCCATTGCTAGTAGGATCATTATCAAGTCCGAGATGACATTAGTTGACGCAGTCTGGTGTTGGCCATGATAAAGTGATAACAGTAAAAGGTGATAAAATATATATTTTGAATAATAATATACATACTATATGTTATGTTCGTAAGTTTGTGAGAAAGCGCTACGATGTGTGTTAACTATTTCGAATACAACACATAAAACAGATCGTTCATACATTATCACGGGCTAAATTGTCAACATAGTAATCATCATCATCATGAGAAACATTATTTACATCATCATCACCATTAGCAGCAACTGCAGCAGCAGTAGTATTAATATAATTATAATTATTACGACTAGCGGCGTAATTATTTGTGACAATTGCATTAGTGACAATGGTGTTATTTCTTCTTTCCAGCGACATTGCAGCCTTGACATCCAAACTGATGCCAATTGTGATGGCTTATCTTTTGTTCGACGGAATCGCTGTAAGTGTGTGTGTATGAGTGTGCGTGTGTGTGTGTGTGCGTGCGTGCATGCTTGTATTGCAGTGATACTGATCAAAATTACGAGTGGGAATATTCAATAATGTTAATACTGTGATCATTGTCTATGAGTATACTGATTAGATTGAAATCTAGGTCCACGGTTGCCGGGAGTGAAAAGTCATTTTTATGACTATATATCTCTCTGAACAAAGACGACGAAATAATGACAATAATGCAATGTCTTTAGTTCTGATCCGGAATGCACTAGTTCCGCCCATAAACGTTGAAACACGACATGTGTACTATTTTCTAAACAGACTAGTGACATTTTGTGTAGTGTTTTTGCAGTTCGAATGGCATCTTCGTCGTTTAATTGTCATAAAAGTATTTCATTATTATAAAACAACCTCTCAAACAATCTAATTATAAGTACAAAATCAGTCTTATTCGCTCGGCTTTCCCGGGTCATATTTAAGTACTGTAAATGGGGACTCTCCACAAGTAAATCGTCTATGTGTATCGTTTGAACCTGCAACAGTTGATGAAATGATGAAAGTAATTATGTCCTCCCCAAATATGTCTTGTGCTCTTGGTCCATTTCCGGCTATAAGTACTAAGAGCATGTCTCAATATATTACTCATACATATAACAAATATCACCATTGCATCACTATGCTCTGGCTTTTTTCCCGATGACTTCGAATACGCTCATGTCAGTCCAATTCTTAAGACGTCATCCCTGCCTAAACAAGCCCTATACAGTCATAGACTTATTTATAATCTTAGGTATAGTTCTAAAATACTACAGAGGTTGTAGCAAGCCGGCTACCGAATCACATTATCAGAAATGTCTTTAAAATGTGTTACAATCAGCATATAAACAATTTCATTCACCAGAAACGGCTCTTTTAAAAGTACATAATGATACTAACTTCACCAAGGATAACGGTAAAGTAACTGACCTAATCTTGCTTGATCTTTCTGCCACCTTTGATACAATTTATCATAACATTCTAATTTATCAAAGTGGCACGGCAACTCTGGCCTAGCTCCACGCTAGTTTTCTTCATACCTAACTGATAGGTACCAAACCATTTACGTTGTGTTCCCCATGGTCTGTTCGTGGGTCTTTGCTTTTTTCATTCTTTACACCACGCTACTAAGATATGTTCTCCAAAGTCATAATTTGGATCATCATATTTATGCTGACGATACACAAATCTAAATTTCTTTGGCTACCCCGGATACAAATCGCTCCCTTAGCCAGCTAAGTGGTTGTTTCCAAGATAACTTCCACTAGATGACAAAAAGAAAATTCAACTTAAATGCAAATAAGACTGGATTTCTCAACATTAGTACTCCAATACAGCGTGGTAAACTGGATGGTTTTTCCCAACGCGTATTTTGAGTCAGCATATCACACCAGCATCCTCTGCGCGGAATCTAGGAGTAATCTTCGATAATACTTTAAATGTTATACAACATATATCTCAAACGTGTCGCTGCTTTTTTGTATTTAAAATCCATGATCTTCGCCGTATTCGCCGGTATTTGTTATTTTCTGTTGCGAAAACTATTGCAACAGCTCTTGTTAGCATCAGACTTGACTATTGCATTTCTCCCCTTTATAATATCGCTAGCAAAGACATTATATAACTTCAACGTGTCCAAACTTGTTTGGCAAAGGCAGTTACACGATCACCTCGTTTTTCTTGCTCAGTGCCACTTTCAAAATCACTGCATTGGCTCCCTGTGCGATATCGCATTATCTTAAGGTCTGTACAATTACTTATTAAGCCCTATCACCAAAACAATCTGCATACCTATATTCTATGCTTATTGCAGCAAAGAAACCTAAACAGCTTTGGTCGGCAGATTCTCATCTACTATTTATTCCCACAGTTAAGACGAATGCTGGAACTCGAGCTTTTTCGGTTGCTGCACCAACTTTGTGGAACTTATTCCCTGTTGGTGTTAAGTCTGTAAGAAATATAGTTTAATTTCGCCGTCATCTAAAAACCTCTCTTTTTAATACTGCACATCCTCCTTAGCTTCTTAGCAATCCCATCCATCTGTTGACGACTTTTGCTCTGTACATGACAATGAGAACGCTTGCTCTTTTGGATTTGTTTCACCGCTGCATTCGGATTAACCAAGGATATTGCCGCCAAAGAAGTACCACTTCATAATGTTTGAATTATAATATCTGTCCGTTTCTGATAGTGTGTAACCGGCCAACTACTGAAATTGACGCTACCCGTTGTTGAGGTCTGTGATATTATGTCTCGCACGCTCTGATGCCGCATTGCACGTTTCAGACAGCGAACAAAGGAATCCTCTGTGGAACTGGTCGGCAGGTGTATGGCGCAGTGGTGTTATTCATATCCTATTATGTCATCGCGCTACCAATTGGAATATCTCTCATGTTCCTCACGTGGCTGCGATCTGCTGGTAGGTCTTTTGTAACACGGTCAAAATGCGTTAGACTGCCGTCCGAACAAATTTAATATTGAAGGGCTGAACCCGGATCTTCGGTTCGGCACTCCTGACCTACGTCAGTTCCGGCAGACCTGACACCAGAAAACGGGGGGTGTTGTTGAATATTTTCCAATGTGATAACTGTGTGTGTGTGTGTGTGTGTGTGTGTGTGTGTGTGTGTGTGTGTGTGTGTGTGTGTGTGTGTGTGTGTGTGTGTGTGTGTGTGTGTGTGTGTGTGTGTGTGTGTGTGTGTGTGTGTGTGTGTGTGTGTGTGTGTGTGTGTGTGTGTGTGTGTGTGTGTGTGTGTGTGTGTGTGTGTGTGAATATATATTAATAAATTATTGAATCATTTATCGATTTTCATTTATTTATTGAAAGATTTCGTGAATCATTTTATGCGTATTAAGACGGTATGATATTTAGAAAACATAATGCTTCCGTATGGGAATGAAAATATCTTGTATTCTCTTTATGCTGAGCAAGCAGAAGAAAGTTATCCGATGTATCTATTATAATTGAACAATGAATTAGTATTGTATTGTATTGTATATTTATAGTTTGTATGGATAATTCTTAAGACGATTAAAACGTTATGGTAACATGTTTGAAATAGTATTGTTTGTTTAATAAACCGAGATGCTATATGTACTAATTAAGTAAAAAAAAACAGTGGTACGATACTCTAACAAAACATATATATTTGTGAACCATTATAAATCGCCGTACATTCAATGTTAAATCACCGTGGTTGTGTGTTGTCAGGTTATTGGTGGGGGATCGCAGTAAACTTGATCTTACAGTCGATCGTCCTCTCCTTGATTGTCTTGCGAACTGATTGGTCATATCAAGTACAAAGGGTAGGTATGCAACATTGTATAATGGGATATCATATCATCCCACATATAAAACAATAATTACTAAGAAATACCACAGTTAAGATGGGAAGACTGCGGTAGAGTGATGTAAGAAACAGAGAGGATGACAAATTGAGAAACCCGCTGCTAGGATCAGTGCGATATGACAAATACAAAACGGCGGAACAGTAGGCATACAAACATTAGTTGGTTCCCCTTTTAAAATGGAGTTACAAGAAGAACACTACAGTTGTGCATAGCACAAAGGCGCTACTCAAGGAACGAGACTTGTTGAATGCGTTAGCTGATCTATGAACCTCAGTTTGTATCCTTTATCTGTCTGTTGTTGTCGCATCACGGTGGCATCGACGGGCGGTTCCGAACGATTGACTTCCACTTATCTGGGCACAAACCAACGTACATGGGCTGGTTGAATGTGGAGCCACTATATAACTCTTCCTTTCGGATTAGTAGGGCCTAATTGTAAGACTATGGGTAGGTATATTTACGCGACTTGGAACAATCACAGAAACCGCGAGTAGCATTACATCAAACGGCCGGAACGAACACTTCATTAAACCATTTGTCCTAAACAATAATAGTAGACACCACCAGTTCTAAGACCACGATGTTTTTTACGTGTAGGCCGTTTTAGTTATGCTATATGTGTCTTGTATTTTTTCCATAAAGGCACACCCTATACAGGGGCGTGCCCAGGATTGAAATATTGGGGTTTCCAAACGGGTATTACCAGTGGCGCCCAAACGAAATTCATATTGGGGGACTACCGGAGCTTCAGCACCACTGACAAATTTTCACCGCCGCCCCGCTCCGGGGGGGATGCTGCCGAACATTTTTCGCCGCTGTGCCGCTGTAACTTCAGCTTCTCCGCTGTCTTGGCTGTGAACTCATGACAGCCGAACACGGGGGGAATCGGCAGTGCTGTTCAAAACCAAGTTATAACTCTAACCCTGTTCTCGCGCTGATGGGTACTACCGTCATCCTTCCGTGTACTCACGTACATTGCCATAGTTTTTATCATACAGTAGTGCAGACATTTTGAGGGGTTTCTGTTCAACCAAACCCCCTCTGGGTACACCCCTACTGTACGCTACAGTATGAATCATACAATAGTGAAGAATTTTGGGGGGTTTCCGGGCAAACCCTAAAAAACCCTGGTTACGCCACTGCTATACACTAAGTACATAAATTAAATATCTCAACACACTATAGACAACATGACCTTCATGAATACCAAAACATCCACAAGAGCCACCAAATACACATCATGTACACCGGAATCACAACGTAGGGCCTATTATATTGATTCTTCATGTACAAAAACGTATTCCATCACTACAATCAGAAAACATTCAGAGGTCGAATATTATGTTATTGTATATTATATTATTACCGTAGCATCGATGTTTTATTTGCTAACTGGCAATAGTAATATGTGTGGTTATTTCGCCAGGCTCAGGAGCGCGCCGGCATAACGGTGGGGGAATTGATTCCGCACGAAGACGAAATGCAGGTGGATGAGAAAGAAGACGAACGCACTGGTAGGTAACTAGCACTGTTAATGCACGACAGCACGACTCTTTCCGTGTTCATAAAAAAAAAAAAAAGTTGCTGCATATAAGAAATAAACCCACTGACATAAATGTTGTAGATTAAAACAATGCCAGGTCTTTTACACTTGACTTGTTTTGCCATTATGAAAATAAATAATTTAGCATATACTATATGCAGAAGGAAACAACTTTGAAAAACAAAATAATGAAACAGAGTTAAAACATCATTATTTTTACTTTTCTTGTTATTATTGTAGTTAAATGTTCTTAATTAATGTTCTTCTATGACACCGTCCGTCTCTGTTTCGTTTTTAAATTGAAAATATCACATAATAATACACAACCAGCCACTAAAAGTTCAATGGAACATGTTTTTAAAAATAATTAATGATACTTATGAAAGTAAAACTGAGTTCAAGAAGACCAGTTCAAAGGTTTCCAGATGTTTCCGTTCTTTTGACCTACCAAAAGCGGTTGTAGCTAGTCCTTGAAGTTACATGTCATTGTGACTGATGCTCTGTATGTCTCCTACAGTTGAAGTTAGTTACAATACCTACGCCAAACTTCACCGTACGAACGCGTGGGCTACACAACTGTTTTCTTTTGCGCCAAAAAAACTTCCTTCCGGCTTATCAAAAACCTGTAACTGGCCCTCCCCTTTTCAATCTCACAAAAAATCCTCCAACATCCACGGGACTACAATCCGGGAAATTTATTTATTTTCCGGGAGGCCGGGAATTACACGACAAATACAAGAGAGTCCCGGGAAATCCGGGATGGTTAACAGGTTTAAATTTATAAAATAAGCTTTTCTTTTACGTCTACAGTGTATTAGGGTTACCAAAATTAATCCTATAATCATATGTTTACACAATGCAGGCTTGAATGAAATACATTGGAGTTGGTGACTAACACCTGCTGAAAATTATTTTAAAACCGATTGTTTGTAGTAATTAGTATTTATCGTATGATTGGTGATCTACTGTTGTCAACCATTGCAGCCTTTATTTAGAATGTTTGACTAACGTTTTCGTTCACTTTTAAGTTTTACGTAATCATTGAACGGCACCTAACTAGTTACGTAGGCATCGAAACCGGGGGCTGAGCGCCACGATAATTGGGTAATTTATAGGGAATATTTGGGGAAGGAGTGGCATTTTGTAGTGTAATTATTTAGTGGGAGGCTGGAGAAAGGCTTTTTGGGGGAGTTACTGTGTGTTTTGTTTTAGATGGATGTGTTTTGAGAGCGAGTTTTTTTGGAGACCCAACGAGGGTAAATATTGAGGTTCATTTTCGACAGCACCCCCTACTCCAGCCCACCCCCGTTTTTCGATTTCATGCTAGAGAGCGCGCGCGTGCCCCCCAATATTAATTTCGTTCTGACGCCTATGATTTCCGTTTGATAGGGCTTCTAAACAGCGCACAAAGGCCCACGGCGGAACATTCTGAAACTAGACGACTGACGGTTGCTTCGTTGAGTATCACGGAGATCGAGAGTATCATTACCACGCAAAACAAACTTAGCACATTACAGCTAATTTTCAGGTAAGCCACCACTCACGTATAAATAATTTTATATTTGTTTACTTTATTAATAGTGTCCATTTATACATATAATGTTCATCTTTCGTGCAGTAGCATAAACTATTGCATGTTAGACGCTATCGCAGGCTTGTTTCTGTTGACAGTCCTTTGGTGTGGCATGGATGACTGTGTATTGTCGTACGTCGTGTATTCCGGTGACGCAATGCGACGCAAAATTGGCTTTCAATATACGCGTAACCGTTTTATGTCCTCTACGTCTAAATCTCCGATACTCTGTTACATTTGACAGTCACGTATCGAGAATACCAACAAAATAATAACAGGAATTAAAAATATCAAATCCTGTATAGTACTATGCATATTGATTTACATATTAAAAAAAGAAAGATTTCCCAATTGTCTTATCAGCAATTCGGTTGACAAGATCAAAACTTTTAATTAGAAAGCTCCTGCTTGAAATGTTCCAAGTTAGGAGCTTCAGCAACTGATGCTGGAAGACTGTTCCATAGAGATTTAGTTCTATGGGAAACAACCAAAGAGGTAGAGATTTACTTAAAATTTAAGGTGTGTTTAGCTCGTGTCCGGAATGATGCCGGTATCAGATACATATTCTTCTCAATGTTTACTAGGTTGCTGATAATTTTATATAGCTCAATTAATTGTAGCTGATAACGCATTGATTCAAGAGTTTCCCACTGCAGATGATCTAACATAGATATTGCTGAATTAGTGTATTTATAATTATTCACAACAAACCTTGCAGCTCTACGGTTGACCATTTCTATCTGATATTTTGGTGGGGAGCTGGAGAAAGGCTTAGGCCCCGATATTTGGGGGAGGTGGTGCGTGTTTTGTTTTAGATGGAGGTTTTTTGAGAGCGAGTTTTTTGGGAGACCCATTCTTACATGGGCTCCATGTGTGATCGTATCATTGTTATATGAGCATTTGATTAGATTTTTCATTAATTATTGCCTGTAAATGTCACGACCCACAGTTCTGACGACACACCACAGTACATGTGTGTACGGTTGTATTCTGTTTCCCAGCCGCGGCTCCGTCGTCTTTCTTATGGGTCTCGTCCTGGTGGCCGGTGTTGCTGGTCACCTGCTAATCACTGTTCAGCCGTCCACGTCATATGCCAACTCGACAACAACGATACATCCAGGTTTTCCTGCGCCAATGACAACATTTACGATCTTTTGAAAGCTTCGTTTACATTGTCAAGCTTCACAACCGTGTACAGACCGCGAAACATCACATATAAGACTAATTGCGCTTGGTAGCCCCTTTTTGGGATGCCCAACATGTTTTTTATAATCATATCTTATTGAAACCTGTCTCTAGACATATAAGTCAGGAAGAAGTTAGATGGTTGAATTTACAAAATGTGTAGTGTTTTGATTGATAATGAATTAACATGAGAAACACATTTCTGTGATAAAATATAAACTCATTGATTTTCAGTGAAATTGACCTATTTCAATAGTGATAAGCACTCGTCCGAACAACAAAAATGTGCCGGCCACGTGCGAATGTAACATAAGCCTATGCGTAGCTCTCATCTTTTGCTAATAACTTTACAACTTCAAATCGACTAATGTTTATCACCATTCGATTCGGCATTCAATTTGCAATCATATAAATGTTATTTTGTGAAAAGTATATTTAATTTGTTGCCGCGCCGGCACTTAAAAGGTGAAAGCTGGGCGAATTTTACCCGAGTATCGTCGCTTATCGCAGCTTCCGTAGCTTGCTCGCCACTCGTGTCGTTAGTTAAGTTTCTAATATTTTATTTTAATGACCTCTTTGTTGCTTGTATATTCCACGACCTAGTTTCTTATATCATTGAATAGTAATGTGTGTATATTCTCTTTTCCAGACGCGGCTCCGTCGTCTTTCTCATGGGTCTCGTCCTGGCGGCCGGTGTTGCTGGTCACCTGCTAATCACTGTTCAGCCGTCCACGGCATATGCCAACTCGACAACAACGATACATCCAGGTTTTCCTGTGTAGAAGACAACTTCTACAATCCTTTGAAAAGAACGTTTGCATTGCAAAGTCATGCACAAACCAAGCCCTTATTGTGTATGATGTTTTTACATCACACATAATATTTTTCAACGGATGGCGTTAAAGTTGGACCACCCAAGTTGTGAAATCATGATTGATTAAAACGTTACGTTTAGCATATATTGCATAACGCTTAACAACAAAAACTATGATCACAACATTCAACAATCCAATGTTATTCTATACTGTTTTAAATGGGTAGTTTAGTGTCGATGCCAATCAAACATTACCCTAGATTGTTGAATTAAATGTACTTAGGTTTAATATATTTTATAGGCCTCCGTTGGTCGGGAGTCGACCATGGATGATGCGCCCTAGCGTCGGCTGTAGCTGATGAGACCGATGCGGGAGTGGCAGTCCAGTCCGGTTTGGCGCTCCCTTCAACGAGCTTTTCTGTCTTCAGCCAGGCTCCGCAGCTGTTCTTCGCCTGCCCTGAGCTGGTTCCGTAGAACACCTCTCCACCTGGTGCGATCAGTGGCCGTCCCCTCCCAAGACTGGAGGATGATATTCATTGCCTTCATGTCAAGTTTACATACATCCTTGTAGCGCAGCTGGGGCCGTCCAACAGTGCTCTTGCCGGAAGACAGTTCGCCGTAGAGACTGTCTTTGGAATGCGGCCATCTTGCATCCTACGTACATGACCAAGCCAGCGTAACCTGCTTGTCTGAGCAACGTTTACATGGTGGGGAAGCCAGCACGAGAAAGGATCTCGGTGATGGGCACTTGATTTCTCCAAGAGATCTCCAAGATTCGCCGCAGACATCGTAGCTGGAAGTTGTTACCCATGTCTCACTGCCATATTTTGTAACGATACTTTTTTAAAAGAACCATGGCTGGTTATGAGGTGTCCCCCTAATTTAACTAACTTTTTTTTAGAAGACCACTTGATTTTATGAGATGCCCACATCATGTGTTGAGATGAGCAGTTACCATTATAAAATGACATCTCAATGACTCCTTTTTAGATTATTCTTTAAAATTGCTTTTCATATAATCCCTTAATATTAGGCATAATAACAAATACATTAGGTGCTCCTTATTCGTTCATATGAATGAAGTCGAGTGAAAGTACACTTAACTTTAACTTAGTTTTTGGATAACCCTTTAATTGTTTCAACTGCTCCATTTTATACCCTTAAGTTTGTAATGTGTTTTTAATATCAATTGTTAACATAGTATTTTGAAATATCCTTTATATTGTTTGAGATAACCCCTTAATTTGATGAAATGATAATTAGGTATTTAATTTCTAAGCATGCTTTAATGGTCCATAAATATTTGTTTGAGATGATCCCTTAACTTTCAGTAGATTATCCCTTTCATTTGTTGAGGTGCCCTTTTAATCACCCCCCTCTTCCCTGCCACACTTTCTGATTCGGTCCTATTGCTTGCTGACAGGTAGTTACTGCGTTACCTGGGAGGTTATATGAACGGCATTCCGTGTGTTCTCCCAGAAAACAAACGGCTGTTCTGAGAATCTTTGTTAAGTATAATTTAGTGACGATCAACAGGATGTGAGCATGGCTAGCCGTTATAAGGGTGGACGTGAGAATGACGATGAGGTCGAGGAGAATGGTGAGGTGGAGGATGTCATTGTCGTCGTCCTCATGATCGTAATAATAATGACCCTCGACGTCATCATCTTCGTCATCATAATCATCATCGTTATCATGGTCATAATCATCATCACGTTCATTACTAAGACAACGCCTTCGTTGTCTTCATCGTCTTCATCATCATCATCATTTATCATCACTGTCGTTATTATCATTACTAGCATTATCATAATGATTATCATCACCGTCATTATAATCATCATCGTTACAATCATAATCATTACTAAGATGACCCCTTAATTGTTTAATAATAATGACCCTCGACATCATCATCTTCGTCATCATAATCATCATCGTTATCATAGTCATAATCATCATCATCTTCATCACTAAGACAACGCCTTCGTTGTCTTCATCGTCCTCGTCTTCATCATCATTATCATTTATTACACTCATCATCACTGTCGTTATTATCATTATTAGCATTATCATAATGATATCATCATCATCACCGTCATCATAATCATCATCGTTATAATCATCATCATTACTAAGATGACACCTTGATTGTTTTCATTTTCCTCTTCATCGTCATCGTAATCATTTATCATCCTCGTCATCACTGTCTCTCGTTATTATTATTAACATCATCATCATCACCTTCATTATCATAGTCATCAAATCAACTTAGTCGTTTTTTTACATTACCGGTCAATTTATTAAAGTGCCTACGACAAGATTGTTGCTATTTTTGCCATTATTCTAAATGAAAAATCTAAACCCAATTCATTAGGTGGTTTTTGGTGAATAAAATGTGTGAATATATATATTTGAAAGAAGTTTGACTTTACCGCTAGGAAACGAGACTTTCCTTTCGAGTAGGAGGTTAACCGGAAATGACGTGAACGGGGGAAGCGTATGTCCACTGAGCCATTGTTTGCGTTGTCTCGTCATTTGTCGAATGGTTGTTCATCTTCTTCTTCTTGATTAATTTTAAACATGCCTAAGCGTTGTGTCGCAGCCAATTGTTCCAATACATCAAAAGACAATGTTAGTTTATTTAAATTTTCAAAAGACAGCCTTTTACGTCGTAAGTGGATCCAACAGGTGAAACGCACCCGCACCTGTTGGAATGGGCCGGCGTTAGATAACCAGAGCTGTGTGTTGTGTTCGAGTCATTTCACCGATGATTGTTTTGACCCAACTCCTGCTCTTAAACTTTCCCTTGGTTGTAAAGTTCAGCATCAACGTGTACTGTTGGTGAATGCAGTCCCGACTATTTTTCAAAGATAAAAAATGACGCAGTCTCGTCCCCTACATCAACTAGTCGACACCGTTTTCCGACTAGAACCAGGTATGTGGTCGAAAAAAGAAACAAGATGCAGGTATGTATTTCAGTGATAATGGTGTAATACATCGAACTGTAATTAAGATAATTTAACAATAACGTGGACTGGACCCCGACATTGAACTGGTCGGTGAAATCGAGGCAGTTCATTATAATGTTGTGATTTACACAGCGTAGATAGTATGCACGCTTTTGGGCAGTAGGTGTTTTACGAGATTTGGATTTCGTCGCTTTATATAAGTAACTACGTCACTCAAAACAACTTAGCTAACATTTTGTTGCACAAATTGGACAGAACAGGTTTTAGAGATTTACCTCATAGATATATATTACGGAAGAATTTGTTGTTGTTTTTGGCTAAAAGTAAAATTGCATAACACATTAGATAGCACGAATTTGACTGACGCAAGTATAATATTTAGAGTTACAGTGAAGATTATGGTTAGAGTGTGTAAGCCTACCTATAAAGTCGGCTGTGATGTGTATACAATGTAATATAAACTAAATTATAAGCAATGCCTTTACTGTAAATTGTAATTAGTTGTTCTACATTTGACCAGATTCTCGAGCAAGCAATAACCGAACAAGCGAACCCCTCCTGTGATTTCCCAGCCTCTCCATTAAGTATATGTACTCCAAATATGTACGTATGTGTACTCCAAATACTGCACTGTGTGTGGGTGTTAATAATAATAAATTTGAAATAATGAAATAATATATAGGTAATAGCAAAAATAGATAAGCGAGCGAAAAATGAACAACACGTTCCAAAAATGCCTTTTTAATGATTGCTAGTACCAATACGGTTCGTCGGATCCCAACAATATTGATGTCATTTGAAAGTTTAAGCGTTCTGCTATTCAAACATATAAATGGTGTCCTGATAATCATTCCTAAAATTAACCGAAAACGGACCTACAACCGGGCCCGTTCCGGTGTCTTAGACACTGCGAACCATGTTGTTTCGTCGACACAGTTCACCAATCTACCGATTGAGGCACCACTATCTGATTTCATGGTATAAGCTCCACCCACTTTCAAACGGCTGCTAAAATGACATACGTGAAGTAGGCGTGACGTCACAATCACGTATATCAACCAACCAACGCAACGAATTTAGACCCGTTGTGTGACGTACTTTATTGTGACGTCACGCCGACGTAGAGATATATCGGTTTCGCTGCGATCAAAGCACATTAGTTTCGCCGCGGTTTAAAAGTGGGTGGAGCTTATAACATGAAATCAAGAAATGGTGAAGTGCGCATGTCTGAACCTATGCAAATGAGGAAAACAGCGCCGCAATCGGAAGATTAGTGTACTGAGTACCCGCCGCCAACATCGTTCGGAACCGTACAGAACACCGAAAACGGCATGATTGTAGGTCCATTTATCGGTGTTCTTTGAACGGTTACCGGGAAATCTAGATGTCGCTAGAATAACAAAAAGTGCATCCTTTCAATTGATACCAAGATGGTCGGGACAGGACGAGCCGTGAGGGTGCTAGCGACCGTAGAATTTCATGTTTTAAACGTGTTCTGAGTTGTTCATTTTTCGCTCGCTTATCTATTTTGGTAATAGTGATAATGTAAGATGCATTGTAATGTTGAATGTTGTATATGTATTTTACCAAAGCAAATAGTATTTTTATAAATAGTTTATGCTATACATAATTATTTGAAAGTAACTGACAAAATTTAAATAATTACCTTTTTATTTCCCAATTTCGTTTTCTTGTTGTCATTTTATGTACTCGTATTTACTTGTACTTGTTTACATGTAACACGTTGTTGTCATAGGGCCAAGCTGATGTTGCTTGTCAGGTACAATTACCACTACCATGTAGACATGTAGGGATCTCTGTAATGATCAAAGGGAAGTCAAAAGGTAAATAACTTGAAGCCAGACTCGCATAATGCATTGAGTCCATAATAGACTATTCATAATATGACACTTGTCATATATTGCGTTGTAATGTTATGTGTAGATATGTAATGTTTGTATGCCATAAGTTGCATTGCTACGTGTAGTGTAGATCCTTTCTTGTGTATCTGACAGATGACAGACGTTTAAAATAGGGCCTCTTAGTATAGTAGACACTATAGTATCTTGCGCGGGCCGGGCTTTGGGCCCACGAGCCAGGCCGAGCCATGCCTCTTGTAAATTTTGCGGGCCGGGCCAGACTTGGGTATACATTTTGCGATCCGGGCCGTGCCGGACTTAGGCTGACAAATATTAAATTCTGTGGGCTTGGGCTGGCCTGGGACTAATATGTTCAACTCTGCGCCAGGGCCTGGGACATATTCTGAATGTAATAACACTATATATTATGTAAAATATTGATTAAAATATAATAATACAGTAATACAACTGATTAAAATAATAAATATATGTATGTTATTTTGCAGCCACACAAACCATGTCATTAGTTACTTGTACCATCATGACGCAAACTGATGACACAAGCAGATCGCAAGATCAAGACATATATACAAGCAGCGATTCCGAAGAGGATGAAGACGATGATTATATGCCCGCACAGCACATGTCATCAGACAGTGAATCAGACCATGGAGCAGACAGCCCCGACGTTGAGGAGCCTTGCATGGAAAACAAACCGTCTGTACACAAGGAAACAAAATATATAATTTTCTGGACATCGTTGCTCCAGCTCATATCTATGTGTTGCTGTTTTGAATGTGGCTCAAGGGCATTACAAACATCTACAATTGAGAACCATGCTAATTATAGCTTTCACATGTAATGATTGTGGCAAACGGCACCAGTGGCACAAACAGTCATATATTGGTAATCTTCCTGCAGGAAATATTCTTTTGTCAGCTGTTTTGGCGAAAAGTTTAATGTATACACCTGATTGGTGGTAAAAAAAATTGCTTTGTATTATGTTATGACCAACTATGTGAAACTATAAGATGATTAGCAAATAAATAGTTAATTTAGGGCATATTGTGTGACGTTTTGTCATTTCCGGCCATGTTCTCGATTTAGGGGGTAGGTCTACATATATGATGATATCTTCATTAATATTAAATATTTCTCACCAGTTTTTTTCTCCCAGTAATAGTATGTGGATATTGAAACATACAGATATGAACTTTTCGGGTCAATATACTATAGGAATGAGTGTGCAACAAACGGAAGCACTAAGCACACAGATTTTACTGAAAAAAAGTTACACATTTTTACACAAAATTATCGAACGTAACATATTAGTTATTGCAATTTAAACATTTTGTATTACAGTGCTCTTGTACATTCACTTATGTATATATAGTGATTTTATAACAAGATTCAACTAAAATTATTTTATTTATGGCATATTTTGTGATTTTAGCTATTTCTGAAACAAATTGCCAATCACTCGTGATAAATGTCGTTTTTCTCATAGAACGGACACCTTAATTTTTTTTTAATATTTGGAAATTATTTGTTTATAGTTCAGTTAAAAATAAAATATCAAGAAACGAAACCTATGTTGGCGGGGCGGGGGGTGCAACGAAATCATAAATTGCCAGAAGAGCACCAGGGCCCGAGGTTATAAAGCGTACTCGGTGCTCATACTCAACTCCATGCTCAGACTCGAGATCTCCTGCTCACCGGAGAATCCATGCTCACGGTGGTTATAAAACTTCTTGAATACGTGCTCAACTGAGTACGCCGTCTTGAGTACGACCCCGGGGGGAGGCACTACCCTTACATGTGGATAGGGGTGTGCAGCCGAAGGTCACCCTTACCCTTGATAAGGGTATCCAATATCAAAATGTATATCCTTGTTCTAGGGAAAACGTGAAAAACAGACCCTTGATCTAGGGAGCCTCGGTAAAAACGACCCTTGAAGTCGGCACATCCACAGTACTGCTACTATAGGCAGTGCCCCCCCCCCCCCGGGAGTACGAGAGCGAAAGAAAGAACTCTTTAGACGCAATTACGCTGTTTTATTCAAATACACAAGCGGCCAGAAGGAACTCTCTCGTCGACGAAGATAACAAACCTACATTTATTGATAAACAACATCAACTTCCGATTATAAAACGATGACAGGCGAATATCTTCGCCGTTGTGACATGTTTTTATTCTATGGTGAAATGCGCAGAGGAACATCGATAAAATAATGCTAAAGGAACGTACCTTACTGTGCACGATGGAACCAACATGGTACAAGACAATTCAAAATATAAAATATCGTAAAATCATTAGTAACATGATTGCCAGATTGGTCACGCTATATTACTTCTGTTATTTTGTATCATTCATTGGCATTGTATGTCAATACGATGACCGTGTTGGACGGTGTTGATGTTACCAGATTGCCATGTAATATTGGGAATATACGGATGTTACGTTGTTTGTAATAAAAAAGTACCATGTACATACGTCGTTTTGAGTCGGCATTCTTGCCTGTGTTACAACTTGTATTATCTTGTCAATCTGATCAACTGTTATTTACTATGGTACCACACACGTTATTTATAGAATTCATGTTCTTGGCATAAACATTGTTACATTGTAAGAAGTCTTGAGCAGTACGTGTAAGAGAGCCGCCATTATTTATTTGCTGTGCCGGAGGATTCGGGAGACAAACATAGTCTAATCTGAAATTCACCCCACGTCCAATTATAATAATATATCGTTGCGGGTCCCAAATGCGTGCGTTATGCAATTCAGTGGCATTTAATAATAACTTCATAACAGTTTCAATAAAACGTTCAAAATGGTTATTTCTTTTTTGAACTAAATCCGTGTTATACAATGAAATAACCGTTTGTTTTTGTAAAGATACACATAACTATATTGACATTACTGCACACGTGTAAACATGAAGAAAATACATACACATAAATAATGTATATTGTACTTTAGATAAAAACAGCTTAATATAGCACTGTATCTAAACGGATTTATACTACACCGCCTGGCAGACCGATTCGAACACCATCTCGACTTCTATGAAAGCAAGTCAGCCGTGCCGCAGTTGCTTCAGGAAGACTATTCGTTTTCTCTATATCCTCCATTGTTTATCGCCATGTACGGATGTACACAGCTGAATGAACTGATCCAACGTGGAATAAACAAAATCCCCAAACGTCAAAACAGCAGCGAACCAGTTTCGAAACCGAATTAATTTAATTGAGAGTCCAATTTTCTAACACTGCCGCTGTGCCACACATGACACAGTACTGTGCAAGAATTTTGCAGAAGTTAATTTATAACCACATTTCATGATATTTTATTATAACGTACTCGGTATAATATTCATCAAAGTAATGATTAATAATTATATAAAATACTGTAGTAGTGCGAACAATAATGTAATGATATGTTGGTGTACAACTATACATTTAAAAGGATACATGCCAAACTGTACAATAGCAACACTTTTAATTGTATCTAAATAGTTTGCACACACAAAGTTATCTGTCCTGTACTTGTCTTTATGCAATAACAATCTCAGTCAGATGTTCAGCATGACCCTTAGCCTCTCTATGGCTTTTTAGTACATTGCTCTTCCACTCACAAAAGGAAGACTTCATTCTTTTTATAATTGGCATAGTTTGTCTAACTTCAAGTTGGAAAAAATGGTTTATCATATTTATTAGAAAGTCATAAACAATAAGTCGTTTGTCATTTCAACCTAGTTAATTTTTTGTTGCCTGGTAAATATGATCATATTAATTGTCTAATTGTACACCTTGAAAACAATAGTTTACGAGTGTCCATTGCGCTGATGCTATATATAATTTATTATATGAATTTAATTTGTTAACTTATCCAGGATGCATTGCATATTTTGTGTATAGTCAACTTCCAAAGGAAAGGGTCATACTTCGTGTGTTGAAAGCCTATCCCTGCCCCCGCCTTGTGTAGCAAAATAATGAAATATCCTGACATCCAACATTGGGTACGAGTAGTATGGAGGATACACACACTCGAGGACACGCCCCCTTTTGTATGTAGGTACATGCATAAAAAACGTCGATTTCAAAATCGGGAACCTACTTATAAAAAAAAGATCAAAGGCTTTTTGGTAACCTGAGTGGAATCGGGAACCTAGTTATAAAAAACGTGATTGATGGCCTGTCACTTTTGTGTTGAATGACAGGCGCCCTTTAGCGATTAATAACAGCGTCCCTAGTTACGTGATAACGCCATCTAGCGATTAACCCAAGTCACACCTAGCGATCAACGTCCTAAGCGATCAACGACTAGCGATCGAAGCTGTAACCACTCATAGAAGCCGGCGCCTGTCCTGGGAGCGACTAGGGATCGAAGGTCCGTACGTCGGCCCTATCTATATAAGCGGTAGCGGAATTTATCGGTAGTAGTCATGTTGTCATCGTCGGAACGTATAAAGTTTGGCGGTTCGCGCTCCTTCTTGTCGAATATGTACAGGTGCCGATTGACGGCGTACGGTCGGGTCTTCCGATCCGTCGAGCACGCCTATCAGTATAGGAAAGCGCTATTCAACGAAGACCTCGCATGCGCCGCGTGTATCAAAAGAGTGCGATCGCCCTACGCAGCGAAACGACTCAGTTACGGTATTCGAAAAAAGAGAACGGGAACCGAATGGAACGTCGTTAGGGTCGCTTGTATGAAGGGGCTGTTGATGAGTAAGTTCGGTGGGGAGTTGAAGGCCGAACTGTTGGCCACCGGGGACGCCGAATTGGTGGAGTGGGTGCCGAGTAGGGAGGGTTTCTGTGGTACCAGGATTGGTGACGTCGAGGGCGAGAACAAGCTCGGTAAACTGTTGATGGAGGTGCGCGCCTTTTATAAAGACGCGTAAAAAACATCAGCCAGTATCAGTCGTGAAAATGGGCGGACCGTTGTTGAAGCATCCGTTTACGTGTATAGTATCAGGGCCTACGGGATGCGGTAAGACGACGTTCGTCGACCGTCTGATACGAAGCGCTATGATCGATCCGGCGCCCGAAAAAGTCCTGTGGTGTTACGGGCAGTGGCAACCCGCCTACGCGTCTATGTCTCCGGAAATAGAGTTCGTAGACGGCCTGCCGACTACGACGTATTTAGACGGTAAAAAGAGGACGCTTTTAGTACTCGACGACCTCATGGAGGAAGCCGATAGCGGGGTGACGGCGCTATTTACTAAAAAAAGTCATCATTGTAATACGTCGGTCGTACAACTCCGACAGAACATGTTTCCGAAAGGGGGCGAAAACCGCACAATCAGCCTGAACGCCCAATACCTGGCACTATTTAAGAACCCCCGAGACGTTGGTCAAGTAGGTCACCTAGCGAAACAGATGTATCCGGGAGAGGTCAAGTACATGATAGAGCTTTCAAAGACGCGACGTCGACGGCGTACGGCTATCTCTTCGTCGACCTGAAACAGGAAACGGAAGAGTACATGCGCCTGCGTACGTGTATATTTCCGGACGACCCCCTTCAGTACGTCTACGTACGGAAGGGTGGTGGTGGTCAACTATAAGTAGAGAGGGACGTCGCCGCGTACGCATTAGTCGGTATGACGGGAAGACGCGCGGTGGTAGCGGCGAAGCGACGACCGAAGGCGGCGACGACGACGTTTTCGGAGCAACGCCTGAAGAGACACATTTTCGCCCTGCAGTTGATGGATAGACAGAAGCGGAACGTAGATCTGCGAAAAGCCGTGCTCGCCCACTCGGAGGTCGGTCTCATATGTAGTCTATGCGATTGCGCGTACAATATTCTGAGAGGGAACGTGAAGGTGTCGCCGAAGCAGAAACGCGTGTTGACGAAATACAGAGATCACCTGCGTGACTTGGTCAACAAACGAATTCCGGTGAAGCGGAAGCGAGCCATCTTGCAAACGGGGGCGGATGGTTTTCTGACGGCCCTGCTAGCGCCGTTAGCGAGCACCGTTTTCCTGCCACTACTCAAACAGTTCATCGGGGGTTAATCGATGCAGTACGCGAAGAAGATGGCGTTGGTCGACCCGCGATTGGTGGAAAGTCTCCTTCAACCGCAGCAGCAGTCGAGCAGCAGCACCCCCCGATCACGTGTACTGAGTAGCCTGGACAGCGACATGAAAGATATTCTAGAGCGATCAGATTTATCCGAACGCGATAAGGTGATGTCGTACAATCAGCTGCTGAGTCGCTACAACACTATAGAGGCGGCTCGAACGGCGCAACCGGTACGCGTGTCGATGGTCAACGCCGACGGCGGCGAGATACCGCCGCAGACCACGGCGGCGGCGGCGCCACCATCGTCGGAGGCCGTAGAGCGCGAAATCGTAGCCAGCATGCCGAAAACGCTGAAAGGGAAGGCGAGTCTACTTATCGCGAAAATGAAAGCCAATCCCTTGTGTCGATGGAACGAACGCGGCGAATTCGTGTACGACGGTAAAACGATCGCGGGGAGTAACATGGTCGATCTAGTGAACGATCTCATGCGAACGAGAACGAAGACGACGCAGCCCTTAGGATGGCGCGCTTTCGGGTTGAGTATGAAGGGTATGAACATTCCTATGGAGTTCGTCGGCAACCCGCGCTATCGGGAGTACATGGAGCGACGGCGGCGGCTGTCAAGAGAAGGAGAGGAGGAGACGGAATCGGTCAGTTCAGCGGGAAAGGCGGTGCGAAGACGACGTTCTAGAAAGAGAGCGTTGGACGGCTGGGAATCGATGTGACGATGCCGTCAATACAACGAACGGTCGCCGTCGTCGGTTTCATCGTCATCACGGTTATCGCTCTCTATATAATAGTCATCGTTCGTCGATCGTCGATCGTCGTCGTCGTCGTCGTCATGGTTTCCGGGTGGAGTCGTCGTCGTCCAAAACGAAACCTTCGAAAACGAAACGACGATGACGACGACGCTGAACTGAATGAACTCTACTTCGATCCGAAACGAGCGGGGAGTTACGGAGGTGTCGACGCGTTGCACCGGGCGTCAAAGGGGGGTCGACGACGCCCGGATGTCGAGAGGTGGCTAGCGGCGCAGGACGCTTATACTCTACACAAACCGGTTAAAAGACGTTTCAAACGACGTTGTGTTATCGTGGGCGGTCAAAACCAGCAGTGGCAAGCTGATCTGGTCGATCTGACTAGGTTAAAAAAACACAACGACGGTATAACATTTCTATTGACGGTCATCGACGTGTTTTCGAAGCGGGCGTGGTGCGTTCCGTTGAAGAATAAGTCCGGCGCATCGCTCGTCGCGGCCTTCGAGCGTCTGCTGAACGACGCGCCGCCGCCGAACGCGCTGCAGACCGATAAGGGGACCGAGTTTCTGAATCGACCCCTGCAAACGTTTCTAAAGAGTCGCGGCGTTCATCATTTCGTGACGCATAACGAGGAGACTAAAGCGAGCGTCGTGGAACGCTTCAATAGGACTTTGAAAACGCGCATGTGGCGTTATTTTACGAAACACGAGACGCTGCGCTACGTAGAGGCGTTAACGGATTTCGTGCATTCGTACAACAACGCCTATCATCGAAGCATCGGTAGGACGCCGGCGAGCGTCGACGCGACGAATCAGGAGGACGTATGGCAACGCCTGTACGGCGGCGGCAGTGGTATGGGAAAAAAACCGAAACTTCGCGAAGGAGATCGCGTGCGTATCAGTAAGACGAGGGGTCAATTCAAAAAAGGATACATGCCTAATTGGAGCGAGGAGCTCTTCACCGTCGTAGAGGTGCATCCGTCCGAACCCCCCGTATAAGGGGCCCTGCTGTACCCGCAGACCGCAGTGGCGCTATGGGGGCGAGGGACGAGCAGCAGCCGAAGAAGAAGAAGACTACCAAAGAGGACTCCGTCGACGCCGTCGAGAACGCCGACGACTCCACCGTCCACGAACCCGATCCATGGCGGCTCTGCGGTAACGAATGCCCAAAGGCCGAAATCGTATTCCTCTGTCAGGTCATCGTCCTGTACTTCGTCATCGCCGTTAGTATATACAATTTAATGCGGGGTCAAGGCGACTCCAATCTATGGACGGCGCTGTTGAGCAGCTGTCTCGGTTATCTACTCCCGAGTCCGTCTATGAGCGGCGGCGCCCGACGACGACGAGACGATGGCGGCATCGTCTGACTTTTACCTGACGCTACCGAGCAACGCGTCTACGAAGCGTCACCCCGAAAATACGTTGACGCACTACATCACGACGCTGCCGCGACCTTTCGACCTGGCCGGCGGAGAATGGGAATGCGGGCTGGTGACGCTACAGTACCCGCACACGTGGTACAACGTGAGAGAGGCGGATGCCACCTTCTACCTGTCGGCGCCCCGAGGTGAGGCGGGCTTTTTCACGACCATGGACGGTATCGGAATATACCGACAGGGTACGATTGGTCACGGTTTCTACAACAACGTTTTCGTGCTACTGCGCGAGATCAACGAGGCGCTAAGGAAATTGTGGACCGATAAGGTGAGGGTGTATCTAGAGTACAGCGGCGTCTCTAACCGAATGACGCTGCGTATGACGGCGGGTGTCGCCTTTACCCTACCCGATACGAGCCGTCTGAAGAGCGTGCTAGGTTTCCATAAGAACGTTATCGTAAGTCCGCCGATGATGGGTCCCGACCCGGAAGTCGTCGTTATCGAGACCACCCCCGCCTCGTACACGTTCGCGTACGAAGGTCGAAATACGGTGGATATGAAGGCGGGCGTCGACACCCTGTACGTGTACACGGATCTCGTGGAATCGCGCGTCGTCGGCGACGTGTACGCGCCGCTTCTTCGAAATATCGCCGTCTCCGGTACGAACGGTAGCGTTATTTCGGAAACGTTCGATCGCGTCCAATACGTGAGGCTGCTGCGGCATCAATTCGATACGATCGAGGTCGATATAAGAGACGATTGCGGTCAACCGATACCATTCGAGCGGGGGAAGCTAGTGGCGACGCTTCACATCAGACGCTGTAAATCGAGATTGTTTTAACCACCATGCCGAGTCCGTACGAGGACTACTACGTTCGACAGGTAGGCGGTCAACTACCGGTCTTCATCGGCAGTCGAGGTCAGCGAGGACACGGTCTGGGTAATATCTTCGGGAGCCTGTTTCGAAGCGTCATGCCGCTTTTTAAGAGAGGCGCCATGGCGTTGGGAAAACGCGCGCTCAAAACCGGCGTGAACGTGGCGCGGGACGTCGTCGGCGGCGGCAATCTGAAAGCGTCGGTGAAACGACGCGCGAAGGAGGCCGGCGTCGATCTTCTCGACGGCCTATTGAAAGGGCCGGCGCCGAAGAAGAGACGGGTGAAAAAAAGACCGCCTATAAAGAAGCAGCGTCGAACGGCGACGACCGTCAGTAGACGGAAGAGAGGACGTCGACCGGTCGATATATTCGACGCGTAACGATGGCGTTCGTAAAGACAGCGTGCGAGGGCGTGAAGGCCGAACTGGACCTGTTCACCGGACCGGTGACGCAGAAGAGCATCGAGAGCAGTTATCGGACCACCTGCCAACCGCTGACGGCTCTCGACGCCGGCGGTCCTATCGAGTTCCTCATTCCGGGGTCGGGTAACGACTATACGGACCTGGCGAGCCTTCAAACGCACGTCCTCTTCAAAGTGGTTCAGGGGGACGGTACCGATCTGGCGGCCGGCACCAACGTGGCGCCGGTCAACAATTTCCTTCATTCGATGTTCAGTCAAATCGACGTGTCGCTGAACGGCACGCTCGTGACGCCGTCGACCAATACGTACGCGTACCGGGCCTACATCGAGACCCTGCTGAGTTACGGTAGCGACGCGAAACGATCGCATCTCACGGGGTCATTGTGGTACAAAGACAGCGCCGGACACATGAACGCGCGCGGGGACGATAACACCGGGTTCGTAGCGCGGCGCAATCTGACGGCGGCCAGCGCCGAGGTGGAGATGATGGGACACCTGCACGTCGACGCGTTTATGCTAAACCTCCTCCTACCGAGCGGCATCGACACAAAAATACGCATGGTCCAGTCGAAGGACGCCTTCGCGCTCATGGGCGCTGCTGGCGCGCCGGGGTGGCGTATCGTGATACGCTCGATTTGCCTGTACGTCCGAAAAGTGAAGTTGAACCCGGAAGTCCAGCTGGGTCATATCAAAGCGTGGACTTTGGGAACGGCTAAGTTTCCGATGCGCCGCGTCGACTGCAAGTCGTTCTCGATAACAGCGGGTACGCTATCGCACACGCACGAGAACCTGTACATGAGTGCGATTCCGAAACGCATAATCCTGATGATGATCGACAACGCCGCCTACAACGGAGACTACACTAGAAATCCGTTCAACGCGCATCACAACGACATAACCTTCCTCGCGCTCAACGTCGACGGACGTGAAGTGCCGAGCAAGCCGCTGCAACCGGACTTTCCGCACCACCGGTACATACGAAGCTACATGAATCTCTTCGAGGCCACCGGAAAGGCGGGCGAGGACGAGGGGAACGACATATCGCGCTCGGACTTCGAGGCCGGCTACACCGTCTTCGCTTTCGACCTGACCCCCGACTGCTGCGACGGGGACCATTTGAACGTCGTGCGTCAGGGGAGCGTGGGCGTTGAAATGCAGTTCTCGACGCCGCTACCCCGACCGGTGAACGTCGTCGTGTACGCGGAATTCGAGACGGTGATGGAAATCGATCGGACCCGAAACGTCCTGTACGACTGTACCTCGTAATGGATACGTTCCAACTGCTGCGTCGCCTCGAACTCGACGCGTACGCTAAACGCATCGTCCTCGGCGTCGTACCTAAAGACGCGCTACTTACCACCACCGCCACCACCACTTACCCGATGGCCTTCGTGTGCAATACCGACGACGGCGGCGAACCGGGGGAGCACTGGGTGGCCGTCTACGTCGACCGCCAAGGCGTCGGCGAGTACTTCGATTCGTACGGTCTCCCGCCGCTGCACGCCGACTTCCGCGCCTTCCTGCACCGACACTGCGGCGACGCGTGGACGTACAACGACAAGAGACTGCAGAGCGTCGTCTCTAACGTGTGCGGACAATATTGCGTCGCCTACCTACTCCTCCGATGTCGCGGCATGCCGTTGACGACGTTCCAGAACATATTCGGCACCAATCGGGTGGCCAATGACTGTCTCGTATTCGATTGGCTAAAACCATCGCATTAACGCTTCGCTTTTACGTGTATAGTAGTAGTAATAAAAAACAACGACGATGAAATGTACGCACTTGTGTTGTTTTATTATTATTACCCTACCCTACCTACATACATACAGAACCCTACCCCTAGGCGGCCCCCCACCCCTAGGGTAGGTTTAGTTATACGAGTTAGACGAGTATCGGCGCCGTGATGACGCCGTCGTCGAGCACGCGGCGTTTAGCGTAGAAATAGCTCAACGCCGCGCGCTCTTGAACGTACGTCAACACGGACGAGTTTTTCACTTGGAAACCGTGGTTCCAACCGACGCCGCTGCGTCGGTCGCGCAGTACGGCGAGGAAGTCGTGCTCGTCGATATCGTTCTGACGTTTACTCAATCCCTTCGTGCTGTACTTCGCGCCGCCGGCGCCGCCGAAGCAGTAGTACGTCTTACTGCACAGCGCCACGATTCCGTCGCCGCGCCACTCTTCTTTGAAGAGACCCGGCGTTCGACGATCGAATAGAAGACGGCGCGCGCAGCAGTCCCCACCCTCCCACGTCAGTCCGGCGACGCGGCGCCGTACGTACGCGTCCACGTGCGCGTCCACGTGCGCGTCCACGTGCGCGTCGCAGCATTCGGCCGGAAACCAGAGCGATCGATTCCGGAAGTAGTGTTCGCGCATCGCTTCCGGTACGAGCGCGTCGATGTCGTGACCCGCGAGGGCTATGTACGCCGAGTCGGTGTCCATAGCGCAGTACTGAAAGAGAGGGCGTGGAATGTAGGCGTCGACGAAGTCGTAATAAAATTCGAGCATTCGTAATTTCGCGTATTGATACACGAAATAACCGATTTGAATCAGCAGGTCGTAGACGACGGTGCGCTTATTCAGCGCCACCTCGTACAGCTCGTCGTCGACGACGACGTCGAGTTGCCGGAAGCGACGGTTGTTGACGAGTCGCGAGGCGCCTACCGACGTAGCGTACTTGATATCCCGGTGCCGATCGACGCGCGTAATCGTCTTCCCGTACGAACTGTTGCCGAGAAGTTTGAAGGTGTCGGCGATGATCGCTTTGTCGGGGTCGATGTCGCCCTCGCGTCGCGCCGTCGACACCGTATCGCCGAAACGACGAAAGCAGGCGATCGGCGTGTACTCGATCACCTGGTAGACGCGCGCGACGACGAGCCCGTGCTCCAGATACCAGCGTAGGAGGGGCGTGGCGAGTACGATCGCCGTGCCGAAGTAGCTACCAACGAGCGTCCGTTGAGGTCGGGTGAGTAGATCGTGCGACTCGGCGTAGCGGCGCATGAACGGGCTGAGGTCGTCGCGCGCGATATCGACGTTCTTGAATACGGGCTGCATTTCGGCGAACTTAGCGCGCAGCGCTTCCGGCACGGCGATATCGCACTGCACGAGACCGAATAGAGAGCCGTCGCGTACACCCTCCAGTATCGTCGAGTGCGTTACGCGCCTCGCGTCGGGTCGCGTCACGGGGGGTCTCACGGCTCGCCACTGGCACTCCCACATTTCGACGACGGCATCGACGTGGCGGCGCAGGTAGGACGTCACGGCGATCGTCGCGGCGTACAGAGTCGTCATCGGTTGACCGTTGACGGCGTTCGTCGTCACATGCGTCTGGCATATCGGGCAGCCGTGAAAGAAACAACCGTGAAATTGATACGCCGTTCGCGTGGCGGCGCACCAACCGTCGACTCGGTACTTACCGATGCGCTTCTCGCGGCCGTTCAACTGGTGTCGTATAGGGGCGCCTATTCGTTCCGCTTCGTACGTCAACCACTCTACGGCCATACGACCGTAGCGGTGCACGTGTTCCGCTCGAAATCCGTTCTCCGCGCGTCGGCGCGTGTACCAACCCGTCGGCATTTCCCGCATCATCGCCGATAGATAGAGACCGTTCGCGTCATAGCCTACTATCGAACGACACGGGTTGTTACCGCCTCGAATCGACGTCACGCCGGCTTCGTGATGACGCGAGAAGATGATCGATGGACCGCCGACGATCTGCGACTGCAGTAGGCGGTGCAGGTCTTTGTTCGGTTCGTTGAACAGCGAGAAATGGATTGACGACGGCAGGTCGTTGAATAGGTACAACAACGTCAACCCCGGTACGCTGATGGCGTCCTTGAACATGTCGATGCGCTGACGGCGATAGAAGGCGAACTGCCGCTCGAGTGCCTCGAGAAACGGCGCCACATCTCGGTTATTATACCAGATTAGAAAATCGCGCATCGTCGTCATGCACTCGTCGCGCCATGCCGTCGCACAAATTTCGTACGCCTCCGCGGAGATTCCCTCGCGTTTCAGGTGGCTGTAGAAAGTTTCGCGCGGCGGTAGGACGGTCTCGTCCAGGCGCGTCAACGCGTCGATATATTCGTACGGAAAGTACCCCTTGGTCGCCGCGCAGTCGTACGCTTTCAGATAGCGCTCGTAGCTGACACCGGGCGCGAGGTAATTAGTTATGTCCAGAAATTTCAACGTCGACGTCGTCAGGCACATGTAAGCGTTCTGTCGTTTAATCGTGAACGCCGACGATGTGTGCTGCGCGTCGTCGGTTATGAGCAGGGGGGTCAAGTACTTTTTGACGACATTCAAATCGTACTTACCGCTGTTGAAACCCAGTACGGGCATTTGACGAAGGTGCGTCCACAGGCGGTCGGCGAGTGCGGCGTACGGTGACGCATCCTTATCGTCGTCGTCACTTCGTCGCCGCCAGTCTTTATCGAGCGCTTCGATCGCCTCAAAGACCGCGTCGTAGCGGGGGCGTAGAAGCGCGCACGCCGCCGCGCTCACGGCTTCCAGGTCATCGATGAGGCGACGCGCTAGGTCGGCCGAATCACCGGTCGTGACGTAACAGCGCGCCGCTTCGTGTCCGGGCACGTTCGACGCAACGCTCACGCTGAGCAGTTCGTGTCGCGCTAGCCACCGACATTTATCGGTATCCGGCGGTAGCTCGTTGGCGGCGAAATAACATTCAAAGTCGAATGTCGCGCGGTACGGATAGTAGCGCAGATCGTCGTCGCCGACGTCGATACCTACGTCGTCGAGTCGTTGAAATACGGACGGTTTCGGTCGGTAGACGCCGCCGGGAAACACGTGACGAACACCGCCCTCGCACGTCGCTTCGTGACGTCGTAATAGTGACGGGTACTGCCAGAGGGAGTTGCCGCATTTCGAGCACTTGTACGTTTTCGCGTACGCGCGCAGGTCGATTATGTACGAAAAGTGATTCTCGTACAGGTTGACATTCAGGGTTGTGGGGTGCACTTCGAGCGACCGACGGACTAGTTCGGCGGCGCCAGTCGCCGTTAGTCGATAGACGACGATGTTGATACCAAAAAGCGTCTCCGCGCGTTCCAGTTCGTTCAGGCGCACGCCGGTCGGCGTCGGGGCGTAGCGCGCGCTCAGTTGTTTAGCTACTCGCGTTAAACGGGTTGTATTTAGGGTCCCCCTACCGCCACCACCTTGCCGATGGATGGCAATGCATCGGAAGAGGCATAGAGGATCGTCGTAGGGCTTGCCTCCCCAATCGTTCGTCAACGTCACGACGTGCTTGTTGTTACGCACGTAGGCGGGGAGCGCGGCGCCAACGCACCCGATAGGATGGTTTAGGATGGCGTTCACGAAGTAGGTGGCGTTCGTTACGAGCTCGACCACCCAGCCCGAATCGGAGCGCTGCGCGAGGACGTACTGTAGTACGTCGGTCGTGCGCACGACATCGAGGAAGCGTTCGAAAGAACGGCTATCGGTTACGAGGGCGGGTGTTTCGAGAAGGCGACCGCAGCAGTTACAGGACGAATGAAAATAGCGGTAACGACCCGACACCTTGTGGCGTAACACGAAACCATAGCTTACGTTTATTTTAAACGCATTCTTTCGTTCGCTAAACATAACCCTCAGACGCGGTTCGAGCACCCGCGTACTCGTACAGGCGGTCATGCGATAGTTGTAGCGGGACTGTACGACACCGATCGCTACCGACGTCTCTATGCTACGTCGATGCTCGTCCACGACGCGTTGAAGAGCATCGGCTGATGGTGGCGGCGGCGGTGGTGGATTATCATCGGGCGGTAACGACACCGCCGGATGACCGCACCGTTCCCTCAGGTGTCGTAGCATCGCGGCGCGCGTACTGTACGTTACGCCGCATTTCGGACACTCTCGTCGCTTTACGCATAGCGCGTCATCGCCGCATCGTTTCGAACTCTTCGCGTGTCGCTCTAACGCCGACTGTTTCAAGAAATAAGCATCGCATTTCGGACATTGCCACCTAGTAGTAGTAGGCGGCATACTTTTTTGTGCTGCTACTTTTTCGAATACCTCTATTTATAACGAGGTACGGACATGCGCAGTGAGTGATGTAACGTGGGGGTGGTGGTTTTGTTAGGTAACGGGTTTTGTTAAGTAAAGAGGGGTGGTGGTTTTGTTAAGTAACGACTAATGATATTGAGGTACGGGACACACGTGGTGTGGTGGTTTTGTTAGCGATGCGTATGGGGTGGCGGTTTTGTTAAGCATATGTGTTAAGTGGGGTGGTGGTTTTGTTAAGTAACGACTAATGAGGTACCACGTGGTGTGTTGTTAGGTGCGTATGGGGTGGCGGTTTTGTTAAGCATATGGGGTGGTGGTGGCTTGTTATGAGTGGGGGTGGCGGTTTTGTTAAGTAACTGTGTGTGTGTGTGTGTGTGTGTGTGTGTGGTGTGTGGTGTGTGTGTGTGTGTGTGTGTGGTGTGTGTGTGTGTGTGTGTGTGTGTGCGTGTGTGCGTGTGTGCGTGTGTGCGTGCGTGCGTGTGCGCGTGTGCGCGTGTGGTGTGTGCGTGTGTGGTGTGTGCGTGTGTGCGTGTGTGTGTGTGTGTGTGTGTGTGTGTGTGTGTGTGTGTGTGTGTGTGTGTGTGTGTGTGTGTGTGTGTGTGTGTGTGTGTGTGTGTGTGTGCGTGTTAACTCGGAAACGGAACGTCCATTTTCAACGTTTTATTAAGCGTGTCGTACAACGAAAAGCGATATTAAGCAAATCAGCAGAATAGGCAGTAATGTTCATTTGATTTAAAGGCCGCTTCTGCACTGTATGTAGACGTGCACTGCCGATTCTAGTCGAGCGCGATTTATGAATTCGCGCCAATTCGTGCCGAGGAGCCAGTCGGATACGAACTGTACCAAATACAGTTCCCCAGCTCGCCCCGGTTGCTGTCCGTGCGCCTTCACGTGTAGTAACTGCACCAGACGTATGAAGGTTGGTATCAGTGAGCGCTGCAGACACGATTCCAACACTACGTTGAAGTGTTGCGTGACGAGTTCGGCTACGTTGTCGTAGCGCCGTGCGTACTCACGAGTAGGCCGACCCGCCCGATAGCCGACCATATGCACGTACGGACATCCCTCATTAACTTCGCAAGCACCGCATCGATCGCGCGCCGTCTCCAATATCAGCTCACCGAGGTGTTCAGCGAGGAGGGACATCGCATGTCGTTCATATCGACAGGCCACCTGACCCCGCCCCGGCTCGACGACGCGTCGTTGCGTCACGTCCGACGGCGCTGGCTTCCAACAACACGACGGCACAATCTGGTGTAAACTTTCGTAAGGCGGTGGTGCACCAAGCGCCTCCTCAATGATAGCATCCAATGCGCTATCGACGTCGCCCGCGCATCCCTACAGCACAAAAGCAGGTGCCTACAAACACACATTACACTTCCCACGGCGATCGTGCGCACGTTCAGGCCGTCGCGCTCTCTACAAAACACATTATTATCATTAATCCGCCTCTTTTTCTGCGTTAACACGAGCCATCAACGCGGCGTCTTTCCTCTCACTATCCATCACCGAACGATCGAGCAGTGTTTGTACGAACACGGCAACTTCGGCGTACCTCGCACGCATCCGTTCATTATTGGCTAACATTTCCAGCAGAACTCGCCGCACCTCCTGTAGACACAACATACAACAAATAAATGTCATGTTTTATATAGGCTGAGCGCCGTTCTATTTCGTAGCTCCACTAGTAGGCTCTCTTTGCTTCGTAAGCTGAACACCAGGCCATTACGTAATTTTCCACTATCTCGTCTAGTAAGCGCGCAGCTTCGTCACTGGTCGGTTTACTAGTTAGCAACGCCGTCACCAGCGGGGCCTCCTATAACACAAGAAACCCATTACTCATCAACGACTCTCCTCAGTGTGCGCACCGTATACGACGGCTCACCTTCCCAGGTCGTCTTACGAACACTGAGCTCTACTTTAGTACCGGCCAACTCAAGTACAGTATCGCGAAGTTCCTCCTCGTTTAACTCCACCAAGTAATCAGCCCGGTACTCAACCAGCTTTGCCATTTGCGTGTCAAACAACGTCAGCCACATTTCATCTTCTTCGTCATCTCCATCTCGAATCATGACACGCAAAGCAAAGTAATTTTTTACCATATCAGGTTCCCCGTGGGTTCGACATAACATCACGCCGTCTGTGTTTTGATAAAGCTTGCGTCGACATTGGGTACATCCCCTGTACGTGCATTTATCACGATAACTCACAGCCTCAATGTATGCCGAATTCTTAAGCTTATACACACCGTTCTTAGAGCAGGCCAGTTCCCTTACACTCACCAAGGTAGCCTGTGATGACGTTGCAGCGCTGCATTCTCGCTCAAGCGAGGCACGTCTAGGCGGCGGTGCCTCCAACGCCGCTTCTTCAGCCCCTCGTTTACGCCCAAGCGAGGATGCTATAACCAACACGGGTCTCTTAGCAGCCGGTGTGGTCACTTCCGCAGGCGGTTGTTGTTGACTACCGCTCGCCTTACACGCTTGTTTGCGCATCGCCTTCATCTTTTTCAACGGTGTCGTCGTCTCGCTATGATCGGCCATTCTCGCGGTGGAAGAACTTCTACGGCTGTTGCTGCTGAAATCAGTCAGACCACTTGCATTATACCGCATACAAAATTTTCCACCGCTTTATATAAGCAACATACGGCGCATGCGTACTTAACGCATACCCCCTAATCGACGTTTCTATTACAACGCATAACCGCCTAGTATCCGATGACTTTTATTTCCGGAAAAAAATCACACGGTCATGTAGTGCGTTCGTTGACAAACGTTTATTTACAGCCAATTTTTCTACAATAACCACACCACTTAATTCCCTACACGCCACTGATCCCACACAACGCTTAAATTCATACTTTTAACGCGTCGTTTACGTTTTGGAAAAAGCATTGTTCGCGCTTCACATTCCTTTCACGATAAGCTACCCCATTAGCGTCACAGCTGTTTTGCGTCACCATCCGGTTTCTAGTCAGCGCCAAGAAAAAAATTACACGGTCACTTTAGTGCGTCCTGCGTTAAATGTTACTTTCACATCGAATTCCTCTATTATTAACACTCCACAACATACTTGATCCCTAACTAAGCGGACGCAACGGTTCATTTTTGCATTTAAACGTTCGTTTATTGATATTTTGATATCTTTCCTTTCACTGTTTTACGTAACTTTTGCGCATGCGCTCTTAACACATACCTAACGTTACACAACAACGCACCGGTCTCCGCTCATTCCTTGTCATGGCCACCTCCCGAGCGCTCGCTACGCCAACAACTGCCGCTGCAAACGGACAAAGGTACTTCTTATTTTCATATAACTCTTATTTCTTCATTTACATATTAAACTATAAGTTTATTTCATTACTTTTAGTGGTTATTTTCTTTTCCGATTACCCCGATTTATAATTTTCTTTAATTATTTCTTAGAGCTGTCAGTTTTTTTTTTAAATACATTTCTTTTTCAAAACTCCCCCCTTTTCATATATGACAGAGGTCATTTCTATTCACAGTTGTCATAACAAAATATTCATTATCTACTACATGGCAGACGTGCTAGTTACTTTTCTGGGGGCAACTACTTACTATTTCATATTTTATTCCTATACATATTTCACTTCACTTATTTACCAAATGCTTCATTCACAGAAACCACCTACAGCGCCTCGTCATTCTACCAACACGAGCATATACAGATATGACCGTCCCCCTCTGTCGAGTTACCGGCGTGGTACGGCCACCAACGCCCGACGATCTCAAGGGTTCGTCGGAAGATACAGCCAACCCGGCCACAGTCGACCAGCCCGACGGAATCATGACTTCCTTTACCATACTCGGGGCGGACGGATCGTGGTACACCCCCCCACCTGCCGATGAACTATTCGAAAGACGTGGATTTAACACGCCATTAACACCAATAGATCGCTCTACCGCGTTGCAACGGCATCGTGATGCAGCCCGCATGCGCGCTGCGCGATTACCGCGCTTGGGACAATCCGGCAGCACCCCCGCCGAGTTCACGCCACCGTCGTGATTTCTCTGAATAAAACACCGTTCACATTCACTCGTTTTCTATTGCCTATAAGTACTTACCGTTGCTTACAACTTTTAAATTATATTCCACTCGTTTCGTTTTGCTAGCATAAACACATACCGTCATTCCGCATCCATTTGTCCACCGCCGGTAAACACTCCGCTACCTCAAAAACCAGGCCGCTGATTATCGCTTTTAAACGCATACATAAGCGCAGTTTCCACAACGCCAACCAGCTTATTTCAGCGTCGTACCAAAACCGGCTAACAACATCCCAGCCGTAGATCTATTTTCAGCCGCCCGTATCTAGGCCGACCGGCCGCGTCTCAACTTTCACCACTACCGCGATATCCAGGGTACAGCGGCTAATCTCGCTCACACTGGGTTTAGTGCACGGTGGTTTTACCGTAACCACGGTGGATTTAACATAACCACATTGGTTTCTGCTATATCCCCGTATCGTAACTAGGGACGCTGTTATTATATATTTCGCTAGATGGCGTTATCACGTAACTAGGGACGCTGTTATTATTCGCTAGATGGCGTTATCACGTAACTAGGGACGCCGTAACTAAGGACGCCGTAACTATGACGTTGTTATTAACCACTAGAGGGCGCTTTCCATTCACAAAAGTGACAGGCCATCAATCACGTTTTTTATAACTAGGTTCCTGATTCCACTCAGGTTACCAAAAAGCCTTTGATCTTTTTTTTATAAGTAGGTTCCCGATTTTGAAATCGACGTTTTTTATGCACGTACCTAGATACAAAAGGGGGCGTGTCCTCGAGTGTGTGTATCCTCCATACTACTGGTACGTCTACAAATTATATTATCAACTTTGCATGGGCTAATAGCTTCAACATTTGTTTCTTCTATTAATATATAGAAAAACGACAATATTTACAATATAAATAATATAATTAATCTGTACTATTTATTACATTCCATTACTCCCAATTTAGAAAAAAAGGTTACAAATAATAATATTTACAGTTTGAGGCAATGGCATATAACATGGTTGTATTGACAGGTTAATTTTATGGCCCCGAGATTTTATTTTGCCTTATTGTGATTGTACACATGTTGTATCGGTGTGGCTTAATGTTTTGATTGTACTTTATTAATCGTCCAGCAATACGAAACTGTTTTGAAGAAACGTTTTGTACGAATCGCTCGGCAGCTGATTGTGAAATTGTATCGCCGAGCACTAGCGATAAACGAACGGTCCCAGTCGTCGAAAAGGGTGCACAAAACATAAACGTTGTAACATTGTGTCGTAGTTTTTGTTTCCCACTAGATTTGACAAATCTTCAGTAAACAGTGCAGTTTGAAGCATAAAACGGAATATTTCGCTAATTTCGTGGAACCACTTCTTCAAATGGATTGATTACATCACGGAAGCGACTCGGACGCTAATATCCAATTGCTGTCTTCTCGTAAACATCGAACTTGGACAACGAATTCGACTAATTTCTACGTGAGCTGCCATCTTTGTTTGTTTGAGTACGGCGTTGTTGAGTAACGTCCGTAGCATACTCAGAATTTAGACGTTTCATGCTAAAGTCTGAGCACGATTTCGAGCTCAGAAAGTTGTATAACCTCCGTGAGTATAAGCATGGCGTGAAAGCGAGGCTTGAGCATGAAATTCTGAGCACCGAACATCGAGTACGGTTTTATAACCTCGGGCCCAGGACTATATTATTAAGTATATAGACATATAGTATAGTCTATGTTACTACTTCTACACTACAGTCGAGAGTAGCAATGATGATAGTGATACATAATCATGCACTGCGCAAATACACTGCATCAAGTTTGATAAAAACAACACACCACTGGTGCATCGCAGTCAAATAATAACTTCACAAACAGTGTGGATGTATGAACCATATACTTGAACGCTCCACTTGTTTTTATCAGTACGTCTCCTAGGCTTCACAGAGCAGACTCCGCTGTTTGGCCTACATACCAATCCAGTTGGCCTGTTGTTTAGAGCGGTCGCATGACAGTCGCGGGACGTGTTCATAGGGAATTAATGTTATTTTGTGAATTACATGGCAGATGTAGCACCCTGAGGCGTGTTTTCGTGTTCTCATTCATCGGTACGTACTACTTTGCTGTAGGTTGGCACATTTGTGTTGTTAAAATATAATGCGCTACTCTGGAAGACCTGCGGCGTACAGCGACCTACATTCGAGAAACCGGAGTTACAGACAGTCTGAGTGAACGCTGAAGAAGAAAAAGAAGTAAACTACGCTATAAGGATTTGACAGTCATAAGTGTGCACAGTAGCCTGTAAATAGAACGGAATCATAACCCGGTTACACGTATCACACGTGGGTTGTTGAGGCGAACAATATCATAATATATATTCATATGATCGGTGAAAGATGAGGTACGGATCACCTCACTTATTCAGCGCAACGTAACTCTTGCATTTAAACTTACTGGTAATCTTCCAAGACGGCACAAATGGTCACCACACTGAGCCAGGTATTTGTCCAGCTATGACATCGTCGAGACAGTCCCGAGACTTTGTTTGTTCTGGCACTCACACAAGAGCCCTCTGACCGACCACGATTACGTACGAGTAAACAAGACGGTTACTTGTTCTGAGTGTGCGTGTTTGTTGTTTGTTTAATATATAAATAAATTCCTTTTTTCTTCTATCTATTAAAATGACAAGACAATGAAATGTAAATTGCGTTTTAATAGTTAAGACACTAACTGAATGTAGGAATTATTAACAGTAAAGGAGAACACAACGCAATGACACTTTCTTCCAAAGTGCACGATACAAAACGCAGTTTACAGAAAGTTATATAAGAACAACCTTCTTTCCTAGACGAACACCCAGGTAGACGAATAGTATTTGATTCACGAGTAAGACAAACGGAAGATTAGAAAAATGTGACTGTTCTTGGAAAAGACGGGAAGATAAACTGGTGCTGAGGGCTATCTTCTACACAAATCAACACTTCTTGAAGTTACATGTACACACTAAATCCTCGGCGGTCTGTCACTCTGATGTAGGTGTCTCAATGATATCCAGGCCCGTAGCCAGGTTTGGACGGGCGGAGGTTCACATTTTCATAATACTGGTACCAGATGGCGCCACTAGTTCACATGGGTGGTTGTATTTTCACAAGGCAGAGGCTGGCACACGTAGTGTATATTGCTTATTTGCCTATTCAATTAGGTAATAGAATAAGACAAAGTAAAACCGTGAGCAATTATTTTAATTGTGCAGTGCAATCAGACAGTGCCATAGACAAAACAAACAATATTATGGTGTGAACGCACACGCACGCACGCACGCACGCACGCACGCACACAGTCACAATCACACTCCCACCAAAGTAAACACAACGAAACACACACGCACGCACACACGTACGCACGCACATTTTGACTTTGGTTCATAACATGAGTCAATCTCCAATTCCCGAGAAGTGGAACTGCATATAATTTGTTAAAATTCAACACTGTCACATGTATAAATAATAATCATAATACAAAAGAAATCATTTACAACTGTACAAGGAATTTATACCCAAAGTACCAAAATTTGTTTTAATGTAAAGTTCTTAATACTAAAATAAATGGTGTTTACAAAGGTGCATGTATGCAGTATATTTGCCACGTCTACTTACCCGGTAAGGTGTGTGTGGTCAGTGGAACGACAACTATTTCACGGTTCATTCGCTGAGCGACATCACCAAACACATTCACCATATCGTTACGAAATACACTTTAGTCACCAGTCAAATAAGGATTGAAGCCGTATTGATGTGTAGATGGAGAACACTAAGCGAACCTAACTGTGACCTAAAACGGTCACGCTTATGAGAAAGGGGTAAATAAAGATGTCATGGGGAGCATTATTTTGAGATGGGGTTAAAATGCAATTTAGGGGGTGGTGGTTCACAACTTCAGAGGGGTTCGCCAAACAGGGGGTTCACAGTTTTCTTGTGAACCCCCTGGCTGCAGGCCTGATTATAATTATCGTTCGTACGAAGCTGGTTTGTTACTCGCGTTCTTGAGGATTTAGGCTTATTCCCTTAACATGTCATCAACATACCCCAATACATTAACGTAGCCTAACCAGACATATTGTTAATCGCCAGATGGAGAACACGTCGAATGTCGACTATATCGTAAGAAAACAATGAATATGGTCTATGAATGTTCTGAAGGTTTGGAAGCTATGTCAGTACGAATAATTATAATTTCGTAGCACACTGCTGGTCGAGTAATATTGCATATTTAGGTCGTGGACAAAATTAGAATGAAATGAAACATTATACACTGAAATATTCACGCGTTTATTTTGCATCGCGCCGAAATAATCGCGTGCTCGATGGCGTTGAGAATGTTTTTAAACGGCAAATAGATCGCTATCCGCTTTCTAATATGATTTCTTTTAACAGTATGTAAACGTAAATTGTTGATATGATAGTTTCTTTGCTGACTCGATTGCTACAACCGGTAATAATCGACCGGTAATGTTATAATTCGACCGGTAATGTAATAATTGACCGGTAATGTAATATTCGACCGGTAATGTAATAACTCGACCGGTAATGTAATAATCGACCCGTAATGTAATAACACGACCAGTTATGTTATAATTGACCGGTAATGCAATAAATCGACCGGTAATGTAATAATCGACCCGTAATGTAATCATTGACCGGTAATATAATAATCGACCGGTAATGTAATAAATCGACCGGTAATGTAATAATCTACCGGTAATTTAATAAAAATAAATAAGTTGATTATGATAACAATGAAGATGACGATGATGTTAGTAATGACGACGAAGACTGTGATGATGAGGATGAGGAAATATTATGATGACTATGTCGAGGAAAATGAAGACAATTAATGTTAATGAGTATAACGATGGTGATTTTATTATTACGATGATGATGGTGATAATGTTTTAATCAATGTTAATAATATTGATAACGCCAGTGATGATGAGGGTAATAAATAATAATGATAGCGAGGAGGAAGAAGATGAAGACAATGAAGGCGTCGTCTTAGTGATATGAAGGTGTTGATGATTATGATGATGACGACAACGACGACGATAATGATGATGATTATGATGACAAAGATGATGACCATGAGCGTAATGATTATTGTGATGACAAGGACGACGACAATGACATCCTAACGGTTAACCATGTTGACACTCTGTTGACGTTCACTAATCAAGATATGATAAAATTAAGGGGTCATTTCAAACAATTTAGGGGAAATCTCAAAATGCAATGTTACGGAGTGATATAATAAAGTTACTAGAGGGTAATGGTTAATTTCTAAATAATAATAATAAAACGAATAGTTTAAACAATTAATGGGTAATCTTATAAAACTAAGTTAAAGTTAAGTGTAATCTCATTCGACCTCATTCATATAAACGAACAACGAGCACCTAATGTATCTAAAATATGTCTAATATTAAGGGATTATATAAAACATAATCTAAAGAATTATTTTAAAAGAAGTTATTAAGGGATCAGAAAGAAGTCATTAACGCATTAACGGATCATCTCGCAACAATGAGGTATCATCTCTCAATAAAAAGGTTTTCTCAAAAAAGGTAAAATGTAAATCAAAAACGTAAATGTTCATTAAAATTAACAAGGTGTTCGTCTCAATGAATTAAAATATCATCTTGAAATAAAGAGGTCTTCTCAAGTAAGTTAAGGGAATATTTCAAAACATACAAATATTGATTAAAATGAACTGGCTGATTGTGTCAACAGATTCAAGGATAATCTCGTATCATTAAAGGGTCTTCTCATAAATAATAGCGTTTTCTCAAAATACATTATAATGTTGTTTCACACACAAATAAACGTTCATTAAAAACAACTAATTGATCATCGCAATGAATTTGAAAACCATCATAACATTAAATGGTCATGTCGTAAAATAAAGGGGCATTTTCAAAAAGGTTAAGGGAGCATTACCAAAATAGACTTGTTGTTAAAATAATTGGTTAATCATCTCAAAACAGTAAAGGATCATTAACAAAAATATGCAATCATCTCTCAATAAAGGGGTTTTGTCAAACAACTTATTGGATATCTCATAATGTAATGTTGGAGAGTGCTATTATAAAATTATTAGACGCTTATGGATAATCTCGAAATAATAATAATAAAGAATAGTAATTAAGGTGTCATCTGATAAAAAAGGGTCTTCTCCAAAAACTATCGTTACAAAATACGGAAGTAGTCATTAACAAATTAAGGAGTTGATCGTCTCAACAAATTATTAAATTAAAATAATTTGTAATTATTACAATAAAATAAATAAACGTTTACATTTTTGAAATGACCTTTGACAAACCCCTTTATTGTGAGATGACCACTTATTGTTTTGAGATGCCTGTGTTCAGATGATCAGCCAATTATTTGAAATCAACACGTCTATTTTTGAATTCGTCCCAAAACATTTTGGAGAAGACCCTTTAATTTTGTAGAGAAGAACCTTAATTTGATACGATCAGTTAGTTAATTTGTAACGATACTTTTGAAAATACTCATTGTTTTTCATGAGGTGACCTCTTTAATTATTTTTGTTCGAGAAGACTACTTGGTTTGTCATGTGTTGAGATGATTAGCTATTTCATTATAAAACGAAGTCTTAATGACTCCTTTTAAATGTTTCTTTAAACTGTTTTTTATATAATCCCTTAATATCAAGGGTATTTAAAAAACATTAGGTGCTCGTTATTCGTTTATATGAATAACGTCCAATGAGATTACAATATTTGAGCTATAATTCCTTAATATTACCATTAGGCATATTTTTAATACATTAGATGCACGTTATTCGGTTATGCGAACTTTTAAATCGATAGACAATACACTTAACTTTATTTTTTTAAGATTACTCATTTATCTGTTTAAGCTGATCTTTGTTATTATTGTTGTTATTATTATTATTTTGAGAGTACCCTTAAGTATCTAATAATTTTATAATATAATTCCTTAACATTACATTTTGAGCTTTCCCCTAAGTCGTTTTAGAAAACCCCTTTGTTGAGAGATGAGTACTTATTTGTTCAGATGATCCCTTAATGTGTTGCGACGATCAGCCAAATATTTTAACACGTCTATTTTTGAAATGATCCCTTAGCCTTTTTTAGAAAACCATTCAATTTATGAGATGACCATTGAATGTTATGATGGTCTTCTAAAATTATTGGAACGATCAGCTAGTTGTTTTTTTAATAAACATTTACAGTTTTTGGTGAAACGACACCATAACGTTTTTGAGAAGTCCCTACTATTTTAATAGAGGACTCCGTAATGTTTTGCGATGATCCCTGATTGAGTTGACATGATCAGCCAGTTAATTTGAGTAAATCTTGTTTTGTTTTGAAACGGTTCCTTAACTTAGTTGAGAAGACACCCTTTATTTGTGAGATTACCCTTTATATTATGCTAAGATGATACTTTAATTCATCGAGACGATCAGCTTGTTCGTTTTATTGAACATTTATATTTTTGATATGACTCTTGAGAAACACATTAATTGAGATATGACCATTATTGTTTTGATATGACCTTTAATGTGTTGAAATAATCACCCGATTGTTTTTAATCAACGCATTTATTTTGGAAATGATCCATTAACTTTTTTCAGAAGACCCCTTATTTTTTAGATGATCAGTTAATTTGTTGAGACTATCAGCTCGTTAATGTGTTAATGATCTCTAACGTATTTTGTAATGATACTTTTTTAAAAGAACCATGCCTGGTTATGAGATGTCCCCCTAATTTAACTAACTTTTTTGAGAAGACCATTTTATGAGATGCCCACATCGTGTGTTGAGATGAGCAGTTAGCATTATAAAATGACATCTCAATGACTCATTTTTAGATTATTCTTTAAAATTACTTTTCATATAATCCCTTAATATTAGGCATAATAAAAAATACATTAGGTGCTCCTTATTCGTTCATATGAATGAAGTCGAGTGAAAGTACACTTAACTTTAACTTAGTTTTTGGATAACCCTTTAATTGTTTCAACTACTCCATTTTATACCCTTAAGTTTGTAATGTGTTTTTAATATCAATTGTTAACATAGTATTTTGAAATATCCTTTATATTGTTTGAGATAACCCCTTAATTAGATCAAATGATGATCAGGTATTTAATTTCTAAGCATGCTTTAATGGTCCATAAATATTTGTTTGAGATGATCCCTTAACTTTCAGTAGATTATCCCTTTCATTTGTTGAGGTGCCCTTTTAATCACCCCCCCCCCCCCCCCTCTTCCCTGCCACACTTTCTGATTCGGTCCTATTGCTTGCTGACAGGTAGTTACTGCGTTACCTGGGAGGTTATATGAACGGCATTCCGTGTGTTCTCCCAGAAAACAAACGGCTGTTCTGAGAATCTTTGTTAAGTATAATTTAGTGACGATCAACAGGATGTGAGCATGGCTAGCCGTTATAAGGGTGGACGTGAGAATGACGATGAGGTCGAGGAGAATGGTGAGGTGGAGGATGTCATTGTCGTCGTCCTCATGATCGTAATAATAATGACCCTCGACGTCATCATCTTCGTCATTATAATCATCATCGTTATCATAGTCATAATCATCATCACGTTCATTACTAAGACAACGCCTTCGTTGTCTTCATCGTCTTCATCATCATTATCATTTATCATCACTGTCGTTATTATCATTACTAGCATTATCATAATGATTATCATCACCGTCATTATAATCATCGTTACAATCATAATCATTACTAAGATGACCCCTTAATTGTTTTCATTTTTCTCTTCATCGTCACCGTAATCATTTATCATCCTTATCATCACTGTCTCTCGTTATTATTAACATCATCATCATCATCACCTACATAATAATAATAAATAACTTCTTATGCGCCAATATCCTCAGACAATCCGAGCTCAGTGGCGCACCAAAACCAAAGGATTAAGCAATCTCGTAATCGTGTGATAGGCGAAAGTCGTCAACAAATGGATGGATGTGCTAGGAAGCTAAGGAGGGTAGGCGATATTGAAAAGGTAGGTTTTGTGGTGACGACGAAATGTAACAATATTTTCTGCTGATTTCACATTAACGGGAAGCGAATTCCATATAGTTGGCGCGACAATTGAACAAACTCGAGTTCCAGCCTTTGTCTTAACTCTAGGAACGGATAGCAACTTCGAACTAGACGACCGAAGTTGTCTGGCTTGTCTAGCTGGTATGAGCATTGAGTGTAAATAACTAGGTTGTTTGGTTGAAAGGGCTTGGTAGGTGATTGTGCAGATCTTAAACATAATGCGATATCGCACGGGGAGCCAATGCACTGATTTTAGAAGTGGCACTGAGCGGGAGAATCGAGGAGATTGTGTGACTACCCTTGCTAAACAATTTTGGACGCGTTGTAGTTTTGCAATATCCTTGATAGCAATATTATGAAGGAGGGAATTGCAATAATCTAATATGCTGCTAACAAGAGCTGTTGCGATAGTCTTAGCGACAGAAAGCGACTTGTGTCGGCGAATGCGGCGAAGATCACGGATATGATAAAAACAGCAACGGCACGTTTGGGATATGTGTTGTCTGAAATTGAAGTCGCAATCAAAGGACACTCCTAGATTCCATACTGATGCTGCTGGTGTGATATTTTGACTCAGGATGCATGTTGGAAAAAGTCATTAAGTTTACCTCGCTGCATAGGAGTACCATGATGAGGAATTCAGTTTTGTCTGCATTTAACTTTAATTTGCTATGGGTCATCCATGAGAAAACATCTTGGAGACAATCGTTGAGTCGGTTTAAAGAGTGACTTGTATCGGGCGTGGCCAAGGAAATGTAGATCTGGGTGTCATCTGCATAAAGGTGATGATCCAAGTTATGACCTTGGATTACAGAGCTGAGTGGCGTAGTGTAGAGAGTGAAAAGCAAAGGCCCAAGAACGGAACCCTGGGGAATGCCACATGAAGTGGGGAGTGGGGTTGAAATGTAATTATCTATCTTTATACATTGATGTCTATTGGTTAGATATGAAGAAAACCAGGTCAGAGCTGTGCTAGATATGCCATACCACATTGATAAACGTTTGACAAGAGTGTTGTGATCAATGGTATCAAAGGCGGCAGACAGTTCAAGCAAGGTAAGTGCAGTTACTTTGCCTTTATTAATGTTTAATATTACATCATTGTGTACTTTTAGGAGAGCAGTCTCTGTAGAATGAAATTGTTTGTATGCTGATTGGAGCACGCTGGATAAACAAGTTGAGCTGATATGACACCTTAGACGGCTTGCTACAACTTTCTCAAGTATCTTAGAAATAAAGCTAAGATTAGAAATTGGCCTATAATTTTGGAAATCATCTTTAGGCAGAGAAGTCTGCTTGAGAACAGGATTTACATGTGCGTGTTTAAAATCATCTGGGAATTTACCCGAACTCGGTGATAAATTTATAATATTCGTTATTGTACCCAGTAAAGAGTCAAGACATGCTTTTAGTAGTATGGTTGGTAATGGATCGAGATCGCATGACTTATTTGGGGAGGACATTATTATTTTCCTCACTTCATCAACTGTGGCTGGCTCAAACACTACAAGTGGAGAATTTACTTGTGGGGAGTCCACATTTACAGTACTTAAAGTGTGACATGGAAAAGCAGAACGTATAAGACTTTTTTTTTTGAAATGACTAGAAAACGAGTCACACAGAGATTTGACTGACACATGACTAGGTAGAGATGGAGGCGGCCGTCTGTGTAAAATATGATTTATGCAGTTCCATAGCTCACGTGGGTTATCAGAGTTACTCGAGACCATGTTTGTGTAATAATTTGATTTAGCTTTGGCCATTTGTCTGTTGCAGTAGTGACACTGTTTCGAATATCGTGATCTGTCCAAAGGCGAGCGTGATTTGCGCCATACACGTTCAAGATAGCGCCGGCGCTTTTTAGATTGTAGAATTTCAGGAGTCATCCATGGAGCATGTGGCTTTTGGGACACAGATTTAGATCTCAGGGGTGTATGTTTATTAAGTAAATGTTTGAGTACTTGACAGTACTGTCGACACAGATCTGACAGATGTTCTTTGGGGTTACTGATGAGGTCAGATTTAAGGATGTCTGTCATTAATGCAGCAATGTCAATCTTATGGATCGGTCGGAAAAACACACTGTGTTTGGACTCTACGGGAATTCTAGGAACTTTGAGATCAGCAATGACAGTGTGGTGGTCTGATAAACCATCTGAAGCAGTGGGTGTCTGAATATTGTTACAATCTGAACGGGTGATTAAGAGATCGAGCCAGTGGCCATGTATGTGTGTTGAGAAGGTAACGTGTTGTTTCATGTCATAGGATGCCAGAATGTCATTAAATGTACTTGTTGTTGATGAAGGTATGTCCAGATGAAGATTAAAATCACCGAGTATATAAAATTCAAAGAAATGGGCAAGGTGTCCTGGAGGGCGATAAATGCACACAAAATAAGTAGAGAAAGATGAATCGGAAATTTCGGCACAGATGACCTCAAAGGTGGAGTATAGTCATCATAATCAACTTAGTCGTTTTTTGCATTACCAATCAATGTATTACATTACCGGTCGATTAGTACATTACCGGTTGTAACACACGGTCAATTGATAACGGGTGACATAATGAGTTCGCAAAAACCACCAGTCACCCACACCAATACATGGCTCACTCCAAAAACCATAGCCAAGTCACACCGGTAGCTACGACATTACCCAGCACGCTACCCAGTTCTGGTATCTACAACAGCACCAATGTACATCAATATATGTTTCACGCAATATATGGCGGCACTGTGCCCATGTATTTGTTCTGTGATATATGGCGCCACTGTACCGATGTATTCCACCCAAACTACTATTGGAAATTGTAGAACAAATTAGCATACCACTTGCAACAGTTTTCAACTTGTCATTAGAAGAGGGAGTGTTTCCTTTAGAATGGAAAGAAGCAAACATTATACCGTTATTCAAAAAAGGTTCGAGAAACAAGTCAGAGAACTATAGACCAGTGAGTTTAACATCAGTGATTTGTAAATTATTAGAAAGACTAATTAAAGATCACATGGTGGATTTTCTTGTTAAACAAAACTTGATAAACCCATCTCAACATGGTTTTTTTAAAGCGAGGTCATTCTTAACAAATATGTTATGTTTTTTGGAAGACATCACGAAGTGGATAGATGAGGGATCACCAGTAGATATCGTCTACTTAGATTTTCAAAAAGCTTTTGACAAAGTACCACATCAAAGATTACTGCTTAAACTAAAGGCCCATGGCATAGGAAATGGTATAATAAACTGGATAGAACAATGGCTGATTGACAGAAGACAACGTGTAGTAGTTGATGGGGAGGCTTCAAACTGGAAATCGGTATTGAGTGGGGTACCACAGGGATCAGTATTAGGTCCTATATTATTCTTAATGTACATCAACGATTTGGATGATGAAATAACAAGCAAGGTGTTGAAATTTGCGGATGATACAAAAGTGTTTAGAAGGATTAAAAGTGATGGAGATAGACAGCATTTACAAGATGATCTTGACAGGTTGATCAAATGGTCTGAAAAGTGGCAAATGATGTTCAAATGATGCCTCCACATAGGACATGGGAACGAAGAGGTAGAATATACAATGGGGGGTACTGTACTAAGTACTACTATAAAAGAAAAGGACTTAGGGTTAACCGTTACTGCTGATATGAAGATTTCAGAGCAGTGCGGAATTGCAGCTTCAAAGGGAAATCAAATCCTTGGATTAATTAGGCGAAACATAACGTATAAGGAAAAAGAGCTAATAATACCGCTGTACAAAACAATAGTTAGGCCTCATTTAGAATATTGTATTCAAGCGTGGAGGCCATATCGCAGGAAGGACATAAATATGCTAGAAAGAGTGCAGAGGAGAGCAACTAAAATGATACAAAATCTGAGGGATCTTAGTTATGAAATATGCCTAAAAAAATGCGGTTTAACAACACTAGAGACCAGGAGATTGAGAGGAGATCAGATAGAAGTGTTTAAAATATTGAAGGGTTATGAAAATATTGATAGAAATATGTTTTTCTCAGTTAAGAAAGATAGAAGGACTAGAGGACATGATCTTGCATTAGCAAAGGAGCAGAGTAGATTGGATATAAGAAAGTTTTCATTTTCACAAAGGACTGTAAATGAATGGAACAGATTACCTGCTGATTGTGTGAGTGCTAGTAGCGTGAATATGTTTAAAAATAAAATCGACACATACCTCAGACGGGCGGGATACACATAGATAAAAAGGTCGGACTCTCGATAAGCCAAGGGCTTCCTTGTCCACCTGCTACCTAGAGTTAATTCTCTGGGTGGCAATCTTGTTAAATCTTGTTAAATCTATTTGTTCTGTGATATATGGCGCCACTGTGCCGATGTATTTGTTCTGTGATATATGGCGCCACTGTGCCGATGTATTTGTTCTGTGATATATGGCGCCTCTGTGCCGATGTATTTGTTCTGTGATATATGAAGCCACTGTGCCGATGTATTTGTTCTGTGATATATGGCGCCACTGTGCCGATGTATTTGTTCTGTGATATATGGCGCCACTGTGTCGATGTATTTGTTCTGTGATATATGGCGCCACTGTGCCGATGTATTTGTTCTGTGATATATGGCGCCACTGTGTCGATGTATTTGTTCTGTGATATATGGCGCCACTGTGCCGATGTATTTGTTCTGTGATATATGGCGCCACTGTGTCGATGTATTTGTTCTGTGATATATGGCGCCACTGTGCCGATGTATTTTTTCTGTGATATATGGCGTCACTGTGCCGATGTATTTGTTCTGTGATATATGGCGCCATTGTGCCGATGTATTTGTTCTGTGATATATGGCGCCACTGTGTCGATGTATTTGTTCTGTGATATATGGCGCCACTGTGCCCATGTATTTGTTCTGTGATATATGGCGCCACTGTGCCCATGTATTTGTTCTGTGATATATGGCGCCACTGTGTCGATGTATTTGTTCTGTGATATATGGCGCCACTGTGCCGATGTATTTGTTCTGTGATATATGGCGCCACTGTGCCGATGTATTTGTTCTGTGATATATGGCGCCACTGTGTCGATGTATTTGTTCTGTGATATATGGCGCCACTGTGTCGATGTATTTGTTCTGTGATATATGGCGCCACTGTGCCGATGTATTTGTTCTGTGATATATGGCGCCACTGTGCCGATGTATTTGTTCTGTGATATATGGCGCCACTGTGCCGATGTATTTGTTCTGTGATATATGGCGCCACTGTGCCGATGTATTTGTTTTGTGATATATGGCGCCACTGTGCCGATGTATTTGTTCTGTGATATATGGCGCCACTGTGCCGATGTATTTGTTCTGTGATATATGGCGCCACTGTGCCGATGTATTTGTTCTGTGATATATGGCGCCACTGTGCCGATGTATTTGTTCTGTGATATATGGCGCCACTGTGCCGATGTATTTGTTCTGTGATATATGGCGCCACTATGCCGATGTATTTGTTCTGTGATATATGGCGCCACTGTGTCGATGTATTTGTTCTGTGATATATGGCGCCACTGTGCCGATGTATTTTTTCTGTAATATATGGCGCCACTATGCCGATGTATTTGTTCTGTGATATATGGCGCCACTGTGTCGATGTATTTGTTCTGTGATATATGGCGCCACTGTGCCGATGTATTTGTTCTGTGATATATGGCGCCACTGTGTTGATGTATTTGTTCTGTGATATATGGCGCCACTGTGCCGATGTATTTGTTCTGTGATATATGGCGCCACTGTGCCGATGTATTTGTTCTGTGATATATGGCGCCACTGTGCCGATGTATTTGTTCTGTGATATATGGCGCCACTGTGCCGATGTATTTGTTCTGTGATATATGGCGCCACTGTGCCGATGTATTTGTTCTGTGATATATGGCGCCACTGTGCCGATGTATTTGTTCTGTGATATATGGCGCCACTGTGCCGATGTATTTGTTCTGTGATATATGGCGCCACTGTGCCGATGTATTTGTTCTGTGATATATGGCGCCACTGTGCCGATGTATATGTTCTGTGATATATGGCGCCACTGTGCCGATGTATTTGTTCTGGGATATATGGCGCCACTGTGCCGATGTATTTGTTCTGTGATATATGGCGCCACTGTGTCGATGTATTTGTTCTGTGATATATGGCGCCACTGTGCCGATGTATTTGTTCTGTGATATATGGCGCCACTGTGCCGATGTATTTGTTCTGTGATATATGGCGCCACTGTGTCGATGTATTTGTTCTGTGATATATGGCACCACTGTGTAGATGTATTTGTTCTGTGATATATGGCGCCACTGTGCCGATGTATTTGTTCTGTGATATATGGCGCCACTGTGCCGATGTATTTGTTCTGTGATATATGGCGCCACAGTGTCGATGTATTTGTTCTGTGATATATGGCGCCACTGTGCCGATGTATTTGTTCTGTGATATATGGCACCACTGTGTCGATGTATTTGTTCTGTGATATATGGCGCCACTGTGCCGATGTATTTGTTCTGTGATATATGGCGCCACTGTGCCGATGTATTTGTTCTGTGATATATGGCGCCATTGTGCAGATGTATTTGTTCTGTGATATATGGCGCCACTGTGCCGATGTATTTGTTCTGTGATATTTGGCGCCACTGTGCCGATGTATTTGTTCTGTGATATATGGCGCCACTGTGCCGATGTATTTGTTCTGTGATATATGGCGCCACTGTGCCGATGTATTTGTTCTGTGATATATGGCGCCATTGTGCCGATGTATTTGTTCTGTGATATATGGCGCCACTGTGCCGATGTATTTGTTCTGTGATATTTGGCGCCACTGTGCCGATGTATTTGTTCTGTGATATATGGCGCCACTGTGCCGATGTATTTGTTCTGTGATATATGGCGCCACTGTGCCGATGTATTTGTTCTGTGATACGCTGATGGAAAGAGGAAATCGAAGAGCTCTACTCAACAGTGCCATGAATTGGACAATGGGTCAACTGACATAAGGTGGTGCCTGACTTTGTTCTGCCCCATTCTGTTCTGTGCGACATCTATTGGGAAGTTGTACATCACTACGTGTTTCAAATGGATGTGTGCGTCTGATAACTTGGTGTATCAAAATGCATAACAGTGCTATTAATTGGACAATGTGTTAACTGACTCAGTAGTGAAGAAGGTGCCTGACTTTGTTCTGCCACATTAGTTCCGCGTAGGTTCTGCTGGGAATATGTACATCACTGCATGTTTCAAATTGATTTGTGCATCCAAATGCACAACATCCCGTCATTATGGTGCAAAATAGGAGTACATAATAAAAGGTATGCTTTCTTATGCTCATCATGTTTGGATTGTGTTCTACAGCATATTCTTCAAAAGGTGTTGAAACAAGTTTGTGTTATGTGAACTATACTGGGAGTAGTGTATAAAAAGATGACGACAAAGTTGCTTTTACAATAAATTTGGAAAATTCATGAAATATAAATGTTCCATAACATTCTAAATGTATTAAGGATCATCTTAGGATTTAGTTAAATGCACCAACGATGACTGAAAACAGTGTTATAAATTATGCATTACGTCTTAAGGTTTGTAATTTTGTAACTTTATTTCCATCATACAATGGCCATTTTATTTGTTGTCATCGATATATATTTCCACAGAAACAGGTTAAATATATTTTACTCTAAATGATGGGAAGAACAAATTGCACTCTCAGTACTTAAAAAAAAACATGAATCTAGCTTAAGTACGTCCCTGTTTGTTACACTGATGCAATATATTTTAGTATTCTGTCGCCAATAAATGTTATTACGTTCTTTATAGATGTACATTTTTTAAACTAAAATTAAACCATATGTATATAGGTAAGTACACAAATACCTATGATATCTTAATATTGTACGTTACTTTAGTGGTGTATAATGTACTTATACTGCTTATGGAATTAGCAGCTGGATTTATGGTGCAAACAAAATGGTTTCATTATGGAATGTTCCCTAGCTTCAATAAGTTTCTGTTATCTAAACGTTTCATTAAAACTAAACTTAAAATGTATAGCCATATATACCTAGTAAAAAACGAACATGATAGTACCTTATAGGTGAGATTTCATATGTTTTTATATTCCAACAAAAATAATGTCAATCATTCAATATGTCATCAATGACAATGTCACACGACGGCTTCGTGCGTGGAGAGCTGGTGTTTTTTCTTTTAAATCAATCCGTCTGTCATGAGCTGTCGCTATGTTCATTCTCCTTTTATTCCATATCTTTTCCCTTCTTTTCTTTGCTGAATCTGTGACATAAACAGCAGCTGGTCCATGTTTCCTTTTGATCATTTTATCGGTCACGACTCATTCTCATGGCGGTACCTAATCCAAACACACACATTAGAAATATCTAAAAATGCACAAAGAATCGCTTTAACAGAGGGACTACATTCTATCACCAAAACTAATAAATATAAATAATTAATTAATTAGTGCTGACTAACAATTACTGTTAGTCAGCACGTTGCTGGGTTTATACAAGGACTATATAGTTCAACATTAAACTGATTAGCGCATGTAAACACAGGTTGCAAGCTGCATTATTTTGACACTGTAACGTATACCAAGGTTCTTCAACCAAAACAATATCACACTGTGTTCCCATTGAGCACCCGATTTCTAAGTAATAAGCGAATTGCAGAAGGCCTACTAAACTAAACCTCACAGTCAAAACAAAAACCGCAGTGTACAACGCCTGCGTCATCACTACACTGTTGTATGGCAGTGAGACCTGGGTAACATACGTTAAACAATAGAATAAGCTCAACACCTTCCAGCTACGATGTCTGCGGCGAATCTTGAAGATCTCTTGGAGAAATCAAGTGACCATCACCGAGATCCTTACTCGTGCTGGCCTCCACACCGTGTACACGCTGCTCAGACAAGCATGTTACGCTGGCTTGGTCATGTATGAAGGATGCAAGATGGCCGCATCCCCAAAGACAGTCTCTACGGCGAACTGTCTTCCGGCAAGAGCATTATTGGACGGCCCCAGGCTGCGCTACAAGGATGTATGTAAGCTTGACATGGAGGCAATAAATATCAATCTTCAGTCTTGGGAGGGGACGGCCACTGATCACACCAGGTGGAGAGGTGTTCTACGGAACCAGCTCAGGGCAGGCGAAGAACAGCTGAGGAGCCTGGCTGAAGACAGTCTCATCAGCCACAGCCGACGTTAGGGCGCATCATCCATGGTCGACTCCCGACCAACGGAGGCCTATAAAATATACTAAACCTAAGTATATTTAATTCAACAGTCTAGGGTAATGGTTGATTGGCATCGACAATAAACTACCCATTTAAATTAAGTGTAGAATAACATTGGATTGTTGAATGTTGTGATCATAGTTTTTGTTGTTAAGCGTTATGCAATATATGCTAAACGTAACGTTTTAATCAATCATGATTTCACAACTTTGGTGGTCCAACTTTAACGCCATCCGTTAAAAAATATTATGTGTGATGTAAAAACATCATACATAATAAGAGCTTGGTTTGTGCATGACTTTGCAATGCAAACGTTCTTTTCAAAGGATTGTAGAAGTTGTCTTCTCCACAGGAAAACCTGGATGTATCGTTGTTGTCGAGTTGGCATATGACGTGGACGGCTGAACAGTGATTAGCAGGTGACCAACAACACCGGCCGCCAGGACGAGACCCATGAGAAAGACGACGGAGCCGCGTCTGGAAAAGAGAATATACACACATTACTATTCAATGATATAAGAAACTAGATCGTGAAATATACAAGCAACAAAGAGGTCATTAAAATAAAATATTAGAAACTTAACTAACGACACGAGTGGCGAGCAAGCTACGGAAGCTGCGATAAGCGACGATACTCGGGTAAAATTCGCCCAGCTTTCACCTTTTAAGTGCCGGCGCGGCAACAAATTAAATATAATTTTCACAAAATAGCATTTATGTGATTGCAAATTGAATGTCGAATCGAATGGTGATAAACATTAGTCGATTTGAAGTTGTAAAGTTATTAGCAAAAGATGAGAGCTACGCATAGGCTTATGTTACATTCACACGTGGCCGGCACATTTTTCTTTGTTCGGACGAATGCTTATCACTGTTGAAATAGGTCAATTTCACTGAAAAAGCAAACATAAAGAAGCTTTTGTATATTCACTAATAATAGATTGTTATCTTCCTGGGACACAATAAATTATGTGCAGATCGTGATTCCACAATGACATTGTGTATATTATACTTTCAGAATATGTAAATCAGAGAACAGTCAAAACGTATTTTCGAAACTCTTTGCTATACAAATTAAACGCTCAACTTTTTTTGTAACAAACTAAGCAAGTGAGATTAGCAGCATGTATATTTACCCATACTTCAATGCAGTACATAATGGCAGAAAGCGAGAATGGTATAAAAACATTCCACCATACTAAATTCTTCCTGACTTATATGTATAGAGACAGGTTTCGATAAGATATGATTATAAAAACATGTTGGTCATCGACGCATCCCATCAAGGGGCTACAAAGCGTAATTAGTCTTATATGTGATATTTCGCCGTCTGTACACGGTTGTGACGCTTGACAATGTAAGCGAAGCTCTCAAAAGATCATAGATGTTGTCGTCGGCACAACTGTCAATGAGTTTATATTTTATCACAGAAATGTGTTTCTCATGTTAATTCATTATCAATCAAAACACTACACATTTTGTAAATTCAACCATCTAAATTCTTCCTGACTTATATGTCTAGAGACAGGTTTCAATGAGATGATTATAAAAAACATGTTGGGCATCCCAAAAAGGGGCTACAAATCGCCATCAGTCTTATATGTGATGTTTCGCGGTCTGTACACGGTTGTGAAGCTTGACAATGTAAACGAAGCTTTCAAAAGATCGTAAATGTTGTCATTGGCGCAGGAAAACCTGGATGTATCGTTGTTGTCGAGTTGGCATATGACTTGGACGGCTGAACAGTGATTAGCAGGTGACCAGCAACACCGGCCACCAGGACGAGACCCATAAGAAAGACGACGGAGCCGCGGCTGGGAAACAGAATACACCCATACACACATGTACTATGGTGTGTCGTCAGGACTGTGGGTCGTGACATTTACAGGCAATAATTAATGAAAAATCAAATCAAATGCTCATGTAATAATGATACGATCACAGATGGAGCCCATGTAAGAATGGGTCTCCCAAAAAACTCGATCTCGAAAAACCTCCATCTAAAACAAAACACGCTTCACCTCCCCCAAACATCGGGGCCTAAGCCTTTCTCCAGCCCCCCACCAAAATATCACATAGAAATGGTAAAGCGTAGAGCTGCAAGGTTTGTTGTGAATAATTATAAATACACCAATTCAATAATATCCATGTTAGATCATGTGCAGTGGGAAACTCTTGAATCAATACGTTATCAGCTACAATTAATTGCGCTATATAAAATTATTAACAACCTAGTAAACATTGAGAAGAATATGTATTTGATACCGGCATCATTCCGGACACGTGCTAACCATACCTTGAATTTTAAGTAAATCTCTACCTCTTTGGTTGTTTTAAATACTGTTGTTTCCCATAGAACTAAATCTCTATGGAACAGTCTTCCAGCATCAGTTGCTGAAGCTCCTAACTTGGAACATTTCAAGCAGGAGCTTTCTAATTTAAAGTTTTGATCTTGTCAACCGAATTGCTGATAAGACAATTGGGAAATCTTTCTTTTTTTACTATGTAAATCAGTGTGCATAGTACTATACAGGATTTGATATTTTTAATTCCTGTTAATATTTTGTTGGTAGTCCCGATACGTGACTGTCAAATGTAACAGAGTATCGTAGACTTAGACATAGAGGACATAAAACGGTTACGCGTATATTGAAAGCCAATTTTGCGTCGCATTGCGTCACCGGAATACACGACGTACGACAATACACAGTCACCCATGCCACACCAAAGGACTGTCAACAGAAACAAGCCTGCGATAGCGTCTAACAGAAACATGCAATAGTTTATGCTACTGCACGAAAGATGAACATTATATGTATAAATGGACACTATTAATAAAATAAACAAATATAAAATTATTTATACGTGAGTGGTGGCTTACCTGAAAACTAGCTGTAATGTGCTAAGTTTGTTTTGCGTGGTAATGATACTCTCGATCTCCGTGATACTCAACGAAGCAAACGTCAGTCGTCTAGTTTCAGAATGTTCCGCCGTGGGCCTTTGTGCGCTGTTTAGAAGCCCTATCAAACGGAAATCATAGGCGTCGGAACGAAATTAATATTGGGGGGCAGAATTTTCTCCACTCAACACTTCCGCGCGCGCTATCTAGCATGAAATCGGAAGACGGAGGTGGGCTGGTATAGGGGGTGCTGTCGAAAATGAACCTCAATATTTACCCCCGTTGGGTCTCCCAAAAACTCGCTCTCAAAACACATCCATCTAAAACAAAACACACGCCACCTCCCCCAAACAAAGCCTTTCTCCAGTCTCCCACTAAAATAATTACACTACAAAATGCCACTCCTTCCCTAAATATTCCCTAAAAATTCCCCAGTTATCGTGGAGCTCAGCCCCCCGGTTCCGATGCCTACGTAAATAGTTAGGCGCCGTTCAATGATTACGTAAAACTTAAAAGTGAATGAAAACGTTAGTCAAACATTCTAAATAAAGGCTGCAATGGTTGACAAGATCACCAATCATACGATAAACACTCTTTACTACAAACAATCGCTTTTAAACAATTTTCAGCAGGTATTAGTCACCAACTCCAATGTATTTCATTCAAGCCTGCATAGTGTAAACATATGATTATAGGATTAATTTTGGTAACCCTAATACACTGTAGACGTACAAGAAAAGCTTATTTTATAAATTTAAACCTGTTAACCATCCCGGATTTCCCGGGACTCTCTTGTATTTGTCGTGTAATTCCCGGCCTACCGGAAAATAAGTAAATTTCCCGGATTGTAGTCTCGTGGATGTTGGAGGATTTTTGGTGAGATTGAAAAGGGGAGGGCCAGTTACAGGTTTTTGATAAGCCGGAAGGACGTTTTTTGGCGCCAACGAAAACAGCTGTGTAGACCACGCGTTCGTACGGTGAAGTTTGGCGTAAGTATAGTAAGTAACTTCAACTGTAGGAGACATACAGAGCATCAGTTACAATAACTTCAAGGACTAGCAACAACCGCTTTTAGTAGGTCAAAAGAACGGAAACATCTGGAAACCTTCGAACTCGTCTTCTTGAACTTTAGTATAGTGCATATATTATAAATAACAAATTACCTAACTCAGTTTCACTTTCATAAGTATCATTAATTAATTTTAAAAACATGTTCCATTGAACTTTTAGTGGTTGGTTGTGTATTATTATGTGATATTTTCAATTTAAAAACGAAACAAGGACGGACGGTGTCATAGAAGAACATTCATTAAGAACATTTAACTACAATAATAAGAAGCAAAGTAAATTATGTTTTAACTCTGTTTCCTTATTTTGTTTGTTCAAAGTTGTTTCCTTCTGCATATAGTACATGCTCAATTAATTATTTGTGTACGCTTTTCATAATAGCGAAACCAGTCAAGTGTAAAAGACCTGGCATTGTTTTAATCTACAACATTTGTGTCAGTGGGTTTATTTCTTATATGCAGCAACTTGTTTTTTTTAAATGAACACGGAAAGAGTCATGCTGTCGTGCATTAACAGTGCTAGTTACCTACCAGTGCGTTCGTCTACTTTCTCATCCACCTGCATTTCGTCTTCGTGGGGAATCAATTCCCCCACCGTTATGCCGGCGCGCTCCTGAGCCTGGCGAAATAACCACACATATTACTATTGCCAGTTAGCAAATAAAACATCGATGCTACGGTAATAGTATAATATACAATAACAAAATATTCGACCTCTGAATGTTTTCTGATTGTAGTGATGGAATACGTTTTTGTACATGAAGAATCAATATAATAGGCCCTACGTTGTGATTCCGGTGTACATGATGTGTATTTGGTGGCACTTGTGGATGTTTTGGTATTCATGAAGGTCATGTTGTCTATAGTGTGTGTTGAGGTGTTTAATTTATGCACTTAGTGTATAGCAGTGGCGTAACCAGGGTTTTTTGGGGGGTTGCCCGGAAACCCCCCAAAATTCTTCACTATTGTATGATCCATACTGATCCGTACAGTAGGGGTGTACCCAGAGGGGGTTTGGTTGAACGGAAACCCCTCAAAATGTCTGCACCACTGTATAATAAAAATTATGGCAGTGTACCTGAGTACACGGAAGGATGACGGTAATACCCATAAGCGCTAGAACAGGTTTAGGGTTATAACTTGGTTTTGAACTGCACTGCCGATTCCCCCCGTGTTCAGATGTCATGAGTTCACAGCCAAGACAGCGGAGAAGCTGAAGTTACAGCGGCGCAAACACGCAAATGTTCGGCAGCACCCCACCCCCCGGAGCGGAGGCGAACATTTTTCAGTGGTGCTGAAGCTCCGGTAGTTCCCCCAATATGAATTTCGTTTGAGCGTCACTGGTAATACCCGTTTGGAAACCCCAATATTTCAATCCTAGGCACGCCCCTGTATAGGGTGTGCCTTTATGGAAAAAGTGCAAGGCACATTTAGCATAACTAAAACGGCCTAAACGTAAAAAGAAACATCGTGGTCTTAGAACTGGTGATGTCTACTATTGTGTTGTTTAGGACAAATGGTTTAATGAAGTGTTCGTTCCGGTCGTTTGATGTAATGCTACTCACGGTTTCTGTGATTGTTCCAATCGCGTAAATAGACCTACCCATAGTCTTGCAATTAGGCCCTATTAATCCTAAAGGAAGAGTTATATAGTGGCTCCACATTCAACCAGCCCATGTACGTTGGTTTGTGCCCAGATAAGTGGAAGTCAATCGTTCGGAACCGCCCGTCGATGCCACCGACAACAACAGACAGATAAAGGATACAAACTGAGGTTCATAGATCAGCTAACGCATTTAAAAAGTCTCGTTCCTTCAGTAGCGCCTTTGTGCTATGCACAACTATAGTGTTCTTCTTGTAACTCCATTTTAAAAGGGGAACCAACTAATGTTCGTATGCCTACTGTTCCGCTATTTTGTATTTGTCATATCGCATTGATCCTAGCAGCGGGTTTCTCAATTGGTCGTCCTCTCTGTTTCTTAAATCACTCTACCGCAGTTTTCCCATCTTAACTGTGGTATTTCTTAGACTTATTTATAATCTTAGGTTTATTTCTAAAATACTACAACGGTTGTAGCAAGCCGTCTACGGAATCACATTATCAGAAATGTTTTAAAATGTATTACAATCAGCATATAAACAATTTCATTCACCAGAAACGGTTCTTTTAAAAGTACATAATTTTACTAACTTCACCATTGATAATGGTAAAGTAACTGCCTTAACCTTGCTTGATCTTTCTGCCGCCTTTGATACAATTGATCATAACATTCTAATTTATCAGTGGCACGGCAACACTGGCCCAGCTCTACGCTAGTTTTCTTCATACCTAACTGATAGGTACCAAACCATTAAGGTTGGGAACTGTTTTTCGGCTGTACTGCCCACTTTACGTTGTGTTTCCCATGGTCTGTTCGTGGGGCTTTGCTTTTCATTCTTTACACCACGTTACTGAGATATGTTCTCCAAAGTAATAATTTGGATCATCATCTTTATGCTGACGATACACACATCTAAATTTATTTGGCTACCCCGGTTACAAATCGCTCCCTTAGCCAGCTAAGTGGTTGTTTCCAAGGTAACTTCCACTAGATGACTGACAGCAAATTTAAGTTAAATGCAAATAAGACTTAAGGATTTCTCATCATTAGTACTCCAATGCAGCGTGGTAAACTGGATGGTTTTCCCAACGCGTATTTTGAGACAGCATATCACATCAGCATCCTCGGCGCGGAATCTAGGAGTAACCTTCAATAATACCTTAAATGTTATACAACATATATCTCAAACGTGTCGCTGCTATTTTTTATATATATTAAATCCATGATCTTTGCCGTATTCGTCGGTATTTGTCATTTTCTGTTGCGAAAACTATTGCAACAGCTCTTGTTAGCATCATACTTGACTATTGAATTTCTCCCCTTTATAATATTGCTAGCAAAGACATTATACAACGTCAACGTGTCCAAACTTGTTTGGCAAGGGTAGTTACACGATCTCCTCGTTTTTTTGCTCAGTGCCACTTTCAAAATCACTGCATTGGCTACCTGTGCGATATCGCATTATCTTAAGGTATGTACAATTACTTATTAAGCCCTATCACCAAAACAATCTGCATACCTATATTCTATGCTTAATGCAGCAAAGAAACCTAAACAGCTTTGGTCGGCAGATTCTCATCTACTATTTATTTCCACAGTTAAGACGAATGCTGGAACTGGAGCTTTTTCGGTTGCTGCACCAACTTTATGGAACTAACTCGCTGTTGGTGTTAAGTCTGTAAGAAATATAGTTTAATTTCGCCGTCATCTAAAAACCTCTCTTTTTAATACTGCACATCCTCCTTAGCTTCTTAGCAATCCCATCCATCTGTTGACGACTTTTGCTCTGTGTTGGTTTGTGCCCAGATAAGTGGAAGTCAATCGTTCGGAACCGCCCGTCGATGCCACCGTGATGCGACAACAACAGACAGATAAAGGATACAAACTGAGGTTCATAGATCAGCTAACGCATTCAACAAGTCTCGTTCCTTGAGTAGCGCCTTTGTGCTATGCACAACTATAGTGTTCTTCTTGTAACTCCATTTTAAAAGGGGAACCAACTAATGTTCGTATGCCTACTGTTCCGCTATTTTGTATTTGTCATATCGCACTGATCCTAGCAGCGGGTTTCTCAATTGGTCGTCCTCTCTGTTTCTTACATCACTCTACCGCAGTTTTCCCATCTTAACTGTGGTATTTCTTAGACTTATTTATAATCTTAGGTTTATTTCTAAAATACTACAACGGTTGTAGCAAGCCGTCTACGGAATCACATTATCAGAAATGTCTTTAAAATGTGTTACAATCAGCATATAAACAATTTCATTCACCAGAAACGGTTCTTTTAAAAGTACATAATGATACTAACTTCACCATTGATAATGGTAAAGTAACTGCCTTAACCTTGCTTGATCTTTCTGCCGCCTTTGATACAATTGATCATAACATTCTAATTTATCAGTGGCACGGCAACACTGGCCCAGCTCTACGCTAGTTTTCTTCATACCTAACTGATAGGTACCAAACCATTAAGGTTGGGAACTGTTTTTCGGCTGTACTGCCCACTTTACGTTGTGTTCCCCATGGTCTGTTCGTCGGGCTTTGCTTTTCATTCTTTACACCACGTTACTGAGATATGTTCTCCAAAGTAATAATTTGGATCATCATCTTTATGCTGACGATACACACATCTAAATTTCTTTGGCTACCCCGGTTACAAATCGCTCCCTTAGCCAGCTAAGTGGTTGTTTCCAAGGTAACTTCCACTAGATGACTGACAGCAAATTTAAGTTAAATGCAAATAAGACTTAAGGATTTCTCATCATTAGTACTCCAATGCAGCGTGGTAAACTGGATGGTTTTCCCAACGCGTATTTTGAGACAGCATATCACATCAGCATCCTCGGCGCGGAATCTAGGAGTAACCTTCAATAATACCTTAAATGTTATACAACATATATCTCAAACGTGTCGCTGCTGTTTTTTATATATATTAAATCCATGATCTTCGCCGTATTCGTCGGTATTTGTCATTTTCTGTTGCGAAAACTATTGCAACAGCTCTTGTTAGCATCATACTTGACTATTGAATTTCTCCCCTTTATAATATTGCTAGCAAAGACATTATACAACGTCAACGTGTCCAAACTTGTTTGGCAAGGGTAGTTACACGATCTCCTCGTTTTTTTGCTCAGTGCCACTTTCAAAATCACTGCATTGGCTACCTGTGCGATATCGCATTATCTTAAGGTCTGTACAATTACTTATTAAGCCCTATCACCAAAACAATCTGCATACCTATATGCTATGCTTAATGCAGCAAAGAAACCTAAACAGCTTTGGTCGGCAGATTCTCATCTACTATTTATTTCAACAGTTAAGACGAATGCTGGAACTCGAGCTTTTTCGGTTGCTGCACCAACTTTGTGGAACTTACTCGCTGTTGGTGTTAAGTCTGTAAGAAATATAGTTTAATTTCGCCGTCATCTAAAAACCTCTCTTTTTAATACTGCACACCCTCCTTAGCTTCTTAGCAATCCCATCCATCTGTTGACGACTTTTGCTCTGTGTTGGTTTGTGCCCAGATAAGTGGAAGTCAATCGTTCGGAACCGCCCGTCGATGCCACCGTGATGCGACAACAACAGACAGATAAAGGATACAAACTGAGGTTCATAGATCAGTTAACGCATTCAACAAGTCTCGTTCCTTGAGTAGCGCCTTTGTGCTATGCACAACCATAGTGTTCTTCTTGTAACTCCATTTTAAAAGGGGAACCAACTAATGTTCGTATGCCTACTGTTCCGCTATTTTGTATTTGTCATATCGCACTGATCCTAGCAGCGGGTTTCTCAATTGGTCGTCCTCTCTGTTTCTTACATCACTCTACCGCAGTTTTTCCATCTTAACTGTGGTATTTCTTAGACTTATGTATAATCTTCTAAAATACTACAACGGTTGTAGCAAGCCGTCTACGGAATCACATTATCAGAAATGTCTTTAAAATGTGTTACAATCAGCATATAAACAATTTCATTCACCAGAAACGGTTCTTTTAAAAGTACATAATGATACTAACTTCACCATTGATAATGGTAAAGTAACTGCCTTAACCTTGCTTGATCTTTCTGCCGCCTTTGATACAATTGATCATAACATTCTAATTTATCAGTGGGACGGAAACACTGGCCCAGCTCTACGCTAGTTTTCTTCATACCTAACTGATAGGTACCAAACCATTAAGGTTGGGAACTGTTTTTCGGCTGTAGTGCCCACTTTACGTTATGTTCCCCATGGTCTGTTCGTCGGGCTTTGCTTTTCATTCTTTAGTAATTATTGTTTTATATGTGGGATGATATGATATCCCATTATACAATGTTGCATACCTACCCTTTGTACTTGATATGACCAATCGGTTCGCAAGACAATCCAGGAGAGGACGATCGACTGTAAGATCAAGTTTACTGCGAGTCCGCACCAGTAACCTGACAACACACAACCACAGTGCTTTAGTATTGAATGTACGGCGATTTATAATGGTTCACAAATATATATGTTTCGTTAGAGTATCGTACCACTGTTTTTTTTACTTAATTAGTATATATAGCATCTCGGTTTGTTAAACAAACAATACTATTTCAAAAATGTTACCATAACGTTTTAATCGTCTTAAGAATTATCCATACAAATTATAAATATACAATACAATACAATACTAATTTATTGTCCAATTATAATGGATACATCGGATAACTTTCTTCTGCTTGCTGAGCATAAAGAGAATACAAGATATTGTCATTTCCATACGGAAGCATAATATTTTCATAATACGCATAAAATGATTCACGAAATCTTTCAATAAATAAATGAAAATCAATAAATGATTCAATAATTTATTTTTACAAATATATTAACTGAAGCATAACACTAAAATATCCAATGAGTGCAAGCCATTCAAACAACGAGAAAGCCACCAGGTGTATGCCGTGTCTTAAAGTACAGCTCCAGGTAGACGCCACCAAGCATCTCATGTTCTCGTAACTATTTGGCAATAACCATTTGTGAACACAATTTAAATATAATCTTATAATCTTTTACTATACTGCATCTTTCATATATATGAACTGGGCAGTTTATATTGATAAACGGTACGCACACACATACACACACACACACACACACACACACACACACACACACACACACACACACACACACACACATAAACACACACACATATACACACACACACACACACACACACACACACACACACACACACACACACACACACACACACACACACACACACACACACACACACACACACACACACACACACACACACACACACATAAACACACACACACACACATATACACACACACACACACACACACACACACACACACACACACACACACACACACACACACACACACACACACACACACACACACACACACACACACACACACACACACACACAGTTATGACATTGTTTTCTGGTGTCAGGTCTGCCGGAACCGACATAGGTCAGGAGTGCCGAACTGAAGGTCCGGGTTCAGCCCTTCAATATTCAATTTGTTCCGATGGCAGTCTAACGCATTTTGACCGTGTCACGAAATACCTACCAGCAGATCGCAGCCACGTGAGAAACATGAGAGATATTCCAATTGGTAGCGCGATGACATAATAGGAGATGAATAACACCACTGCGCCATACACCTGCCGACCTGTTCCACAGAGGATTCCTTTGTTCGCCGTCTGAAACGTGCAATGCGGCATCAGAGCGTGCGCAACATAATATCACAGACCTCAACAACGGGTAGCGTCAATTTCAGTAGTTGGCCGGTTACACACTATCAGAAACGGACAGATATTATAATTCAAACATTATGAAGTGGTACTTCTTTGGTGGCAATATCCTCGGTTAATCCGAGTGCAGTGGTGAAACAAATCCAAAGGAACAAGCGTTCTCATTGTCATGCACAGAGCAAAAGTCGTCAACAGATGGATGGGATTGCTAAGAAGCTAAGGAGGATGTGCAGTATTAAAAAGAGAGGTTTTTAGATGACGGCGAAATTAAACTATATTTCTTACAGACTTAACACCAACAGCGAGTAAGTTCCACAAAGTTGGTGCAGCAACCGAAAAAGCTCGAGTTCCAGCATTCGTCTTAACTGTGGAAATAAATAGTAGATGAGAATCTGCCGACCAAAGCTGTTTAGGTTTCTTTGCTGCATTAAGCATAGAATATAGGTATGCAGATTGTTTTGGTGATAGGGCTTAATAAGTAATTGTACAGACCTTAAGATAATGCGATATCGCACAGGTAGCCAATGCAGTGATTTTAAAAGTGGCACTGAGCAAAAAATCGAGGAGATCGTGTAACTACCCTTGCCAAACAAGTTTGGACACGTTGACGTTGTATAATGTCTTTGCTAGCAATATTATAAAGGGGAGAAATTCAATAGTCAAGTCTGATGCTAACAAGAGCTGTTGCAATAGTTTTCGCAACAGAAAATGACAAATACCGACGAATACGGCGAAGATCATGGATTTAATATATATAAAAAACAGCAGCGACACGTTTGAGATATATGTTGTATAACATTTAAGGTATTATTGAAGGTTACTCCTAGATTCCGCGCCGAGGATGCTGATGTGATATGCTGTCTCAAAATACGCGTTGGGAAAACCAACCAGTTTACCACGCTGCATTGGAGTACTAATGATGAGAAATCCTTAAGTCTTATTTGCATTTAACTTAAATTTGCTGTCAGTCATCTAGTGGAAGTTACCTTGGAAACAACCACTTAGCTGGCTAAGGGAGCGATTTGTAACCGGGGTAGCCAAAGAAATTTAGATGTGTGTATCGTCAGCATAAAGATGATGATCCAAATTATTACTTTGGAGAACATATCTCAGTAACGTGGTGTAAAAAATGAAAAGCAAAGCCCCACGAACAGACCATGGGGAACACAACGTAAAGTGGGCAGTACAGCCGAAAAACAGTTCCCAACCTTAATGGTTTGGTACCTATCAGGAAGGTATGAAGAAAACTAGCGTAGAGCTGGGCCAGTGTTGCCGTCCCACTGATAAATTAGAATGTTATGATCAATTGTATCAAAGGCGGCAGAAAGATCAAGCAAGGTTAAGGCAGTTACTTTACCATTATCAATGGTGAAATTAGTATCATTATGTACTTTTAAAAGAACCGTTTCTGGTGAATGAAATTGTTATATGTTGATTGTAACACATTTTAAAGACATTTCTGATAATGTGATTCGGTAGCCGGCTTGCTACAACCTCTGTAGTATTTTAGAACTATACCTAAGATTATAAATAAGTCTATGACTGTATAGGGCTTGTTTAGGCAGGGATGACGTCTTAAGAATTGGACTGATATGAGCGTATTCGAAGTCATCGGGAAAAAAGCCAGAGCATAGTGATGCAATGGTGATATTTGTTATATGTATGAGTAATATATTGAGACATGCTCTTAGTACTTATAGCCGGAAATGGACCAAGAGCACAAGACATATTTGGGGAGGACATAATTACTTTCATCATTTCATCAACTGTTGCAGGTTCAAACGATACACATAGACGATTTACTTGTGGAGAGTCCCCATTTACAGTACTTAAATATGACCCGGGAAAGCCGAGCGAATAAGACTGATTTTGTACTTATAATTAGATTGTTTGAGAGGTTGTTTTATAGTAATGAAATAGTTATGACAATTAAACGACGAAGATGCCATTCGAACTACAAAAACACTACACAAAATGTCACTAGTCTGTTTAGAAAATAGTACATATGTCGTGTTTCAACGTTTATGGGCGGAACTAGTGCATTCCGGATGTGAACTAAAGGCAATGCATTATTGTCGTTATTTCGTCGTCTTTGCTAAGAGATATATATAGTCATAAAAATTACTTTTCACTCTCGGCAAATGTGGACCTAGATTTCAATCTAATCAGTATACTCATAGACAATGATCATAGTATTAACATTACTGAATATTCCCACTCGTAATTTTGATCAGTATCACTGCAATAAACGCATGCACGCACACACATACGCACGCACACATTCTCTATCTCTCTCTCTCACACACACACACCCACACACACACACACACACACACACACACACACACACACACACACACACACACACACACACACACACACACACTTACAGCGATTCCGTCGAACAAACGATAAGCCATCACAATTGGCATCAGTTTGGATGTCAAGGCTGCAATGTCGCTGGAAAGAAGAAATAACACCATTGTCACTAATGCAATTGTGAAAAATAATTACGCCGCTAGTCGTAATAATTAGATCAATGCTACTGCTGCTGCAGTGGCTGCTGCTGCTAATGGTGATGATGATGTAAATAATGTTTCTGATGATGATGATGATTACTATGTTGACAATTTAGCCCGTGATAACTTCGGAACGATCTGTTTTAAGTGTTGTATTCGAAATAGTTAACACATATTGCGCTTTCTCACAAACTTACGAACATAACATATATTATGTATATTATTATTGAAAATATATGTTTTTTCACCTTTCACTATTATCGCTTTATCATGGGCAATACCAGACTGCGTCAACTAACTCGGACTTGATAATGATCCTACTAGCAATGGACACTTGCCTTACGCTCGTGAAGAGATACGGCAATTGGTAGAGGAACGTGAGCAATATCGTCATTTGGATCAACGATACAGTTACTGCAATATGAAACAAACACGTGTGGGAGGCAGTCTGTTTGAACGTTTTAATTTATTAATTAATAGCATGTTCTTAGGAGTATAATAACTATGTTGATGGCATACAGTCCGCCAAATTGTGTTTATTAAACCAGTAACAACATTTGCAATTTGGAAGGTACAACACCGGAGCATGTTCAAATAGTAAACAAAACATCCAGGTATGCGGAGACTGACTCTCGAATGTGAGGAAGGACAGAGACAGCTTCCACACACAAATCAAATCAGTTAACCATTGAAACAACCTAATCAATAAATCAGTTACTATTATTATTATCAATTATGATATATGGATCACGATCACACTGCTTGTTGCTAAAATGCAACGCCCCATTTTATTCTCACCTTGACTGTTGATAAATAAACACATACAGTTATACTAACTCTGGATTGGTGAATGGCAGCCGACTCTTGAATGTGAGGAAGAATAGGGACATATTCCACTCACATCAACCAATCAACAAGTCGACCGATCTATCATTACATAAACTACACACAACACATGCGCACCTACCGCCACAAATGTCTGGGTTAGTTCAAGGCTGGGCTGTTTGGGAGTATAATTACTTGAGACTTGAATATTCCATAAATCACCTAAGCAAAGTGTGACAACTATTCCCAGTCTTCCCCTAGTTATAGTAGTCGTCAAGTAGTGTCCCCGCTTTTTTGCTTAAATTGTACTGTATCGATTTATACAATCTTTGATGATATATTGCATACTTCAGTTGAATTGCAATCAAATATACATTGCCAAACAGGTAATAATATTACAATCGACTGTATAGCCTGTATGATAAATCATGTATGATCTTCACACATCACTACCATGGCTCATTTGCAAACGCAACCAATTAGGCCTACATCATTTTGATATCGCAACTGCATTCACAATTTTGTCAACATGAAAATTACTGTAATCACGTTAAGCATGCTTGCAAACAAAACATGAAGACTATATTATGCATCTTAATATTTAAAACAACTTGTGTCTGCTCACTTAGTATCGCAGTAGAAAGTCTCGCTACAGTCTTTGCACCAGTCTCGTCACGTGCTCCCAGTAGTTGACCAATACGAATAGTCGTTGCGATTTGTATGCCAAAAGGCACCTACAACGGAAAACATGAAGCGTCAACCTAAATGTTTCCAGTAAAAAATTAATTTATGGTTATAATGTGTCTTCTCAAAACAAAAACTTGAAAATACAAATATTATGTATTGTTACGACTATTAAGTGGTATCTGCAATCCTAATATATATTTCTAGCTGCAAAAGCCGAGCTAAGATAATGAAACATGCGCACTCTCGAATTGGCATCCAGTGAGTACTCAAATATATATCGCCTGTTGTCGTTTTCTTGCCCCTGTTAAAACGAAACATGGAACAGGAACCATATATAATGCATATTGGTGAAACGTCCAAATGGGGCATTCCTTCATGAGACATTGCATTTCAAAATATGCAAAACCCTTTTAAAAGTATAGTAGTTTTGAAAATATAATTTGTGGCATTTAAGAAGGCACGATGTCATTATGTATCTACATAACGTCATGCATTAGATAGTGATGAATATTTGTGTACGAATAGTGTTCGCGCATTAGTTGTAGTGCGGCTGAATGCTTCCCAGGGAAGTCGAGATAGTGTTCGATTGAATAAGTCTGCCGGCAGTGTAAAGCGCTTTGATCACAGTTCATAGGACGGGATATTGAACTTATCTTTATGTTACGTAGTGTTTGGACTACAACAGTAGCATGGTTGGACATAAAACGTTAACTGTAGCAAGTTCACAACACCCACCCTCGAAAAAACCACGGTACTGTTTAAAATATATTCAAAACAGTCTAGAGTATTGTATGCATAAATTAAATAAACTCTGTGCCATAAACAAATATTTCTGTTGAATTCTCGGACGTTTTTTTTATCATACAAACATGTTATGAACTTTCGCCTATTTATTTGAAATGAGAGCAGCGTTTTGAACTTAAGTGGAACACGCTATAGGCTGTTCCGAACTGAGCTTAACAACACTATAGATTGTTTCCAACAGAAAAAAATATGTTCAACGTCCTACACCTTTTAGTCCTTCACATAGAAAACAGTAAATGCACTGCGCGACAACGATGATTCATTTGAATTCACTCACTTGATACAACAAATTGCAAATTTGTAGAAGAACAGATTGTGCCCCCAGCTCTGTTGTTCCCAGCAAACCTACAACAGGAGATCGCAAGCTGCTTGATATGCGACAGAAACCTGTGATTGGATGTGCACACAATGATATGTCAATACATTTTAGGTTGTCCTCCTCCCTGGTCCCTGCTATACAGGGGTGAGGGTCAGTTACAGCTGAACCACTCGCTATAGTTCCATTCCATAATTTTCTGTCCATCGCTTCCCCTCTCCATCTTTCATCATCCCCTGATCTTCTCGTGTCCCTCCTCGCTCAGTTCTCTCATTTCCACTGTGACCTTCCCGTTTTCCTGTGTCCTTTATGTTGTTCCGACCCTGTTTTCTTTGCTATATTTCCGGCATCCATCCTTGCAAGTGGTCTGCCCATCTTATCCGGCTTCTCAATATCCTTCTGTTACACTGTATTGCATTCCAACCTCTTTTCTCAGGTCATTCGTTCTTCTTCTGTCTACCCTGTTTGTTCTTGTGATTCTTCTAACCCAGTTGTTAGGTATGCTAAAATAAATTAGACTGTTAACATATATACTCATATATAAATTTATATGAGTACGTGTGCACGATTCATGATCAATCGTAAACGGTTGGTACGCAACCATTAACAATATACTACTGCCGCAATACAATTCGGCTTCTTAATTCAGTTGACATATGTAGCAATTAAATATAGTGCACATGACGTTATATTGTTGAGCATATAATGTTTGGCATAACTTGAGTATCCTCTCAAACTGTGGGTTATTATCTTGTCTTTCACTAAATCAGGAATGTTATTAATAACATGAGGTAACTTATATTTAACACCCTTTTTAAATTCATGTTTAATTCTGGATATATATGTAGTTCAGTTGTTCTCCGAGTATTATAGTCATGTATGCCAGCATTTGAGTTTGTCTGCCAATTTAATAAGTTGACAGTTAATTTTTTTTGCAATACAATTTTAGTTCCTGTAATTTTTGGAAGTCATCTACTTTTAATATGTTGAGTTGTTTAACAAGCTGTTCTGTATATGGATAGTATTTGCCAAATGTTATAATTTTGTGTGTGTTTTTTTCCAATTTACGTTAGTGTCTAGATTTAAACCTAAGAAGTTAGATTATTTCACTGTCTGAATATTTATGTTATCTATTTTGAGTAATAATCTTGGTGTAGGTTTGCTTAGCATTTGGAATGTCATATATTTAGATTTAGTTCTATTTAGTAACAACTTATTAATATTAAGCAACTCAAGTATTTTGAGAAGTTCATCTTTTCGTATAGATCCTGTACGTTTGTTTTGTTCTGTATTATTGAAAATTTTTAAAAAGTAGTATCATCAGCATATATTATAAATTTAAACAATTGGCTGGCTTGTTGGAAGTCATATATATATATATATATAATTGTTTTAAATTGTTTAAAGTTTCAAATGTAGTAGTACCAAATTCGGTGTACTGTTTACAGTTTGCTTAAATAGCTTTTAAATAAAAGTTGAATCTTGCCTTCTAGGCCATAATATCTGAACTTGTTTAGAAACATTGAATGGTAAATAGTATCAAATGCCTTGGAAAGGTCAAGAAAAAAACTAATTAGGAAGCCATTTTATCCAATTGAATAACTATCCTATCTACTAGTTAGAGAGGTGCATATTCAGTTGAATGGTTAGGTCTAAGACAACACTGATTACAAAAAAGCTTAGAATCAATAAAATAATTAGAGAACTGATTATGGATTATTTTCTGTAAGACTTTAGAAATAACTGGAATGAGAGAGATGGTCCTATAATTTTTTAATTATTATTAACAATTGTAATGAAATACCGTCAAATCCACTACTGTGTTGGTTGGGATATAATTAATTGTTTTCCTTACAATTTCTTAATTACCATTCTATGGACTAAGAACAGATCTAAGTTTTGTTTTTAAGTAGTAGTCATAGTCCTTCTTTTAAGCACATTGAATGTTTTCTGCAATAGTTTGAACTATTTTTGTAAAATAGTTATTGCATTTGTTTGCTATGTCTGATTTATCTCTTATAATAGTACCATTTTCTTTAAATATTGATGACAAAGTCTTCTTTCTGTTATTTTCCATTTTCAAATTTCATTTAAAGTTTTCCGAATATTTCTTATGTGATGTTTGAATTGTTTAAATGGTGATTCAAAGTAGATTTATTTTGCTGAAAGAATATGTTCTAATATGGTGTAAGTTTTGAGGTTACTTTTAATTTTCTCATAACCTGGTAAATTAGGGTCAGACATTTTAATTGTTTATACAATGTGTTCCGATATCTGATAGATTTGAGTAAACCTTGAGTGAATCAAGTTGATTTTTTGTGTTTATATTAATTAAATTTCACTATTTTAACAGGATTTTCCGTATAGCTTCATCACTTTGTGTATTTATTTAATTTAGGAGGAAGTTCTACTTTAAGCTTTATATGTATAATTTAAAAAATAAGGTAGATGGTCTGGGAAAGTCTTATGTTATGGTCATGCATGTTATCAGTTCTACGAAGTGATAACATTCATGACCATAACCTAAGAAACCAAAGTGCTTAAAAACACTAGGAAATTTACAATACATTTTTGTGAATGCCTTACCTCATGTTCTGCAGCAATTTATATCCGTAAATCAGTTATAAAAGAAACTAAAAGAGGTATTACTGTCTAAATATCTTTGAACTCTTGAAATATCTTATTTTATATTCTACTCATAACCTACCATACTGTTTCATGTATTATAAATTAGTAAGTTTTTTGTTTTGTCTAATTCAATGTATTAATGATGTTTAACCTTTAATCTAGTCACAAAACTATACCATGTCCCAATATGTAACTTTATTTACTTATTTCTTTAGCAGACGACAAATTTCATTTATGAAAAAACACCTATTCATGTATATACTATTCACCTTGTTCCAGTTAATTGTACTGTTTAAATGTTACGTTGTAATTTTATGGTATAAGGAACCTGATTGATATAATGGTGATTGTCCAGGTGGCCCTCGACACAAGCCTCTTTGGGTTTCCAGAAAATCTCCTCGTTTGCAGTATTGTTTTTTGTAATCCATTGTAAATATATTCAAAAATGTGTATTGTGACCGAAATAAAGTTACATTCTATTATAAGTGTTTGTGAAAATCCCAGCAGTACGTTCCAATAGATTCATTTGGGGTACACAAAGTTATCTATCAGTGTTCTGTTGGTTCTGGTGAAACGCGTTGGGAAAGTAATTTGGGGATATAGACTATGTGATGTTAAAGTATAAACAACAACGCTGCAAATTCTATTTTCATTTATTTTAAATAAATGTATATCAAAGTCCCCTGCCATAATGATATTATTAATATTGCTAGAGAGACGATATAACTGATGAAAGATCATTAATGAATTGTGTAATATTTTCGTTTTTAAGTCTTTTCCAGTTACTCGGATTATTAGCCCCTCCCTTCAGTGTTCGTACGTATTTAGAGAAATTTTTATTTCAGATATTGAAACATTAGAACAAAGCATACCTCTTCACTGGAAGTTTCGTCAACAACGGTAGTTTTTCGAACATCATCTACCTTATCATATATATTTGTTTACTGAACTGTTGAGATCCATTGATCGTTCAATGTTACAACTACTAATTGTAATGCGATGACAGGCGTTATGGAGAGCCTTCGTGCTTTTCCCTATAACCAGAAGTGTTGTACATGGCATAGGCCTTTAACGGACAAATTGTTGTGCGATTACACAAAGTCCGTTGTCTGGCGACAAAATTCAAACATGTTCATTTACATTTCGAAACATTCCATACACAGATTTTGTAGAATAAGCGTGCAACTGCTTTGGGGGTAAAACTGACGTACTTTTATATTTTTTAATTGAGCGGTCAAGGATCCATCCCACATATAACTGATGAAAGATCATTAATGAATTGTGTAATATTTTCGTTTTTAAGCCTTTTCCAGCTACTCGGATTATTAGCCCTTTCCTTCAATGTTCGTACGTATTTAGATTTATTTCTATTTCAGATATTGAAACACTAGAACAAAGCATACCTCTTCACTATGGAAGTTTCGTCAAGAACGGTAGTTTTTCGAACATCATCTACCTTATCATATATATTTGTTTATTGAATTGTTGAGATGATCCAATGATCGTTCAATGTTACAACTACTAATTGTAATGCGATGACAGGCGTTATGGAGAGATCCCTCCCATATATTGAAAAATGGATTAGGTTTATCACGTGACCAATAGTATGATAATTAAAAGGGTGTTGGTTTACAGTAGGGGGTAAATCTGATACATTTTGATTTTTAAATTAAAGGTCAAGGACCCCTCCCATAGATTGCAACGTGGATTTTTCGATTTAGCGCACTCACATTACCAAAAAAACAGTTGTTTGCATATTCAACAACTAAATGCCTACATTATGCACTTTTTTAAGGAAATTGGCACTACACTACTAGCCATATTGCGAGTGTGTGCGTATTTACCTGTTAGGAAAATTCCCAGTTCATAACCCCAACATTCCATGAACACCATCAGCATGCCAGGAATCGAGATGCGGGCGAATTTTCCCCAATCTTGCAGACTGTCCAATGTCCAGCCTGAAACCAAAACGAAAGACAATGCAAGTAGATGTGAAATTACTTAATGTTCTAGTTTTTACTATCGTGCAACATATGCACCGTTCCATGAAACACAATTTACCATTGTTCAAATGTTCCGGTTGTTCCCATTGGAGGGTCCGCGTCGTTCAACGGGTTACATGGGCACGGTTATGTGCTCCTACTTTATATCTCTGATATCCTCTGAAATTACCTAGAACGTACTTCAGTTGTGGCTGTACCAAGCCGGATAAGCTCCACGTCCAAGACTATACAGTAGAGCTGTATGCTTCTGGCATGTCTCCAAAGTTGAGTTTGTTACAATGTTCAAAGAAAAGACATGGCACGCATTGCAATGTACTACATATCGAAATTAATATTGTGTTTTGTAGAACTCTTTGTGATAATATATGCTTAATCTAAACGTATGTATGTATGTTATCGGCATCACAGGCGAACTGCTTACCACCCCAAGTATCACTGGCGAACTGCTTACCACCCCAAGTATCCGTGTAGGCTTTCGTCCATATGATGTAAAGAAGAGTGAGAGCAAACATGGTGAAATACGCAAACACTTGCGCCAGGGCCGAACCGCTGAAGAATAACAATGTCATGTATGAGAAAAGGGATAAACAGACTTCAGACTGGACGGTTCAAGTGGGTAATATGTTATACTTATTTCAGATGATTTCTTGTTTTACGTGACGTTTTGATTTTTGTGTGATGAAGGTTGATGACAACAACCGAAACGTCACAGAAAAAAGGGATTTTAATGTGAAAGAAGTACAACATCGTCATGTATTGCTCATTTTCATCGCAAGAATTACCATACATGTTGTCGTTGTTGATCTTGATTGTGTGCGGTTCACGTCACAATTCGTATGGTTATAATGGATGATTGTATCAGCAATATCACGTTACCGTCTCAAACTATTGGTATGTGTCTATCTAGAGATGGCGTGCAGCGTAAGCAAAAATAGTTGGATACATAAACAAGATAAACATAAAATCACTCACTCAGTGCCCCACTGCAGTCGATACAGGAACACGTAGTGCAGCACAGCATTCGTGATATTGGCCACAATTCCTATTACCACATTTGGTAGGACGATATTCTACAAGAACATCGTATGAATCGGTCTTGTCCTCTGGTACATATAATATAAAATATATGGGTAAAGCAAAATGAAAATCTCTAAAATCAAAGTATGTCTTTTAGAAACGAATGCATAACAAGACTTTTGCATGATGTCATTCGTTTCCTTTGCTGATGAATGTTCAACGATTTCACAAAACAGCATGCACATGTAATTTTGAATGTGACATAGACGGTTGGAGTGAAAGTCTCGCTAAAACGTGATCTGATTACCATCGAGTAATGAAGCTTTTATAAAACCGGTGGTATATCACATTGGATGGTTGTGTTGAACGGTTGCGTGTAAATTATCATTATCTAACAGCAATGATTAATTCTAAACATGTACAAGGTCCTTACTTGATTTTGTATGTACTTCGACAGAATAGTGAACATGAAGAAACTCTACAAAAAGAAACGAGTCAGCGTCTAGATTCCAAGTAGCAGCATACACATCGTCGCATATTACTGCCAGTGGCCTATCGGCAAACACTATTTAGGCCTACCTAAATATTGTTTGTTGTCTATGACATGCAGCATCGATGCGACATACGCATTATTTATTTTGGTTTGGACCATCAAAAAATTGGGAAAATATAGCAACATTAAAATAATAGCAATCAGTAATACTTAAAAACGATGTTTACACGACAATAAAAAGACGACCTGCTTCTCCTTTACGGTTATAATAGTTTTTGTTAAACCACAATCGCAAAACAAACAAAGAAATTATAACATCTAACTATAATCAACATTGCGTATATATCTTATCGTTTCCGTCTTAGACGGCTTGAACCTCGAGCGCCCAACTTTCAGGGATTAATCAACGACCGCTAGTGTAGGACGTAATGCCTATATCTTTTCAAATTACCCATATATGTCAAGACATCTTTATGGGGTAAATCAGTTCGTTCCTTAGCGGTTCTGGATTTAAAACGTAATGTGCACGTACTACGTAAAACATAATGTGAGTGTAATACGTAAAACGCAACATGACAATTGCAGGAACCACGCAAAACACTTCACGAAAACGGCTCCTGTTTCTCAAACTTGGCATCATGGAGTAGACGCAGACACAATAATGCTTATGACTACCCTCATGCAAAGAGTATAATAATAGGAATATTATTTGATCATTTTACTATCTCGACTAGGGCCTATCGATTGACGTGAACTTCACATTCTCTCAGTCCTTCATCATTTTGAACAAACAACGAGTATCTGAGAACGCATTATGGTGTTTATGTAACGATGCTCTGTTGTTTCTAACACTGAGAAAGACAGAGAGGGGGGAATAATAGTTAAGTAAAACAATGAAAGACGTGTTTTCTTCTGCAAATAAAGGTCGTTTATATAAAATAATGTTCGTATCATGCAATCATATTATTAGATATTTATTAATGTCATCGAACAAATGGATATCATTGCGCATTTGATTGGTCGTATAAAATGTATATGTGTTGCTAATATCTAACTGACTTGTACTGTGGAGATACTCTCGCATAAACTGTTCGTTCTTATAAATTTATAAAGCTAATTGAGCCACTTTGCATGCAGACACGAAACAATGCGATGACGCTATTAGTATGACGTCGTTTGTACGATACAAAGCAATCATGTCATGTGGGTTATGATTGTGTAGTTAATGAAATTCACGAGTCATAGTGCCAACACGTATAAAAATAATTTAAGCTGTCCAACACACTTACGAGAGCCCCAGGCATGAAGATCACCATATACCGTCCAGCTAACCTGTCCAAACAAAACAAGTAAAATAAGTAAATTAGCTATACAATTGAGATATGAAAAGGAAAGGATGTCATGTAGTTTGTATCTCACTTACCTACTACGTAAACCGAAAATCGGTAACAGAACCACGCACGCATGCATGCACGCACGCACACACGCACTCGTACACAAACACACACACGCACGCACACACGCACGCGTACGTCCACACGACCCTCCACCACGAAATGAGTCAATTGGTACGCACAACACATTTTGAGACACAATTCAAACACATAGGCGAATGTCGACTGGTTAAGTATAAGCTTTTTTGTAAGCTTTTCAAGTACCTTGTCAATTTATCTTTGCCAATGTATCAGGTGACATCGTATTGTTGATGTCTATTGACAACATACATTTTCCCCTCTTTGGCATTCTGGGAAACAAGACATAGAATAAAAGGACGAATAAGTAGGTCATTCGTAGAAGAGGGCACACGGCTAGAGAATGTAACTGGTATACAGGCGACCATAGACAACCAAGAGATCTGGGCCGTGAAACTAACAATACATGGTACAAGAGGAACGAATCGGAGTGGAACAAGTCGGCCACAGCCGTTATGATGATGATATGCGCGTAATTATGACGATATGTTCGTAATATCGGTGTAAACTCTGGTTCCATGTCTCTCATCACACTGGTAGGTAAATCTCGAGATTGTATTAATAGATTAAACATCTCCGGGGATCACGTATGTGTGCACGAAGATAACGAAGTGAAAATGCATAAACGTATGAATGGAAAGGGGTGCATGTTTTATCAGCTACTGAGTTCATACTAAACAAATTGGTTAACAAAATGACAACTCTATCATTGGAATAAATAGAGTCCAAACAAACCTGGCAACTTCAGGATTTTGTCCTGTCAGAACAAGGAAACTCCCAAGATTGAGCTGTATGGCATAAACCGGCATCAACACCAACAGGAATATGTACACGGCTGAAACAAACAAAGATATATGTTTGCCAATTAGGATCCTCACAACAGCATTAAAACATACGGTGCTTTAGGTTAGGTTTGTCAGTTTAAATGGGGCTGGTAGTAGTTAGTTTTATTATTATTCTAAAACGAAAACGTAGTAAAACATTTATTTTGTCAGCATCGAGACAGGCACAGTTGGAGGTTTAAGTGAGACTCAGCCTCACAAATATTCACCATTTTCCAACGCCAATGAGTGAGTACCTGATTGCACGTTTGCTCATACATGGCACGATGCTAACCTCTCTGTAGGTAAACGCCCATCAACGTTTTATTCTTGCTTCCACACGTCTGCAAAATAAACCAAAACATTTAAAAACAACAAAGACTTATGACATTGTGTTACGACAAACAACGATGTTATTGGCACGAATTAAACAATGATTTAATACATTTTATAATAGTACACAACTTAATATTACTAGTACCAATGCGGGGTGAACGGGATAACTTAGTCAGCTTGCTGTGGCAGCCCGGATAGGAATATTTACCAAATGTTTGAAAACACACAACGTCGTTACATAAACATCATACCTCGTTCGCATTGGTAGGAGAAGGTCTCAGGGGAGCTTTGAGTCACCCCTTAAACTTTGTAGGTACTACATACACACACACACACACAAACACACACAAACACACACAACACAACATAAACATTAATATTTCATCATTCATGTATATCTATAAATAGGTACGTTGTAGTTGTGCTGCATATTGTAGTTAGTTACTTCTTGTTATTGTTATGGTAGTCAGACAAGTGCTATAAGTGACACTCTGCTTCGTGCCCTTTTTAACAACAAACTGTAGTGGGTATAAAAGTGTTTGGCATTTTTGTTTTGTGTTGTTTTTTAAATAAAACACACAGAGCTCACGATACAATAACTAATGATCATAATACACACATTTATACGCGCGTCCGTACACACACCCGTACCCGCATGCACGCACGCACGCGCACGTACACACACACACGGAGATACACACACACGAACACGTACACGCACGCACACACACAGTCACACACCCCCACACAAAAACACACATACACACACACACACACACACACACACACACACACATGCACGCACGTACGCGCGCACTAGCTTGATTATAGATAAATAGAATGCCCTAAGGAAAGTAACAATATTGGATTTGTAATAAAATATGTATTTATTTTCTATGCTATCATGCTATCATTTTTAACATAGCATAGCGTAATTAATAATGACCATGTCCAATCGCATTGTAAAGAAACACAAAACTAATTTTTCGAAAAGTGTCAGACAGTTTAATGACTCTATTAAGTGTTTTATCACGTTATGAAAACACGCAGTTGCTTTCGAGGATATAATATCATAACCATGCATCATTTAAACTGTAATTCGGCGGATTGCATAAAAGAGCTGCCAGTCAAATGAGTATGTGTGTTATAGTGCCTCACCTGCGAAAAGTATGTGTCACACGCAGTTCCTAAGCCTATGGCGATAGAAACACAAGTGACGTCGATCATCTGCAATCACAGTAAAAAAAATTAATTGCAACGACGATGACCGACAGGGATTACAATCGTTACAAAAATTGACGGCGGCGAGGCCTTCAGATGGTCCCTCAGCCTGTTTGTTCTCTACTGATGTTGTTGCAGTTTTCTATTGCTATTGTCTGCTACTGATATCTACTGCTAGTATCCACTGTTGTTATTTATTGCTAGTGTCCACTTTTGTTTTCTATTGCTGTTGTCTGCTGCTGATATTTATTGCTAGTATATAGTGTTGTTGTCAATTGTTGTCAACTGCTGCGGTTGTTGTTGTTGTTGCAGCTGCTGCAGCTGCTGCTGCTGCTGGTTTTGTATCACAAATGACACTACAGGCTAAATACGAGTTTCACACAGTGCACATGTGAGATGATATTAACTGAAATAAATAAAACAAAGTGGAATTTTGACTCACACTTATTCCAAGGGCAGCGCCGTCTAGTTGTATGGGATCTCCCAAGTGTCCACAGAAAATCAACGACATTGGTCCAAGCAACATCTGGCAAACCTGTGTCGCCACCTGAACATTACAAAGATAATACATGTGTAGGTACTGTACATATGTATTGGGGGTATCATGCGTGGGGTTTTACAGTGGAATTGTTCTAACAAGCCAAAACATCTGGGGGTATATTTAGGCATTTCTGGAGTGGTTCTAGAAGCGTTTCACTAGCATTCTTATGAGGGCATATGCCCGATTTTTGTAATTAAAATTGAGTTCGAACTGAAAACTGTCAACCCTAGGACGCGCCACTGGGATACTTTTAACATGTCCTCGGTGATACGGCGGCGGCTTTTTATTAAAAAGAAAACGTTAACATTTAGTGTAACAATATATTCTGTTTATGAAGAATTTCCCACATGAGCTCGTTATCTAAGTGAAACAGTCCCAAAGGGTGTCGAGCAAAGTATCGGGCGGTTTTGTTTGACAGGGATGAGTGCCGAATAGTTATCTACTGAGAAGGCATGGAAGAGTGTTTTCTGGTAATAAATGGCCAAAATCATGTGACACTTTAGGCAGCATGTTGTATGACGCTGTCGCCAATTAGTATGTCATAATATTCATACTGCATTAAACGTCATAGTAAATTGGATGTTTAGAATATTAATAACGTCACGGTCTTCATGGTTTTGGATTTGCTAAAAGTGTGATGATGCCAATGTAATTGATTAAGCTAGACAACTCAAAACATCACTGGCAACATACAATGAAACTTCAGTTAAAAAGGTCATCCACGGAACTGGACAAAAACTTACTTGAATGGCGAGGTGACCGTATCGGAGTGATTTATTTTTAACTTTACTGTCACAGAACTAATTTGGATTGTCCTAAGAATACCTTATTAGCGGGGTGGCGTATTACCGAGGTGATCGTAAAAAGAAGTTCGACTATTGTTACGAAACAATTCTACCACCATTGAAGAAATATCAATATAAGCTACGTACAACCGGCCAAGCCAACCGAAATATCTGTCGTAGTTGAGGTAATGTTCCTGCAGGAAACAGTGCATTGCAACAGTGAAGCCACGCCCTCTGGCGACGACCTGACTCTGCGGTCAAATCGTTGACCTTTCTTGACGGGCTGTTATTTGTTTCCTTCCGTTTGGATCCTGCAAGGCCAAGAATATTTACTTATATGACTATTGTTTTGTATAACTAGGGCGTCATTGAGTTAATATACTCGGTCCAATGATAGGATTAGTAATCGGTGTTTATAATATATATACATATAATAATATATGTATATATATATATATGTATACATATATATATATTATATGTATTATTATATATTTCCAAACGCAATCACTACATGAGTGAAGAGATTCATCAGACTGCATGTTTCAAATTGGTACCCTGTTTACTTACTTCGCAGTCATTTTACTTTTTTCCTGTGACGCTTTGATATCGAACTTCATCAGAAAACTAACGCTAGATGGCGACCCGGTAGTCTTTCTGCGCCATCTAGCGGTATTTGAAGACATTTATTGATAGTTGTTGAAACGTCACAGGAATAAAAGTTTAATTGGCTGCAAAACAAGTGAAAAGAAAACCGACAATCGCTACATATAAACATACATTTGTAGTAATGCGAGCGACACATAAACATAAATACGCCGTCATGTATTTCATGTTTCGATGTTTGATCTCTCGCCGTCTAAGAATTGTTTATGTTTGCGCATAGAACGCACCTGTTACGATGGATCCATAGTCTGACGAACTCTCCGCGCTGACAACTACATCTTCGTCTCCCGACATTGCGATGGAATGTTACCCTTTGTCAATGCACCCTGCAAATGCAAAATAACAAAGAGGCAAATCGTCCATGTTCACAAATGAATATCCCCGTACCAGTATCCCATGATATTTAGGCTGGCTATTGGTGCTATGCATCTGAATCAATATGTCCCGCAGTACTTTACTTACTTACTAACTTACTAATCCCGTAACCCGCCTGTGTCATAGTAGCGCTGCACCGTAGAACGCTGAACGAATCGGCTCTAGTCCTGGGGGTTGTGTGGTAGTACCTGGGTTTCTGCAAATATATTTTCTATCAAGTCTCTAATGTTGTGTATCCATCTCTTCCTCTATCTTCCCTGTCTTCTTTTCGCCTGCATTATTCCCCGAGTGATTGTTTTTGTGCGCCCGCTTGATCTTGTTACATGCCCATACCATCTCAGCTTCCTCTTCTTTATTGTCGTCAGAAGACCTTCCATGTGTTCCACGTGCTGAGCGATGGTTCAGCGGATTTTCACATTGGTGACGTGGTTGACGTAGGAGTTATCTAAGATTCTTCGGAAGCATGCCATTTCCACTGCAGCGATTTTAATTTGTTGCTCCGTGGTGAGCGTCCGTGATTCGCATGCAGACCGTAAATACACTACATCCATCCGCCTATGTACGTTTGAACTACTTAAGTAAATACACTACACTCATCCGCCTTCGCACGTTTGGAACTACTTAAAGTAAATTTTCGCCGGACAGTATATTCGTTGTTTTCCTGCATGGCGCATCCGCATGACGTATCCGCAGGGGTGTCATGTAACGAAGTAAAACTACTTCGTTACTCTACTTGAGTAGTTTTTTCAAGTAACGGAGAGTAACGAAGTACTATTTATATTAACTACTTTTACTTGTAGCGAAGTAGTTTTATTTAACGTAACGCTACTTTTTACTTCGTTAGTTTCATTTACTTCGCGATATATTTTCGTTAACTTTTCTTTCTGAACTACGTCGACCTGTTGGCATTCCGCCCGTCGACAACATTTCATTAAACGTATTTAATTACAAGAAATTAGAGCGTTGGTAAACTATGTTAACGCGGTAATAACTGTCACTTGACTTGTGTTAGTATGGTCAAATCATTAGGAACAGTAAATGTGGTGCGATGCATTGTTTGTTTTGCGCCGACATTAATCGAATCGTTTCGCTTCTGACAGTGGTGGCTTCCGCGAATAGGCGCCTTCGGCGGGTTCGCCTAGCTTCAGCGACTTGTAAAGTGCAATTGAAATTCACACCTTGCATAATAATGGGATTGATATGTTTAATGCAGCGCAGTAGGGAAGATCAGTATGCTAACACTGCGCAAATATGATCTTTTTGTTGCGATAAACGCAAATTTGCTTGGTGCGCCAAACTTTGAATTCGTCAACCGCATATGAAACGGCGAATCGATCGCAGTATTATTCGGCACGGTAAATGTGCATTCTAAATTAATGTTTTGGTACTGATTGAAAGACGAAGTTAAGCCAGCTATGAGCGTATTTATTATAGTTTTGCAATCTTTGGTCAACCTTAGTACTGCATTTGTGAACTCAATTGCGTGTTCAGCTGCTGAGGTTTCATTATGTCATCGGTACCATATTATCGTTCAGTTCACGTACCGTGGACTGTTAATTCGTAATCTATTTTAAAACTCTACAACATATATGAATTTTATTCAGATCAACATTCAACAGTGTACGTATGACATTTAAACATAATATACACTGACGTTGGCTGGCATCTTAATAAGCTTCATGAACTGCGTAATTATAGATAGCGCGGCCTGCACAATAACTGATTTCGACCTGGGCTTCGACGGCGTTCTTGGTCAGTTGGTGCAGCGACCGTGGCTGTCGTCGTAGCTAGCGCCTATGGTGGCAGATATCGCAACACATTTCCGTGCCCCACTGTCGAATTTGCGAAAACAAAATATAGTTTTCTATAGAACATTATTCATATACATAATTCATATATGTTGGAGTTATAAACAGTAATTATTTTCAGTCTGTCTTCATTTTTTTTTTCGCCGATGCAGTAATTATTGTTGGTTACTTGCCTGACAAAACATCTTACAGTTCTACTTTTACTTCTACTTTTACTTCAACTACTTTTGGAAAGTAGTTTTACTTTTTACTCAAGTAGGATTTTTAGACGCTACTTTTACTTCTACTCAAGTAGTTCTGATCTGAATTACTTTTACTTCTACTTAAGTATAAAATTAAAGTAATTCAGTCACCCCTGCGTATCCGTACATATGGAATCGTAGCTTAACTGCAGACGTCGATCGGCACTGTTGTACACAGTGTGAGTTTTCGCGAGGGTTACTTTGGGAGAACAGTAATTATCTTCCAATCAATGATCGGATTCGCGGCACTGAAAAACTACACACACAAACAGACAGACATATGTACCTAAGTAGACCCATAAACACTTCACTCAACATGTGAGTGTGTAGGATCAAGGACACTCCCATTAAGGTCATAACGTCGCTCTTGTAGATGTAAATAAAGACAAATTATTGAGTTTTAAAATAGTAGCATATATTGTCTCATACAAGGCTTACAACATGACATTATAGATGTTTGCGGATATAATGGTTATTGATCCAAATAAGTACACAGTACGCGTTGTTCATACTCAATTCCATGCTCAGACTCAAGATTTCATGCTCTGGGTACGCCGTCTTGAGTACGAGCCCGGGGGAGGCACTACCCTTACATGTGGGTAGGGGTGTGCAGCCGAAGGTCACATACCCATACCCTTGATAAGGGCATCCAATATAAAAAGTATACCCTTGACCTAGGGAAAACATGTGAAAAACGGACCCTTGATCTAGGGAGCCTCGGTAAAAAACGACCCTTGAAGTCGGCACATCCACAGTACTGCTACTATAGGCAGTGCCCCTCCCCCGGGAGTACGAGAGCGAAAGAAAGAGCTCCTTAGACGCAATTACGCTGTTTTATTCAAATACACAAGCGGCCAGATGGAACTCTCTCGTCGACGAAGATAACAAACCTACATTTATTGATAAACAACATCAACTTCCGATTATAAAACGATGACAGGCGAATATCTTCGCCGTTGTGACATGTTTTTATTCTGTGGTGAAATGCGCAGAGGAACATCGATAAAATAATACTAAAGGAACGTACCTTACTGTGCACGATGGAACCAACATGGTACAAGACAATTCAAAAGATAAAATATCGTAAATTCATTAGTAACATGATTGCCAGATTGGTCACGCTATATTACTTCTGTTATTTTGTATCAATGTATCATTCATTGGCATTGTATGTCAGTACGAAGAAGTGTCTTGTAGAAGATAGCCCTCAGCACCAGTTTATCTTCCCATCTTTTCCAAGAACAGTCAAATTTTTCTAATCTTCCGTTTATCTTACTCGTGAATCAAATCCTATTCGTCTCCCTGGGTGTTCGTCTAGGAAAGAAGGTTGCTCTTATATAAATTTCTGTAAACTGCGTTTTGTATCGTGCACAAATGCGTGTGTGCTGCATTGGAAGAAAGTGTCACTGCATTGTGTTCTCCTTTACTGTTAATAATTCCTACATTCAGTTAGTGTCTTAACTATTAAAACGCAATTTACATTTCATTGTCTTGTCATTTTAATAGATAGAAAAAAAGGGAATTTATTTATATATTAAACAAACAACAAACACGCACACTCAAAACAAGTAACCGTCTTGTTTACTCGTTTACTCGTACGTAATCGTGGTCGATCAAAGGGCTCTTGTATGAGTGCCAGAACCAACAAAGTCACGAGACTGTCTCCACGATGTCATAGCTAGACAAATACCTGGCTCGGCGGTTACAATTTGTGCCGTCTTGGAAAATTACCAGTATGTTTAAATGCAAGAGTTACGTTGCGCTGAATAAGTGAGGTGATACGTACCTCATCTTTCACTTTCATACGAATATATAATATTATGATATTGTTCGCCTCAACAACCCACGTGTGGTACGTGTAACCGGGTTATGATTCCGTTCTATTTACAGGCTACTGTGCACACTTATAACTGTCAAATCCTTATAGCGTAGTTTACTTCTTCTTCTTCTTCAGCGTTCACTCAGACTGTCTGTAACTCCGGTTTCTCGAATGTAGGTCGCTGTACGCCGCAAGTCTTCCAGAGTAGCGCATTATATTTTAACAACACAAATGTGCCAACCTATAGCAAAGTAGTACGTACCGATGAATGAGAACACGAAAACACGCCTCAGGGTGCTACGTCTGACAATTCACAAAATAACATTAATTCCCTATGAACACGTCCCGCGACTGTCATGCGAAAGCTGTAAACAATAGGCCAACGACCTGGATTGGTATGTAGGCCAAAGAGCGGAGTCTGCTTTGTGAAGCCTAGGAGACGTACTGATAAAAACAAGTGGAGCGTTCAAGTATTTGGTTCATACATCCACACTGTTTGTGAAGTGACTATTTGACTGCGATGCACTAGTGGTGAGTTTTTTTTATCAAACTTGATGCAGTGTATCTGCGCAGTCCATGGTTAAGTATCACTATCATCATTGCTACTCTCGACTATAGACAGTATAGACTATAGTATAGTCCTGTTGATCTCTAGTTATGACCACAGACAATGGCTTCCTTCTCTGCTTGTCGGGTGACAGTCGCAGCGATTGCGCTCTCTGCTTGAATCACTCTACTTAGTGTGCAGCAAAGTCCCAAAGAGCTATTTTTCCGATAAGACCTTTTCTTCTCTTTGTAAAGTGGATGGCAAGGCCCACGTATAGTGGTAGAGGTGGTTCGCGGTACAATGTGTGGCGATCATGGTCACGCGTCACCCGATTTTCTGCAGCTGTTTCATTTTGTTCTTGCTGTTGAATGTGATCAGCTGTGCGATTGTAAGAACTTCTTGGGTGCAACGTACTTCCGTATCCATTCCATTGCCATACAGCAGCATAGATGCTAACAGTTTCAAGCACTGTGACGCTCCTTGGTTTTGATAATCTTTAGAGAAAGTTCCAGCAAACGGCGGAATGTTCGTGCTAAACATGTCTTGCCTGTATATCTATGCAACCTTTGCTACCAGCAGCACATGATTTTGCATGTTTCGTTGCTCAAAGGCGATCCCCAACATGTCTTGCATCCCGGCGAGGAACATTAGCACACACTGTTTACCGTGGGATTGTTCCTGCAGCCCGTAATTGCAGAAATGTTCCAAAAGTTCTTCTTTTAAGCGAATTTTCTTGACAGCAATGCTGTGAACCAGCTTTTCCAACCTTTGGTCTAAAGAACGAACGTCGTTTGTTCCTGTATTTCACCAGACAGGAAGTGTGGTATTTAGCATATAATGCAACTAAATAGCCGCCGCCAATTTTCGCGCACAATTCGTAATCGTTCATCTCTTCAGCCACAAAACAGAGTGATTTTTCAGCATTGTGAGTGCTATAGCCATGACGTTGGCCAGATTCGTTCCTTTTGCTGCAGAATATACAGCCTGTCTTGTCACGGCAGGTTGTTCGTTTTGAGAGTCTCCTGTCTTCCCCGACAGCTTCCGTTGTTCTTTTTTGCTTCCTTGCTCGTTCGAGTTTAGCGTTGCTGAATTTGTATCGACATGTGTGATGCCCTTTCTGTATTCATAAGCAACTCAACAGAATATTGACATTTCAGATGTACTGAGAGTTAATCAATATCTTGGAATTACATAATGTTGGTCACGAAACTTTCGTAGACATTCTCCGCAAAATATTGTCCACCTGGATTTCTCAGAGGACACCTTATTTTTTTCAGATACTTCCTGACTGATTAGGCGTAGGTTCCAGTTGATAGAACAGCTATTTGTCTCTTCAATGTGTGCGCTTTCCATATGAAACAAAATAGTATTAAAATGGGCCGATTTGTTTTATCTGAGCACGCTCAATTTACGTTAGGTCTCTTGTTGTATATTGTTGATATAGCATAACTTGACGAATCTATTGGTTGTACATTCTGACTGGGTAAGACGTTTCCCTTAACCGTCTTACATAACGCTGGTCTGACCCCATTCAAATCGTCGCTGTTTCGTACATAAAACTCTAATATCGCGCACAAGTTTATCATAGTCATAGTAATATTTTCAAAGCGAGTATTCTCGGTAGTAGTCATTTATGTATCACACAGTGAATATCTTAGCAGTGATTTGACTGAAGATATATGATCAAATCGCAAACCACATGTGTAATTACGCACTTAGGTTTAATAGCGTCTGGCATCGCGTTCGTCTCGAGTCCGGCAGGTGGCAGACAGCATCATCTAGACACTACTAATCCCCGTTCATTAATTTTACCTTCTTAGAAGTAGGCCTTGAAGTAAAACAAAATAGACCAGCATATAAACTTAGCTTGCATATATGCACAAACAGTTGCCCTGTTGAAGAATACAAAATTCCTTCTCATTGCCATTTGACCTTAACATTTCCAGGTTACTGACATGTAACCTTGACATTCTCGGTCAAGAACACAACATAAGATTTGGATCCGGCACGCATTCGTACAAAACAGCGATGGTACTGAACAATATGAGTTTCATTATCGTTATTATCATATAAACAACAATTTGGATGTTTTTGGAAAAACAACAACGTTCAGTAACATTATACTTTGAAATCCAATGGTCCAATTGCTTTTATCCGGCAAGTAACGATTCGGTCAAAGAAAGGCCTTACCAAACCAGACTATTATTCCTGTGACGTTTCAAAAACTATCAATAAATGTCTTCCGACATATACCGCTAAATGGTGCAGAGTGACTATCGGGTCGCCATGGAGCAACAGTTTTCTGATGAAGTTCGCTAACAGCAATCAAAGCGTCACAGGAAAAAAGGTAAATTGACTGCGAAATAAGTAAAAAGGATACCGATTTGAACCATCCAATCTGATGAACCTCTTCACCCATGTAGTGATTGCGTTTGGTAATATATTCACCAATTAATATTGTTACAATATGGGTTGCCATATTGTGGTCCTGCTTATGTGTATATATATATATTATAATTATATATATCTTTACATTGGACCTTACTTTGGACCTACCGGGTATATTAACTCAATGATGTTCAAGTTATACAAAACTATAGTCACATAAGCTACTATTCTTGGCCATGTAGGATCCAAACGGAAGGAAACAAATAACAGCATTCCAAGAAAGGTCAACGATTTGACCCCAGAGTCAGGTCGTCGCCAGAGGGCGTGGCATCACTGTTGCAACGCTCTGTTTCCTGCAGGGACATTACTTCAACTACAACAGATATTTCGGTTGGCTTGGCCGGTTGTACGTAACTTATATTTATATTTCTTCAATGGTGGTAGACTTATTTTGTAACAACAGTCGAAACTCTTTTTACGGTCACCTCTATAATACAGCCACCTCGCAAATAAGGTCAATAAATATAGGCCCATATCTCTTCTACCTGTTATTTCAAAAGTATTTGAAACAATTATTTTTGACTAATTATCATCTTATTTAAGACTCTAAGCTTTGTTATACCTTCAATATGGATTCCGACCTAAACATTCAACTGAATATGCGGCATTATAATTAATAGATAGAACAATAACCCAACTGGATAAGGATGAAATAGTCATTAATATTTACCCAGATCTTTCCAAAGCCTTTGATCCCATTGACCACTTAATTTTAATTGACAAATTGAAATATTATGGTATAAATGGTTCAAATCTGAACTCATTCAGCAGTTACCTAAAATCGTAAACAATACACGGAAAATAACAATATAAAATCAAATATATTATCAATAACAACTGGTGACCACAAAGGCTCAATCTTAGGAACCCTGTTAGTCATCATACAATATCAATGATTTTGCACAAGCCAGTCAAATGTTTAATTTCATAATTTATGCCGACGATACAACTCTATCAAGTACATTAAGCACTTTCAGCAAAAACATACATACGGAAAATGTAAAATCTTCAATAAATTAAGAACTTTTTTAAAATAAATGAATCGCTCAAAATAAATAAATTATCATTAAACATAACAAAATCTAAATACATGACTTTTCAAAAGGTAAAGAAAAACATAAAGACACTCAATTAAGTTGTTTTAGTTGTATTATAGATACAAATCAAAACTGAAAAATTATCAAATGCTTGTTCTAGAAGAATTGGCATTTTAAACAAATTGAAACATGTGTTACCTCATATAATATTATTTTAATAGTAACACATGTTTCAATGTGTTACTTTTTAATTGTGCCACACATTAACTATTGCATCATGGCATGGGGCTTTCAATCAAATAGAATACTAATATAAAACGCCCTGAGAATTATTACCTTAAGTAATTATATTTCCCACACTTCACAAAAACCTGAACTTGTTCAAAGTAGATGACATCCTCAAATTACAACAATTAAAATATTATTATAAATATTTACACAATGACTTACCAGTTTATTTACAAAACTGGATGATACAGTTTAACTATGAGGTACAGAATCATGATACAAGAGTCAAGAATAAAATGTACACATATAAAATTAAACATGAATTTGCAAAAAAAGTCTTAGGCATAATTTTCCATTTTTACTAAATACTAACATTCAGGATATAGTCAAAGAAGAGCTTAGTACACATACTTCACAAGGATTTGCCAAGTATGTTAAACTTAATTTTTCACAAAATTATCAAGTAACATGCACAAGGAAACATTGCTATATATGTATGCAGAATTAAGAACCGACAACAACCTGTTAACTTTATACAGCACAAAACCGTGCCTTAACGACAAATACAATAATCATGTAAGCTGGCTCACATTACACACTAGTTCACATTCATACTATGTTTTTTTTTCTGGATGAATTTTATTTGGGTGATGTATTGATTCAGTTAAATTCCTATCACAAAAGGTGGCTCCTCGATAGCGACTACCACAGATTTAGAGGAGTCTCCTGACTCTACTTTTTGATATTTATCATACATTATACCATGTTTACCATAAGGTTATATATTTGTATTATTTTGTTGACATGGATGTATGTATGTATTATTTGAAATGTCTTGGTCAAATAAAACAAATTATTCTTATCACTATTCGTGTTTTCTAATATTTTATAAATATTTGTGTCAGGGCTGTCACGTCAAGTTAACTAACTTATCCCGTTCACCCCGCATTTGTGCTAGTAATATTAATAAGTCTAGTGCCAAGCTGTGTACTAGTACAAAATGTATGCTATTTATTAGACTATTCATTACTTCAGCTTAAATAATTGTTTCAACTCTAATTCATGCTAATGTCATCGTTGTTTGTCGTAGCACAACGTCATGAGTCTTTGTTATGTTAATATTCTTTTTGGTTTTATTTTGCAGACGTTTGGGAGCAAGAATAAAAAGTTGGTGGGCGTTTACGTACAAAGAGGTTAGCATCGTGCCATTTATGAGCAAACGTGCAAACAGGTACATACTAATTGGCGTCGGAACGTGGTGAATATTGTGGGGGGGCTGAGTCGCTCAAATACCTCCAACTGTATTTGTCTCAATGCTGACCAAAGAAATATCTTACCACGTTTTCTTTTTAGAGTAATAATAATAATAAAAAACTACTACCAGCTCCATTTAAACTGACAAATCTAATCTAAAGCACAGTGTATTTTAATGATGTTGTGAGGTTCCTAATTGGCAAACATATATCTTTGTTTGTTGCAGCCGTGTACATATTCCTGTTGGTGTTGATGCCGGTTTATGCCATACAGCTCAATCTTGGGAGTTTCTTTGTTCTGGTAGGACAGAATCCTGAAGTAGCCAGGTTTGTTCGGACTCTATTTATTCCATTGATAGACCTGTCCTTTTGTTAACCAATTTGTTTAGTATGAACTCTGTAGCATGTCTTCCGTAAACTATGCACACCTGATAAAACATGCACCCCTTTCCATTCATACGTTCATGCATTTTCACTTCGTTATCTTCGTGCACACATACGTAATCCACCGGTGTGATGAAACACGTGGGGCCAGTGTTTACACCGATGTTACGCAAAATATCGTCATAGTTTCGCGCATATCATCATCATCGTGGCAACCCGTTTCACTACGACTCGTTTCACTTCTCCCAGATATTGTCAGTTTCACTGATGTCTATGGCCGCCTGTATACAAGTCACATTCTCTAGCCATGTGCCCTCTTATACGAATGACGTGCTTATTCTTCCTATTATTCTATGTCTTGGTCCCCAGAATTCCAAAGAGGAAAATAAATATGTTGTCAATGGACATCAACAATACGATGTCACCTGATACGTATGCAAAGATAAATAGACAAGGTACTTGAAAGGTTTACAAAAAAGCTCAAAATCAACTAGTCGAACCCTCGACTATGTGTTTGATTTGTGCCTCAAAATGTGTAATGCGTGCAAATTGACTCATTTCGTAGTAGAGGGTCGTGTGCGCGTGTGTGCGTGCGTATGTGTGTGTTTGTTTGTGTGTGCGTGTGTGCGTGTGTGCGTGCATGCGTGCGTAGTTCTGTTACTGATTTTCGGTTTACGTAGTAGGGAAGTGAGATACAAACTACATGACATCCTTTCCTTTTCATATCTCAATTGTGTAGCTAATTTACTTATATTGTACACCTGTTGACTTGTTTTGTTGGGACAGGTTAGCTGGACGATATATGGTGATCTTCATGCCTGGGGCTCTGGTAAGTGTGTTGGGCAGCTTAAATTATGTTTACATGAACCGATTAATTGGCCCTAAGACGTGTGAATTTCATTAACTATACAATCAAAACCCACGTGACATGATTGCTTTGTCTCGTGCAAACGACGTCATGCTAATAGCGTCACTGCATTGCTTCGTGTCGGCATGCAAAGTGGCTCAATTAGCTCTACTAATTTATATGAACGAATAGTCTATGAGAGAGCATCTCGGCAGTACGGAGTCAGTTGGAGATTAGCAAAAAAAAAGATATTTTAAATGACCAATCCAATGCGCAATGATATCCATTTGTTCGATGACATTAATAAATGTTTAATAATATTATATAATTGTTCATTGCATAAAAACAACGTTATTTTATATAAATGCTCTTTATTTGCAGTAGAAAACACGTCTTACATCATTTTACTTAAATATTTACTCCCGTCCTCTCTCTCTCTCTCTCTCTCTCTCTCTCTCTCTCTCTCTCTCTCTCTCTCTCTCTCTCTCTCTCTCTCTCTCTCTCTCTCTCTCTCTCTCTCTCTCTCTCTCTCTCTCTCTCTCTCTCTCTCTCTCTCTCTCTCTCTCTCTCTCTCTCTCTCTCTCTCTCTCTCTCTCTCTCTCTCTCTCTCTCTCTCTCTCTCTCTCTCTCTCTCTCTCTCTCTCTCTCTCTCTCTCTCTCTCTCTCTCTCTCTCTCTCTCTCTCTCTGTGTTAGAAAACATAGAGCATCGTTACATAAACACCATAATGCGTTCGCAGATACTCGTTGTTTGTTCAAAATGATGAAGGTCTGAGAATGTGAAGTTCACGTCAATCGATAGGCCCTAGTCGTGATAGTGTAGAATTGTCAAATAATATTCGTATTGCTATACTATTTGCACGAGGGTAGACACACGCATTATTGTGTCTGCGTCTACTCAGTGTTGCCAAGCATAAGACGCAGGAGCCGTTTTCGTGAAGTATTTTGCGCGCGCGGTTCCTGCAATTGTTATGTTGCGTTTTGCGTATTAAGTGCACATTACGTTTTAAGTTCAGAACCCTTAAGGATCGAACTGATTTACCCCATAAAGATGTATTGACATATAGGGGGTTTGAAAAGATATAGGCATTACGTCCTACTCTAGCGGTCGTTGATTAATCCCTGAAAGTTGGGCGCTCGAGATTCAAGCCGTCTAAGAGGGAAACGATAAGATACATACGTTAGGTCGATTATAGCTAGATGTTATAATGTTTTTGTTTGTTTTGCGATTGTGGTTTAACAACAACTATTATAACCGTAAAGAAGAAGCTGGTCGTCTTTGACAATGGTGCGGCAATTATTTGTCTTCGTGTAAACTTCGTTTTTAAGTATTACTGATTGCTATTGATTTAATGTTCCTATATTTTGCCCATTTGTTTGATGGTCCAAACCCAAATAAATAATGCGTATGTCGTATCTTTGCTGCATATGACAGACACCACACAATATTTGACGATAGGCCACTGGCAGTAATATGTGAATATGTGTATGCTGTTACTTGGAACCTATACGCTGACTCGTTTCTTTTGATAGAGCTTCTTCATGTTCACTATTCTGTTGAAGTACATACAGAATCAAGTAAGGACCTTGTACATGTTTTGAATTAGTCATTGCTGTTAGATAATGATAATGTACACAACCGTCCAAAGTAATAAACCATTGGTTTTTTTTCTAAAAGCATTATTATTCGATGGTAACCAGATCACGTTTTAAGGACTATCTCTCCAACCGTCTATGTCACATTCAAAATCACAAATGTGCATGCTGTTTTGTCAAATCATTAAACATTCATCAGCAAAGGAAACGAATGTCATTATGCAAAAATCGTGTTATGCATTTGTTTCTAAGATATACTTTGATTTTATATATTTTCACTTTACCAATATGTTTTAAATTATATGTACCAGAGGACAAGACCGATTCATACGATGTGCTTGTAGAATATCGTCCTACCAAATGTGGAAATAGGAATCGTCGCCAATATCATGAATGCTGTGCTGCACTACGTGTTCCTGTATCGATTGCAGTGGGGCACTGAGTGAGTGGTTGTATGTTTATCTTGTTTATGTATCCAACTATTTTTGGATATGCTGCACGCCATCTCTAGATAGACACAGACCAAATAGTTTGAGACGTTAACAGCACGGCATATGTGATATTGCTGATACAATCATCCATTATAACCATAGGAATTGTGACGTGAACCAATCAAGATCAACAACGACAACATGTATAGTACTTCTTGCTATGAAAATGAGCAATACATGACGATGCTGTACTTCTTTCACGTTAAATTTACCTTTTTTTCTGTGAAGTTTCGGTTATTGTCATCACTCTTGATCAGACAACAATCAAAACATCACATAAAAGAAGAAATCAACTGAAATAAGTAAACATATTACCCATTTGAACCGTCCAGTCTGAAGTCTGTTTATCCCTTTTCTCATACATGACATTGTTATTCTTCAGCGGTTCGGCCCTGGCGCAAGTGTTTGCGTATTTCACCATGTTTGCTCTTACTCTTCTTTACATCATATGGATGAAAGCCTACAAGGATACTTGGGGTGGTAAGCAGTTCGCCAGTGATACTTGGGGTGGTAAGCAGTTCGCCAGTGATGCCGATAGCATACAGACGTTTAGATTAAGCATATATTATCACAAAACACAAGATGAGTCTCGATATGTAGCACATTACGATTCGTGCCATGTTTTTTCTTTGAACATTGTAACAAACTCAACTTTGGAGACATGCCTGAAGCATACAGCTCTAATGTATAGTCTTGGACGTGGAGCTTATCCGGCTTGATACAGCCACAACTGAAGTACGTTCTAGGTAATTTCAAAGATGTCAGATATATAAAGAAGGTGTATTCAGCCCACATCCGTGCCTCTGTAATTCGCGGAACGACGCGAACCCACTAGTAGTCTAGTGCCAATTTCCTAAAAAATGAATCATGTAGGCATTTAGTTGTTGAATATGCCAACAACCGTTTTTGGGTAATGTGGAAGCGCTAAATCGAAAATCACGTTGCAATCTATGGTAGGGTTCCTTGACCTATAAATTTGAAAATCAAAATGTATCAGATTTACACCCTAATGTAAACCAACACCCTTTTAATTAGCATACTATTGGTTACGTGATAAACCTAACCCATTTTTCAGTGGGAGGGATCCTTGACAGCTCAATTACAAAATAAAAAATTACGTTAGTTTTATCCCCAAAGCAGTTGCACGCATATTTTACAAAAACTGTGTACGGAATGTTTTGAAATTTAAATGAACATGTTTTAATTTTGTCGCCAATCTACGGATTTTGTGTTAATCGCACCACACGTTGTCCGTGGCCCATGCCATGTACAACACTTCTGTTCCTACAGACAAGACGAAGCCGCTCCATATATATATATATATATATTATATATATATACTATTATTTGATATATATATATATACATATATATATACATATATATATATATATATATATATATATATATATATATATCAAATAATAGTGGTCCAAGGATCGATCCTTATGGTGCACCAACTTTTATGGGTAAAGTTTCAGATGTTGTATTATTTATCAAATTAGGTGTACTGTTTACGGTTGCTAAAATAGCTTTTAAATAAAAGAAGAGTCTTGCGGCATCTTGCCTTCTAGGCCATAGTATCTTAACCTGTTTAGTAATATTCAATATATATATGTATATATATATATATATATAAATGACTTCCCACAAGCCAGCCAAATGTTTAAAATGATAATATATGCTGATGATACTACTTTATTTACCTCCATTAAAATGTTCAGTGATACAGTACAAAACAAAAGTACAGAATCAATATTAAATTATGAAATTATCAAAATACTTGAGTGGCTTAATATTAACAAGTTGTTAATAAATAAACTAAATCTAAATACATGACCTTCCAAATGCCAAACAAACCTACACCAAGATTATTACTGAAAGTAGATAACATAAATATTCAGACAGTGGAAGAATTTAACTACTTAAGTTTAACTCTAGACACTAACGTAAATGGAAAAAAACAGAAAAAGTATAAAATAAATGTTCTAAAACTTTTGGAATATTAAATATATTAAAACATGTGCTACCTAAAAATTACATTATATAATGCATTGCTATTATCTCATATAAATCATTGTATCACGACTTGGGGATATCAAGGAAACATATTAATGAAACTCCAAAAGAAAGCAGTGCGAATTATGACATTAAGCAAATACAATTCACATACTTTTTAAACAACACATTAAAAGTAGATGACTTACTAGAATTGCAAGAACTAAAATGTTATTACCAATATACACAACAAAATTCACCTGTGTACTTATTAAATTGCAGGGCTGCCTACCATTACGGATTTTCCGTAATCATTACGTAAATTTACCTCAGATTACGGCATTGCGGAAACTGCCGCCGTATTACGGGAATACAAATATCCGACTACAAAAAATGATACAAATTAAACAGTTGCTAAATCTATAAATACTGCTGCTCGAGATGCCCTGAAGAAACTGCCATCGTTCCTTGTTACAATTTATCAACAAATATAATTAGTCCACTACGAGTTCTACAAAGTCAGTGCGGTGACGTCATCCAATGCTGCTGTACAATGTTACAACTTCAACTGTTACCAGCCTGCTGATGACAGCCATGGCATATTATTAAGTCTGCATCTGTCAGTTTACAGGAATTACAGCAGCCAACAAAATCAGTGTCATTAATGCGCGTTTAGACAGTAATAAAATTTATAGGTGTAGAATTATATAATGAAAGTAAGAAATTAAGATGACGTTAGGTAGAACCATTAAATTACATTAAATAGTTTGGGTTTCTGAAAGTTATGAATATAATTATAAAATGCCTTAGAAGGATATAAAATGAGTATTATAAGTGTTGAAACTGCAATAAAACACTATCATATTTTATTTGAATACAACAATTTAACTTTGTCATTGACTGTTAGTAATAATTATAATGAGTCCTGCCGTGTGTTCTAAATTTAGAAGCTCTTTGGGTGATTATTGGCTATTCACTGGCGCTGTCCCACGGTGATGCTCTACAGACGTAAACACTTGGGCATGTCTGGCCATAGGGCCTACATGTACTTTGACAGCTGTAATTAGCACAATGTAACTTATTGGATGTTACTAAACAAGCATCCCGTTGAAGTGCCAACCAACGAACGTAACTGCCGACAGGAGTTTAATAAGGTTTAATAAGATTACTGATTTAGTGATAGACAAGCAAATGACCCATCGTTTGAGAGGATTCTCAAGTTATGCCAAACACTATAAGCTACAACAATATAACGTCACGTGCACTATATTAAATTGCTACATATGTCAACTAAATTAATTATACCATGGATGTGAGCAACACATTTCATAAAAGTACCATATAACTGTTTCAATATGTATATTCACACACATGTTTACACGACCACACGCGTACACAACACACAAAACACATCAACAAAACAATCGTCACACACGGTAGGTAAAAAAAGACAATAAAAAAAGTTTATCACATACCATGATTTTTCTTTATTTTTTTCTTTATAAAACTTTGGATTAGAAACATCGAAGAATTTATATTTTAGTTTTGTGTGGCTCCTATGATAGCGATCAGCTGTGATCTTAGCAGGAGTCTCCCGTCCCACAGCAATTGTTTTCTTGCTATTTGTTTTTGTTTTCTGTCTTTTTGGTACTATATATATATTCTGTTTATTTTATAAAACGTTACACTGTATGTTTTACATTTCAATTCTTGCGTATATCTCTGAATAGTGTGTTGTCTCATTATGCTGTTGGGACTAATACAAGTATCCTTATCCTTGTCTTTATCAGTACTATTAAAATATACTACCGGATTATAAACTACGAGTTTGGTGATCGCGTAGAAACGGCTATTACATATACTTAGCTTTTAAATACAATAGTAACATGCCATCCACGAATGGTTCACACTCAGGATGTCCATTTACATTAAACGTACTTGACACGATTGATCATGAAACATGCACGTGTACACACGTAACTTCGATATATGAGTATATATGTTAACATTCTAATTTGTTCAGTATACCTAACAACTGGGTTAGAAGAATAGCAAGAACAAAGTGTGTAGACAGAAGAAGGACGAATGACCTGAGAAAAGAGGTTGGAATGCAATGCAGTGTAATAGAAGGATTATTGAGAAGCCGGATGGGATGGGCAGACCACTTGGCAAGGATGGATGCCGGAAAAATAGCGAAGAGAACAGGGGCGGAACAACATAAAGGACACAGGAAAAGGGGAAGGCCACAGCTGAGATGGGAGGTCTGCGTGAGGAGGGACATGAGGAGATCAGGGTAGGATGACATATGAAGAAAGGGAGCGATGGACAGAAAACTATGAAAGGGAAAGACAGCGGGTGGTTCAGTTATACTGTACCCGACCCTTACCCCTGTACAGCAGGGAGCAAGGAGGAGGGCAATCTAACAAATGTGTCACAGGATATATTGACATCTCATTGTGTGCACATACAATGAGATATTTCTGTCGCATATCAAGCAGCTTGCGATCTCCTGTTGCAGGTTTGCTGGGAACAACTGAGCTGGGGGCGCAGTCTGTTCTTCTACAAATTGCCAATTTGTGGTATCAAGTGAGTGAACTAAAATAAATTCCCGTTGTCACGTTGTGCATTTACTATTGTCTACCTGAAGGACTACAAACATCCGTCGGTGTAGGACATTCAACATATACTTTCTCGGTACGAAACAGTCTATAGTGTTGTCAAGCTAAGTTCAAATGACTTCATAGCGTGTTTTCCACTTAAGTTCAAAACGCTGTTCTCATGTTAACAACATGTTGATATTATTGCATTTGAACCTCGCATTTTAACCGCAGTTTGACTAAAACACATCACCGCACTCAACTATACGAACATAAATCGGCGAAACTTCATAACATGTTTGTATGATAAAAAAGAATTCAAGACAAACATTTTGAATTTACGGCACAGAGTTTGTTTAACTTTTGCTGAAGATACTCTAGAGTGTTTTGAACCAAGGTTAAAACAGTACCGTAGTGCTTTCTAGGGTGGGTGTTGTGAACTTGGTACAGTTAACGTTTTATGTCCAACCATGCTATTGTTGTAGTCCAACCACTACATAAATAAAAGTAAGTTCTTGTATAGTCCAGTACTCAGTCCTAAGGACTGCTAAAAATGTTTTACACTTTACTCCCTGGAAGACTTGTTCAATGGAACACCATGTCGACTTCTCTGTGAAGCATTCAGTCGCGCTGCAATTAATGCGCAAACACTATTAGTACATACAGTACATTCATAACTATCTACTGCATGACGTTATGCAGGTACACAATGACATCATTCCTTCGTAAATGCCACAAATTATATTTTCAAAACTACCATACTTTTAAAATGGTATTGAATATTTTGAACTAACATTACTCATGAAGAAATGTCCCCTTGGTCGTTTCACTAATGTGCATTATATATGGTTCCTGTTCCATTTTTCATTCTCACAGGGGCCAAAAAACTACAACAGACGATATATTATATTTGAATAATCATTGGATGACAATTCGAGAGTACGCATGTTTCATAATCTTTGCTCGGCTTTTGCAGCTACAAATTTATATTAGGATTGCAGATACCATCAAATAATCATAACAATACATAATACTTGTATTTTCATGTTTTTGTTTTGAGATGACACATTATAACAATCAATTCTTTTTTACTGGAAACATTTAGGTTGACGCTTCATGTTTCCGTTGCAGGTGCCTTTTGGCATACAAATCGCAACGAGTATTCGTATTGGTCAACTACTAGGAGCACGTGACGAGATTGGTGCAAAGACTGTAGCGAGACTTTCTATTGCGATACTAAGTGAGCAGACACAAGTCGTTTTAAATATTACGCTGCACAAGGTAGTCTTCATGTGTTGTTTTCAAGCATGCTTAACGTAATTATATTTATTTTAATGTTAACAAAATTGTTAATTTAGTTACGAAAAAAGATGTAGGCCTAATTTGTTGCGTTTGCAAATGAGCCATGGTCATGATGTATGAAGATCATACATGATTGATCATACAGACTTTACATTCGATCGTAATACTACTACTTGTTTGGCAATACATACATTCTTGATTGCAATTCAACTCAAGTAAGGAATATATCACCAAAGATAGTGTAAATCTATATAGTAATAGACAATCTAAACATAAAGCTGGTGCACTACTTGTCAATTTCTACAATTAGGGGAAGACTGGGAATAGTTGTCATACTTTGCTTAGGTGATTTATGGAATATTTCAAGTCTCAAGTAATTATACTCCCAAACAGCCCAGTCTTGGACTTGGTGTGTGTGTGTGTGTGTGTGTGTGTGTGTGTGTGTGTGTGTGTGTGTGTGTGTGTGTGTGTGTGTGTGTGTGTGTGTGTGTGTGTGTGTGTGTGTGTGTGTGTGTGTGTGTGTGTGTGTGTGTGTGTGTGTGTGTGTGTGTGTGTGTGTGTGTGTGTGTGTGTGTGTGTGTGTGTGTGTGTGTGTGTGTGTGTGTGTGTGTGTGTGTGTGTGTGTGTGTGTGTGTGTGTGTGTGTGTGTGTGTGTGTGTGTGTGTGTGTGTGTGTGTGTGTGTGTGTGTGTGTGTGTGTGTGTGTGTGTGTGTGTGTGTGTGTGTGTGTGTGTGTGTGTGTGTGTGTGTGTGTGTATGTGTGTGTGTATACATATATATAGTATTGATATAATTACATGTATTACAACTAGCGGCGTAATAATTAGTGACAACTGTATTAGTGACATTGGTGTTATTTCTTCTTTCCAGCGACGTTGCAGCCTTGACATCCAAACTGATGCCAATTGTGACGGTTTATCTTTTCTTTGACGGAATCGCTGTAAGTGTGTCTGTCTATCTGTGTGTGGGGGGGGGTGTGGGTGTGGGTGTGACCGTTTCCCTTGAGAAATCAAGGCAAACGGTCCAAAAAGAAACACTTATGGAAAGAAGCCATTAGAAAAATTAAGTACAAACAAATGACGTGGAAGTCATATAGATGTACCGGAAATTATGAAGACCACACCATTTAGAAAAGAAGCATTTAACCAAGCTACAACTTAAATTAGAAATTCAAAGAGAAGGTTAAACAAATTGTAAAGCTTGAGAAAGAGAACAATAGACCAATGAGTTTAACATCGGTGATTTGCAAATGATTAGAAAGGCTAATTAAAGACCACATGGTGGATTTTCTTGTTAAACATAACTTGATAAACCCAACTCAACATGGGATTCTAATGCTTAACAAATATGTTATGTTTTTTTGAAGATATTAAATGGGTAGAATAGGGATGACCAGCAGATGTCATCTACTTAGACAAAGTGCCACTTCAAAGATTACTGCTGGAAATGGTATACTTAACTGGATAAGAAATTGGCTGATTAACGGAACACAACGGGCAGTAGTTGACGGGGAGGCTTCAAACCAGAAATCGGTATCGAGTGGGGTATCACAGGGATCAGTACTAGGACCTATATTATTCTTAATATATATCAACAGTATGGACGATGATATAACAAGTGTTGAAATTTGCGGATGATACAAAAGTGTTTAGAAGGATTAAAAGTGATGGAGATAGACAGCATTTACAACATGATCTTGACAGGCTGATCAAATGGTCTGAAAAGTGGCAAATGTTGTTCAATTTTGGGAAATGTAAATGCCTTCACACAGGACATGGGAACGAATATGTAGAATATACAATGGGGGGAACTGTACTAAGTACTACTGTAAAAGAAAAAGACTTAGGGCTGACAATTAGTGCTGACATGAAGGTTTCAGAGCAGTGTGGAATTGCAGCTTCAAAAGGAAATCAAATCCTTGGATTGATTAGGCGAAATATAGCATATAAAGAAAAAGAACTAATAATACCACTGTACAAAAAAATAGTTAGGCCTCATTTAGAATATTGTATACAAGCGTGGAGGCCATACCGCAAGAAGGACATAGATATGCTAGAAAGAGTACAGAGGAGAGCGACTAAAATGATACCAAATCTGAGGGATCTTATTTATGAAAAACGCCTAATAGAATGTGGTTTAACAACACTAGAGACCAGGAGATTGAGAGGAGATCAGATAGAAGTGTTTAAAATATTGAATGGTTATGAAAATATTGATAGAAATATGTTTTTTTCAGTTAAGAAAGATAGAAAGACTAGAGGACATGAAGTTACATTAGTAAAGGAGCAGTGTAGATTAGACGTAAGAAAGTTCTCATTTTCTCAAAGGACTGTGAATGAATGGAACAGATTATCTGATGATTGTGTGGGTGCTAGTAGTGTGAATATGTTTAAAAATAAAATCGACACATACCTCAGAAGGGCTGGATATATGTAGATAAAAGGGTTGGACTCTCGATAAGCCAAAGGGCTTCCTTGTCCACCTGCCATCTAGAGTTAATTCTCTGGATGGCAATCTTGTTAAATCTTGTTAATTCACAAGCGAATTCCTTACAATACATAATTATATTTAAACTTTAATTAATACCAATTATAAAGTTCCTATATTTAGCGTTTTTGGATGTTTAATGTCTACTGGTAGTTTGTTCCAAAGTCGAGCCCCTATTACTTTCAGGGAGTTCTCTCCCGTTCTATAATTATATCTAGGTATTTATAAATTGTTCTCCTGTCTGGAACTTCTGGTCATGAATTCACTATTACATTTGTAAAATTGGTGGAATAGACTAGGAAGTTGATTCGTACGCTGTTTATACACAAATATTAGAACATTTAGTTTAAATAGTTCCTGAACTTTAAGTATATTAATTTCCCGATGCAATGTTGTGGCACTGTCACGGCGGTTACGTTTTGCTAATGTTTTAAGTAATACATTTTGTAGAACTTGTATTTTTGCTAAGTTAGTTTTACAAGCTGATCCATATAATTCAATCCCAAAATTAATATGGGGAAATACATAGGCATAAGATAATTGCCTGACCATATCGGCATTTATGAACGAGGCCATGTAATAAAATAAACTTGATAACTTAAACACCTTAGAACAAAGTTCCTTAATATGTTCCGACCATGACAGCTTACAGTCTAGATATAAATACCCAGATATTTGGCTGAGTTAACCCGTTCAATTCGTTTGCCCTGCAACAACAATGGCACGACTTCACGTTCCATATGTCTACTGAAAATTGTATAACATAGCCGTATACTCATTGGCACCCATTCCACTAATGAACAAGTTAGTATCGTCAGCAAACAATCGCAAAGATACGTGATCCACAGCACTCGACATATCATTAATATATAATGGAAATAACACTGACCCTAAGATCGAGCCCTGCGGGACGCCAGTTTGAACATGAGCATATTCTGAAACTGTGCCATTAATGCTAACACATTGCTCTCTATCTCTTAAATAATGTCTAAACCATTTACATACATGACCTCTTATTCCATAATGATCCAGCTTATACAACAATATATCGTGATTAACGGTGTCAAAAGCCATACTCAGGTCAAGGTATACCCCAACAACTAATTCGCCATTTTCAAGAGCATTTCTAATATTTTCTACTATTTCAATAATCGCTAACGTAGTTGAATGATCTTTACGAAATCCAAATTGACGTTTGAACAAAACGTCATTTTTATCTATAGTCTAAAAACCTCTTCAATATTAACTTTTCCAGGATTTTATTGAAGACACTCATCAGACTAATTGGTCGATAGTTGGATGGTTCACACCTTGATCCTGTCTTAAATATAGGTATTACTTTTGACAGCTTTAATGCTCATGGTAACGTGGCTTCGGAGAACGACCAATTACAAATGTAAGTCAGAGGTTTACAAATGAAATTGCATGACAATTTGACAATTTTTGAAGGAAAATTATCAATACCTGATACATTAGAATTCGCTAGCTTGTTAATTTCATTGATCAATTCTTGTTGACCTACTGGTGAAAGGAACATAGTATTGTGTATCGGGTCAGATAGAATGTGTCTATATTCGTTTCCCTGAGTATATGTCTTAGAATTTTTTTTACCTACAGTAGCGAAATATGTATTCATTGCATTAGCAATACTAATATTGTCGTTAAATTCTATATGATGGATGGCCAGCTATTTAATGTTGTGCATGTTCCGTTTGCCCTTATTTACAAGTTCCGCACATATCTTCCATAATTCCTTGGTTGACTGTCTTGCTTGTGAGAGTAAGCTACTGTAATATGATTTCTCAGCCTGTCGTATGATAGTTGTAAGCTATTCTTATAATGTCGGTATTCTATTTTATTGTATTCATTTGGTCTGTTTATATATTTCTTATACAACCTAGTCTTTGTTAAAATACTATTTGTAATGCCTTTAGTCAACCACATTTTGTCCTAGAAGCGTTTAATTGACATTCTGGTAAGTGGGAAACATTTTTTGAAAATTGTGTCGTATTTGGTTACAAACATACTATAACATTCATCCGTGTCATTACATGTCATAATATTGTCCCAGTTTATATTCTCCAGTTCCCGAGTGAAATTTGATATATTATTTCCACTAAATATTCTCAGTTTAGGTCTGTCATTGATGTCATGAGTTTTGAATAAAACATACACCTTTATAATGATGAAGTTGTGTAAATGGTCTGATATATCTACAAACAAAGATGGAGAGAGGGGGCTGCTGACAGGACGTTATGGAGAGGAAGAACAGATTGGGTGGTTCGACAGACCTGACCATCACCACTATACAGGGAACCAGGAGGAAGAACCGATTTAGGTTCAATGACATAATTAATGATTATAAATTGTTCTCTTCTACATAAAGTAAACTTTCTCTCGGCATTGTTGGTTCATCATAAGAAATATATCGGTTTGTTGGTGTGAATTTCTCACCATCGTCGATGGCTTTGAATGGTGGGTTTTGACCTTTGATTTTTGTGAAGTAGTTGAACTATGTTAGTTTATGACACAGTCACACACATACCCTATTGAAACGGCTTGGAAGCGATATTATGAGATTAGGTTACTAAATATTCGAGACAGTTGAATTAGCACTCAATAATGTTATGAGCAAACGCGCAACTACTTAGCTACGCTTTCTCTCGGCATTGCAAGGCTAGTTCGTCATAAGAAATACATTAATTTTTTTTGTAGGTGTGAACTTCTCACCATCGTCGATGGCTTTGACTGGTGGACTTTGATAAGTAGTTGAAGTGTGTTAGTTTAAGACACAGGCACACAGATAGCCTATTGAAACGGCTTCGTAGCGATATCACGAGACTACGTTATCAATCATTCAAGACAGTTGAATTACCACTCAGTATGAGCAAACACGCAACTACTTAGCTATGCAGTCAGGGCTGTATATCAAGAGCGATTTCGTGCATTTGGTATGTCTTGGATACAGAAGGTGTTGCTGGCAAAATGCTCACAAAAAAATCCGACGATCAACAAACCAATTTGGCAAATCAGGTTTGTTTGTAGGTTTACTCTGTGTGTGGTGGGTGTACGTGCGTGCGTGTGTGCGTGCTTGCGCGAGTGTGATTGTGTGTGAGAGAGAGATATACATATAGACAGAGAGGTAGAGAAACAGAGAGACTGAGAGTGCGTCTGTGTGCGCCTGTTTGCGCATATTTGCGTTTGCGTGTTGGATAATAATAATGACAAACTTCTATAGCGCCTAAATCCCCAGGAACCTGAGCTCACAGGCGCAATATACAAGAATCATTCGGCAAAATCGTTAACAGGGACAAGCAAGAGTTGTCATTAGAACAAAGGACCGCCGAAGGTTAGGGTGGGAATGCAATTTCAAATAAATAAGTCTTCAGTTTTTTTACGAAAGGTATCTATAGTCTCAGATGATTTTAAAGGGATAGAGAGTTGATTCCAGATTTCGGATCACGGCACACCCGATGGATAAGCCAGGCAAACACCTATAGTGGTGGTTCGGGAAAATAAAGCTTGGCATTTTTATATTGCCGCTTGAGTGATATCATTTACATAAGATTGTAGCTACGGTAATAGTGAGTATATTTAAACACATCTTAACATATGAGGTTAGCAATACAGTTTAAAGTTGATATTATATTGTTGATGGTTGTCCTCAAATGTGTCGTTATAAATAAACCATAGCAAACATGGTGCATAAGTCGGGATGTTTTTCGATATTGGCCGATTTCGACACAGATATAACATGAAAACAAGTTCTACATAAACATTATAATACTCGCATTAATCACAACTGTCATTTTCTATGATCGAGCACCTAGATGGGAAACTGTTTTTGGTTATTTTCGAAGTTGGTTTAGGCCTTCATATATTTGACATTGATTAATGTTTAACATTTATACATTACTATATGTATATGTGTTCTCACTTGCCTAGTGACTGTATATTTGGGGTCAAATAAAACAACTTATGTATGTCTGTCTGTCTGTCTATTGAAACGCTATTGTCTTTATTGGTTATAACATTGGCCTTATTCAAGCGTTCATGTTTTGAATCGAGCGAATTAAAATTACTTACCTGACACAATGTTTTCTTTTCAGTGATACTCTGAGGTCGCAAAGGATTACATCAGTGTGATTGGACGCAATGGCCTCCAAGGTAGGCCTCATTTAGAGTATTGTATTCAAGCGTGGAGGCCATCATCGCAGGAAGGATATAGATATGCTAGAAAGAGTACAGAGGAGAGCAACTAAAATATACCAAAACTGGGGGATCTTAGTTACGAAATACGCCTTAAAAATGTGGTTTAACAACACTAGAGCCCAGGAGATTGAGAGGAGATCAGATAGAAGTGTTTAAAATATTGAATGGTTATGAAAATATTATAGAATAGAAAATATAAATATTTTTGTCAGTTAAGAAAAATAGAAGGACCAGAGGACATGAAGTTACATTAGTAAAGGAGCAGTCTAGATTATATATAAGAAAGTTCTCATTCTCACAAAGGACTGTACATGAATGGAACAGATTATCTCCTGATTGTGTTCGTGCTAGTAGCGTCAACATGTTTTAAAATAAAATCGACACATACCTTAAAAGGGCGGGATACATGTAGATAAAAAATATTGGACTCTCGATAAGCCAAAAGGCTTCCTTGTCCACCTGCCATCTAGAGTTAATTTTCTGGGTGGCAATCTTATTAAATCTTGTTAATTAATTAATTCAGGAAAATCAAAAGAGATGATCATCTGTTTTGCACAAGACCGCAATTTTCTAAACACTATCGCGAATATAAAGATTAATGGAAAAGATGTAGATCAAGTAGACCATGCCAAACGTGTTACAATTCCATAGGAACTGACATGGGATAAGCATGTAGAAATATTGTGAAAAATGCCGGGAAACGACTATACATGTTGTATCAGTTAAAGCGAGTAAGAGTTAACCAGAATGTTCTGGTCACTATATATGTCAGTGTTGTGAGACCTGTTTTATAATATGCATGCCCTGTATGGCACACTAACTTGCCACAATATTTATCTGACCCTATTGAAATGATACAGAAAAGAGCATCAAAGTGTATTTTTCCTGGAATAAGTTACACTGAGATACTCAGGTATGTTAAATTGAAGACATTGAAAGAAAGACGGGACTGCCTTTGTCAAAAATATTTCAATAATATTAAAGTTAGTACACACAGATTAAACCATCTGCTGCCTGACAACAGGCATACCAAATATGACATCAGACAGCGTAATGTATACCCTTTGCCAATAACCCGAACAAACAGATACCGTAACTCCTTTATACCATTGGGATTATACAACTGCCAATAACGAATGAAGGGCAAAAGGATGGTATTTATACTGTAGGACATTTCAGTGTATTAATACTGTGTGACGTTTCAGTGTATTAGTTGTACGTTATTGTATACTGTGAATCCAACTCAATTTAGTAGCTAATAAACTTGTGTTATTCTCATTCTTAAGTGTAACGCGCTTTGAGCAGTCCGGAGGATTGGATATATACTGCGATTAAGAACTTACCTTTCGTTTTACACGCGCGCACACATATACAAATACAAACAAACACGCACGCACAAGCACGGACGCACGAAGGCACGCGCGAGCGCGCACACACACACACACTTACATTTCCCAAAATTAAATAACATCTGGCATTTTGCATACCTTTTGACTAATTTGTCGGGATCCTCTTGTAACTGTTTTGATTTCCATCACTTTTAATCTTTCAAAACACATTTATATCACCTTGTGCATGTTATATAATAGTTGTGGTGATTTCTCATCCATCCATCCATTCAATTATTTGGCTAGTATCCGGCGTCGTCCAACATCCACCCGCAGCGCATCTCATATCACTATATCATCCAAATTTTGTGTTGCTAAAACTAAGCTCAACCTGGGCAGGCGCGCTCTCTCTCTCTCTGTTTTATGGGTGAAGATCTGGATCGAAATCACATTTCTTATTAAAATCTGCTGATAGCATTGTTACCTAGCACAAAAATACCCAGACGTATTGGTTAGAAATTGCATTTTCACCGGCTCTTCGTTATTGTGAATGTCTATGATATCATGTTTGACAATTATGGTTTCTTGCACCTCTATCCCTGGGGACGTAATGTAGTTTAGGCATTAGAGAGTTGCTATTGTTATTATAATTATTATTATTGTTATTATTATAATTATTATAGTTATTATTACCCGATACATACATTTCTGTTTGTGCTTACAGTGTATTTGTCCGATGCTGGGAATTGCCATGATCGCTTGTCTTCTGTTGACGTGCCAAGGCAGCGGGGAGGGAGGCAAAGATGAAAACGCAGTGAAGATCAGGTGTTTCTACGCATGTTTGAAGGAGTCTGAAACTTGCGAGATTAATTGCCGTTATAAAAAATGTAAAAACAGGTGTATCGGGACACGACAGGGCTGTATCGATCGATGCATGTTTAGTGATTAAACAATGTTGTGATTATTAAACTGCGCCCTTTCTGACATGCTGCTTGTCGGCTGCGGTTTTGAAGTATGTGCAAGTTATTATATTGTATAAACAAACGCAAATGTGTTTAACAGAAGAAGAAGAAGAAGAAGAATTTTTTTTTATTTGACCCAGACAAAGTAGGGTCAGGAGACTCCTCTAAGACTATGGTAGTCGCTATCGAGGAGCCACCTTTTCCAATAAAACTTTAACTGAATCAATACATCACCTAATAAAATTCTTCCAGAAAAAGAAGAAGAAAAAAACAAATAACAAAAAAACATAATATGTATGCATGTGTGTAGTGTGAGCAAGCTTACATGATTGTTGTGTTTGTCGTTTAGGCACTGTTTTGTATTGTATCAAGTTGACAGGTGGTTGTCAGTTCTTAATTTTGCATACATATGTAACAGTTTTGCCTGGTGCATGTTACTTGATAGTTTTGTAAAAAATAAAGTTTAACATACTTGGCAAATCCTTGTGAACTGTGTGTACTAAGCTTTTCTTTGACAATATCAGGAATGTTATTTAGTAAAAGTGGCAAATTATGCCTAAGACATTTCTTAGCAAATTCATGTTTAATTTTATAAGTGTATATTTTATTCCTGACTCTTGTATCATGATTATGTACCTCATAGTTAAACATTATCCTCCAGTTTTGTAAATAAACTGGTAAGTCATTGTGTAAATATTTATAGTAAAATTTTAATTGTTGTAATTTAAGGATATCATCTACTTTTAACAAGTTGAGTTTTTTGTGAAGTGGTTCTGTGTGGGAAGTATAATTACTTAAGGTAATAATTCTCATGGCTTTTTTTTGAAGTTTTATTATTCTATTTGATTGAAAGCCCCACGCCATGATGCAATAATTAATGTGTGGCACTATTAAAGAATTATATAATATTATTTTAATATGAAGAGGTAACACATGTTTCAATTTATTTAATACGCCAATTTTTTTAGAACAAGCATTTGCAATTTTTTCAGTGTGCTTTTTCCAGTTTAAATTTGTATCTATAATTAAACCCAAAAAATTTAATTCTTTGACTTGTTCAATATTTACATTGTCTATCTTCAGAGTAAGTGTCTGTATATTTTTCTTTGCCTTTTGAAATGTCATGTATTTCGATTTTGCTATGTTTAGCGATAATTTATTTATTTTGAGCCATTCATTTATTTTTAAAAGTTCTTCATTTATTAAAGATTCTAAATTTTCGTCATGTATGTTATCGCTGAAAGTGTTTAGTGTACTTGATAGAGTTGTATCATCAGCATAAATTATGAAATTAAACATTTTACTGGCTTTTGCAAAATCATTGATATATATGATGAATAACAGGGGTCCTAAGATTGAACCTTGTGGTACACCTGTTTTTATTGATAACATTTTTGATTTTGTATTGTCAATTTCCGTATATTGTTTACGATTTGTTAGGTAACTGCTGAATAAGTTCAGGTTTGTTCCATGTATACCATAATATTTCAATTTGTCAATTAAAATTAAATGGTCAATGGTATCAAAAGCTTTGGAAAGATCTAGGTAAATATTAATGGGTATTTCATCCTTATCCAGTTTGGTTATTATTCTATCTATTAATTCTAGTGCTGCGTATTCAGTTGAATGTTTAGGTCGGAATCCATACTGATGGTCAAACAAAAGCTTAGAGTCTTTTAAATAAGATAATAATTGGTCAAAAATAATTTTTTCAAGTACTTTTGAAATAGCTGGTAGAAGAGATATGGGTCTATAATTATTGAATACTGCTGGCTCACCTTTTTTATAAATCGGAATTACCTTAGCAATTTTTAATTTATCAGGGAATATTCCCGTGGTTAATACTTGATTTATTAATAAAGTTAAAGATTTGGTTAGTGCAGGTTCAAGCATTTTTAACAGATTTGTTTACATTTTATTAGCTGTTGCATAAACACTTCGCTTAATAAACTGCAAATCTGCTTTATACATTAACTCATAAATATGGGGAATACATGCATTGTACATATGCATGAGAAAAGAATCGTAAACACATCCACGGCTGATGAAATGATTACTGAGTCATCGGTAAAGTGCGCTGATTTGAAATAAGCCTGGGAATAGTACTTGAACAGATGCATTCAGAAGGCATGATCATCTGTATTACACAATTAAATTGTTTTCTCTTTTGAGAGTCAAATCAATTATGACATTTGGTTGGATACTGTAACAGAACACAAATTTCAGGAATTTGATATTTTCAAGTCAGCTACATTGCACATGTCAGATATCACCAGGGAAGAGAGACAGAAAGCTCGCAGCTAAAACAGGGAAAAATCACATTAATGATATACACACATTATAAATAATATACACATTTACTAAACTGTCTACTAGTTATTAAAATATAATATTGCTATAATGCAATCGTTTGGCATATTGACACATGTCTTTGATTAGTACGCCATATATTATCTAATTTGTTCTCCTGCGTATGGCTAATGTTGATATTCCTTTAACAATATTGCATCAAACTATTTATCGTAATCTGTTGATCTTTTTTAAAGTAATGTTGTAAGCACGAAAGCGTTCTTTAACATCTACAATAATTTCGTCTCTACTCTAATCTCCGTATTTTAGCATTTCTAAATCTTTCATAACACTTCAGTTCTAATGAAACATTCGATGTATTTAATATATTTGCCCAAACGATGTTCAAGTAGATGACCCTCGCCTGCCAACAATCCAGTCATTGGCTTGGTCAAGGGTTATAGGTATGGAGAGTTACCAAAACACTTCAGCATAGTATCTGATCACTCACAATTCAATAGGTAGTAATGGGGGCAACTTTAATTGCACAACTACTAGAGTTGTTACCTGTCATCATTTTGCCAAGTATCACGAGCCGATGGTAATCCAGCTCCAAAAATAGACAGTTCTATGTTCTGCGCAAACGCTTACAAGCGCAGTGAATAACGCGCAAGCGCACTGAGCAACTTTACCTCACGTGCCTCGTGTGATTTTACTGCTTTGCCAGAAGTTGGCGCAAACGTAGTGACGTCCCGTGACACTGCATGTGTTGTCATGCGTTTAGTTGAAGAAGCACTATCTCTCGTTTTTCAATAGAGTAACTTAACGAAAAAAAATATTGTAAGTGATGTATTAAAAACATATTAATAATTTTACGAATTTTATGTGAACAGGGCTGGCATTCTAGCATGATACCATACACGCGCACGCACGCAAGCATACATGCATACACGCATCGCGCGCATTGGTTCGAATGCTGTGCTGAGGTTGATCAAATCGTCTGAAAAGTGGCAAATGTTGTTCACTTTTAGGAAATGTAAATGCTTCCACACAGGACATGGGAACGAAGATGTACAATATTCATTGGGGGGTATTGAACTAAGTACTACAGTAAAAAAAGGACTTAGGGTTAACCATTAGTGCTGATATGAAGGTTTCAGAGCAGTGCGGAATTGCAGCTTCAAAGGGAAATCAAATCCTTGGATTAATTAGGCGAAATATAGCGTATAAGGAAAAGGAACTAATAATACCGCTTTACAAAACAATAGTTAGGCCTCATTTAGAATATTGTACACAAGCATGGAGGCCATGTCACAAGAAGCACATAGATATGCTAAAAAGAGTACAGGTAAGAGCGACTAAAATTATACCAAAACTGAGGGATCTTAGTTATGAAATACGCCTAAAAGAATGTGATTTAACAACAATAGAGACCAGGAGATTAAGAGGAGATCAGATAGATGTGTTTATAATATTGAATGGTTATGAAAATATTGATAGAAATAGTGTTTTGTTAGTTTAGAAAGATAGAAGGACTAGAGTACAAAAAGTTAAATTAGCAAAGGAGCAGTGTAGACTAGATATAAGAACGTTCTCATTTTCATAAAGAACTGTAAATGAATGGAACAGATTATCTGCTGATTGTGTGGGTGCCAGTAGCGTGAATATGTTTAAACTTAAAATCGTCACATACCCCAGAAGGGCGGGGTACCCGTCAGTAAAATGGTTGGACTCTCGATACGCCAAAGGACTTCCTTGTCCACCTGCTACCTAGAGTTAATTCTCTGGTTGGCAATCTTGTTCAATCTTGTTAAATCTTGTCCCCATCCGGAATGCACTAATTCCGCCCATAAACGTTGAAACACGACGTATTTATTATTTTATTTTCTAAACAGACTTGTGAATTGTTTGTGGCGTATTTTTGCAGTTCGAGTGGCATCTTTTTACGTCGTTCAATTGTCAAAACTATTTAACTATTATAAAACAACGTCTCAAACAATCTAATTATAAGGACAAAATCAGTTTTAATCGCTCGGCTTTCCCAGGTCATATTTAAGTATTGTAATTGTGGAATTTTCACAAGTAAATTCTCTACTTGTATGAAGTGTGAAGTGAGGAAAGTAATTATGTCCTCCCCAAATAAGTCTTGTGGTATTGAGCCATTCCCGGCTATAGTGTTAAGAGCATGTATCGATACATTACTCATCCGTATAACAAATATCACCATTGCATCACTGTGCTCTGGATTTTTTCCCGATGACTTCAAATACGCTCATATCAGTCAAATTCTTAAGACGTCATCCCTGCCGAAACAAGCCCTAAACAGTTATAGACTTATTTCTAATCGTAGGTTTATTTCTAAAATACTACAAAAGGTTGTAGCAAGCCGTCTAAGGTCTCACATTACCACAAATATCTTAAATAGTGTGTTACAATCAGCATATAAACAATTTCGTTCAACAGAAACGGCTGTTATAAAAGTACATAATGATATTAACTTGACCATTGATAATGGTAAAGTAACTGCCATAACCTTACTTGAATTTTCTGCCGCCTTCGATACATTGATCATAACATTATAATTAAATGTTTATCAAAGTGGTACGGCATATCTGGCACATCTCTACGCTGGTTTTCTTCATACCTAACTGAGAGTTACATTAAGATTGGGAACTATTTTTCGGCTGCACTGCCCACTTTATGTAATGTTCCCTAGGGTCTGTTCTTGGGCCTTTGCTTTTCACTCTTTATACCACGCCACTAAGCTCTGTTCTCCAAAGTAATAATTTGGATCATCATCTTTATGTTAACGATACACAGATCTACATTTCTTTGGCTACCCTGGATACAAATCGCTCCCTTAACCAGCTGAGTGATTGTCTCCAAGATATCTTCCACTAGATGACTGACAGCAAATTAAAGTTAAATGCAAATAATACTGAAATTGTACTCCAATGCAGCATGGTAAACTATATGTTTTTTCCCAACGCATATTTTGAGTCACCATATCACACCAGCAACCTCGGCACGTAATTTAGGAGTAATCTTTGATAATAACTTAAATTTTAGACAACATATATCTCAAACGTGTCGCTGCTGCTTTTTTTTATCAAATCCGTTATCTTTTCTTTCTTCGCCGTATTCGCCGGTATATGTTATTTTATGTTGCTAAAACTATTGCAAATGCTCTTGTTAGCAGTAGACTTGACTATTCCCTCCTTTATAATATCGTTAGCAAGGACATTACACAACTTTAACGTGTCCAGAATTGTTTGGCAAGGGTACTTCCATGATCTCCTAATTTGTCTCGCTCAATGCCACTTTTAGAATCTCTGCATTGGCTACCTGTGCGATATTGCATTATTTTAGGATCTGTACAATTACTTATCAAGCCCTATCACCCAAACAATCTGCATACCTACATTCTATACTTACTCTTGTAAAGAAACCTAAACAGCTTCGATCGCAGATTCTGATCTACTATTTATTCCCACAGTTAAGACGAATGCTGGAACTCGAGCTTTTTCGGTTGCTGCACAAAGTTTGTGGAACTTACTCGCTGTTGGTGTTAAGTCTGTAAGAAATATAGTTTCATTTCGACGTCATATAAAAACCTATATTTTTAATACTGCATATCCTTATTAGCTTCTTAGCAATTCCATCCATCTGTTGACGACTTTTGCTCTGTACATGACAATGAGAACGCTTAATCCTTTGGATTTATTGCGCCACTGAGCTTGGATTTTCCGGGGATATTGGCGCCAAAGAAGTCATTCCATTATTATTATTATTATTTGCAGTGCCACGTGATAATTTTGCATTGATAATGTATATCCGTTTCTGACATTGTGTAATCGGCCTACTACCGAAATTGTTGCTAGCGTCGTTGAGGCCTGTGTATATGCTATTATGTCAACGAAGTCGCCAACCCCACTTTACGCACGCTCTGATGCCGCATTGCACGTTTCAGACGGCGAACAAAGGAATCCTCTGTGGAACTGGTCGGCAGGTGTATGGCGCAGTGGTGTTATTCATCTCCTATTATGTCCTCGCGCTACCAATTGGAATATCTATCATGTTCCTCACGTGGCTGCGATCTGCTGGTAGGTCTTTCGTGGCACTGACTTCGGAACAAAAAGAGTGTTGAGTGGCTGAGCCTGGATCTTCAGTTCGGCACTCCTGAGCTGTTGTCTGTCGGTTCGGGCAGACATGACACCAGAGGATGGGGATGCTGTTGGATATTTCCAGCCAGCATCATAACTATGTGTGTGTGTGTGTGTGTGTGTGCGTGCGTGCGTGTGTGCGTGCGTGCGTGTGTACGTGCGAGCATATGTGTGTGTTTGAGCGCGAGTGTGCGTGTGTGCATGTATATGTGTGTGTATGCGTGTGTGTGTGTGTGTGTGTGTGTGTGGGCGTGCGTGCGTGCATGTGTAGGTGCGAGCGTGCATGTGTGTGCGTGTGCGCACGCGCTCGTGCGTGCGTGTGTGTGCGTGTGTGTACCGTTTAGCAATATAATCTGCCCAGTTCTTAAATCTGAAGGATGCAGTATGATAAAAGATTATAATTGTATTGATTGGGTTCACAAATGGTTTAGTTATTGCCAAATCGTTACGAGAACATGAGATGCTTGGTGGCGTCCACCTGAAGCTGTACTTTAAGACACGGCATACACCTGGTGGCTTTCTCGTTGTTTGAATGGCTTACACTTATTGGATATTTTAGTGTTATACTTCAGTCAATCTATTTGCAAATATAAATAATTGAATCATTTATCGGTTTTCATTTATTTATTGAAATATTGCGTGAATCATGTATGTGTATTAAGACGGTATGATATTTAGAAACAATTATGCTTCCGTAAATATAACAATATTCCCGTTCTTGGAAAATGGCAATATATTTTATTATCTTTATGTTCAGCAAGCAGATGAAAATCATCCGATGTATCTATTATTATTGGACAATAAATTCGTATTGTATTGTATATGTATAGTTTGTGTCGATAATTCTTAAGACGATTAAAAGGTGATGGTAACACGTTTGAAATAGTATTGCTTGCTTAACAAACCGATATGCTATATATACTAATTAAGTCTAAGAACAGTGGTACGATACTCTAACAAAACATATATCTGTGAATCGTTATAAATTGCCGTACATTCCCTATTAAATCACCGTGGTTGTGTGTTGTCAGGTTACTGGTGGGGGATCGCAGGAAACTTGATCTTGCAGTCGATCGTCCTCTCCTGGATTGTCTTGCGAACCGATTGGTCATATCAAGTGCAAAGGGTAGGTAAGCAACATTGTATAATGGGATATCATATCATCCCACATATAAAATAATAATTACTAAGAAATACCAAAGTTAAGATGGGAAGACTGCGTTAGAGTGATGTAAGAAACAGAGAGGACGACCAATTGAGAAACCCGCTGCTAGGATCAGTGCGATATGACAATTACAAAACAGCGGAACAGTAGGCATACAAACATTAGTTGGTTCCGCTTTTTAAAATAGAATTACAAGAACACTACAGTTGTGATCTATGAACCTAAGTTTGTATCATGTGTCTGTCTGTTGTTACCGCATCACGGTGGCATCGACGGGCGAATCCGAACGATTGACTTCAACTGATTATATGTGGAGCCAATAGATAACTCTTCCTTTAGGGTTAATAGGACCTAATTGCCTAGCATATAGATGTGTCGCAAGGCTATGCGTAGGTCTATTTACGCGACTTGGAACAATCACAGAAACCGCGAGTTCAAAGCCATCGCATGCACTCACCGCAACGCAAGAGCCACGCAAACCAATCGCAATCGCAATGTTCTGTTGTTCAAAAGCGTGGCAAAATGTGAGGGCACGCAAGCACAACGCAAATCCCGTGATATTTGCAGCAGGGTTTGAGTTGCCGCAACTAGTCGGACGACGTGGTTAGCGTTGATGCAAAATAAGCATTGTAAGAGTAAGTATCCGCGTATACTACTAAATCAAATAAAACATCATCACATTAAGCATTAACGTGTAACGTGTATTACCAATAACTATGTAAAGCAGCAATGTTATTTTTCTAAACATACTTGTATTATCATCACGCAAAGGTCGAATGACGTTTTGTCTGTTTACAGAGGGGGACGACGCAGTCCTTTACCACAACGACTGATGATCTCCCTCCACGATATATTCCGCCTCATCCCAATTTCCGCAGGAAAGACGGAAGAAATCACAGGTCATTGTGGCAAGGGACTGGGGGTATATCTTTGTCATAATTCGGAGACGGGATATTTCTATTTAAAGCTCACTTTATTGGCAATTTTCTCAAAACGTTCACCAAGTTTTTATTTATTTGTTTGGCATATAGCTCCCCCACCCCGATCGATTGCTCTCTTACAAAACATTCCAATCGTTTTATCTTAAGAAAATGGCTCTATTTCTAAGATGACACCAACTGTATAACGCTATGCGAACTCAAAACTCATAATCAATTTATTTGACCTATAAATAGATACATATACAACGAATAAAATAAGTAATAGATAAGGTCGGGAGACTCCCATTAAGATATATAATATCGCTATCACAGGAGCAACTGAGGAGAGACAATCCACTTGAAACCATGAATGACACTGCACTGATGAAAAGATATCGCCTGCCAAAGCACCGTATTGTACTGCTCTGGGAGGATTTGCGCCAAGATTTTGAAAGGGCCACAAGAAGAAACATGGCGGTATCCGTGGAACAACAAGTATTGTGTGCCCTACTATTTTATGCCACTGGAACTTTTCAAAATGTGATTGGAGACACTTCTGGCCTATCAAAGTCGTGTGTCTCCAGAATTATCCGTACAGTGTCAACATCACCGACAAATAGAATGCACCAGTATATATCGTATTCACAGAATGCAGCAGATATAAGAAACATAAAACAAGGCTTTTATGATATTGCTCAATTCCCCAATGTCTTAGGTGCAGTAGACGGAACATTAATACCAATATTATCACCGAGAACAGCAGATGAGCACATATATGGGTGTCGAAAAGGTTTTCATGCTATCAACGTTCAGCTAGTTACTGATGCTTAGCTTAGTTCACTGCTTAGTTCACTGCCAATACCAGAGGCTAAGTTCAAGGGGGCAGATTCAGACTATTTAGGACAATTAATTGTAACCCCGGAAATGGTAGCTAAGAAAATAAGGGCTATGAAGGAAAATAAATCACCTGGAGTGGATGGTATTCCACCCAAACTACTATTGGAAATTGTAGAACACATTAGCATACCACTTGCAACAGTTTTCAACTTGTCATTAGAAGAGGGAGTGGTTCCTTTAGAATGGAAAGAAGCAAACATTATACCGTTATTCAAAAAAGGTTCGAGAAACAAGTCAGAGAACTATAGACCAGTGAGTTTAACATCAGTGATTTGTAAAATATTAGAAAGACTAATTAAAGATCACATGGTGGATTTTCTTGTTAAACAAAACTTGATAAACCCATCTCAACATGGTTTTTTTAAAGCGAGGTCATGCTTAACAAATATGTTATGTTTTTTGGAAGACATCACTAAGTGGGTAGATGAGGGAACACCAGTAGATATCGTCTACTTAGATTTTCAAAAAGCTTTTGACAAAGTACCACATCAAAGATTACTGCTTAAACTAAAGGCCCATGGCATAGGAAATGGTATAATAAACTGGATAGAACAATGGCTGATTGACAGAAGACAACGTGTAGTAGTTGATGGGGAGGCTTCAAACTGGAAATCGGTATTGAGTGGGGTACCACAGGGATCAGTATTAGGTCCTATATTATTCTTAATATACATCAACGATTTGGATGATGAAATAACAAGCAAGGTGTTGAAATTTGCGGATGATACAAAAGTGTTTAGAAGGATTAAAAGTGATGGAGATAGACAGCATTTACAAGATGATCTTGACAGGTTGATGAAATGGTCTGAAAAATGGCAAATGATGTTCAATTTTGGGAAATGTAAATGCCTCCACATAGGACATGGGAACGAAGAGGTAGAATATACAATGGGGGGTACTGTACTAAGTACTACTGTAAAAGAAAAGGACTTAGGGGTAACAGTTAGTGCTGATATGAAGATTTCAGAGCAGTGCGGAATTGCAGCTTCAAAGGGAAATCAAATCCTTGGATTAATTAGGCGAAACATAACGTATAAGGAAAAAGAGCTAATAATACCGCTGTACAAAACAATAGTTAGGCCTCATTTAGAATATTGTATTCAAGCGTGGAGGCCATATCGCAGGAAGGACATAGATATGCTAGAAAGAGTGCAGAGGAGAGCAACTAAAATGATACAAAATCTGAGGGATCTTAGTTATGAAATACGCCTAAAAAAATGCGGTTTAACAACACTAGAGACCAGGAGATTGAGAGGAGATCAGATAGAAGTGTTTAAAATATTGAAGGGTTATGAAAATATTGATAGAAATATGTTTTTCTCAGTTAAGAAAGATAGAAGGACTAGAGGACATGATCTTGCATTAGCAAAGGAGCAGAGTAGATTGGATATAAGAAAGTTTTCATTTTCGCAAAGGACTGTAAATGAATGGAACAGATTACCTGCTGATTGTGTGGGTGCTAGTAGCGTGAATATGTTTAAAAATAAAATCGACACATACCTCAGACGGGTGGGATACACATAGATAAAAAGGTCGGACTCTCGAAAAGCCAAGGGCTTCCTTGTCCACCTGCTACCTAGAGTTAATTCTCTAGGTGGCAATCTTGTTAAATCTTAATATCTTAAATATAGTTTGCCAATATCCTGTGTCAACTTATGATGCATATATTTGGAGAAATTGCGCAATGTGTCGTAAGTTTGAGAATGGTGATATGCCTCCAGGGTGGTTCCTTGGTGACAGTGGTTATGCTCTTAAACCATACCTGCTTGTTCCAAATTTGAACCCTAGGAATAGGCAGAAACAACGACATAATGTTGCACATAAAACAACAAGATGTTCCATAGAAAGGGCGAATGACGTATGGAAGCAAAGGTTCCGATGTTTGCACAAGTCTGGAGAGTGTTTGATGAACATATCAATTGTTGCATCAAAATCATAACATCCTGTGCAGTATTGCAACACATATGTAGGAGACATAATATTCTAGTTCGATATTGACGAGGAAGACCCCTCGAATGACTCAGATGATGATAGTGACTCTCAGTATGGTGATTCACGCAATGATGATGACGAAGGACAACCAGACGATGGAACTGGCACAGTAACAAGGAACAGGCTGGTTTAAGAGCGTTTCTAATCTTAAAACGTGATGGGCTAGACGATCTGCCTATAATTGCATTAATTGTGCCAGTCATGTTAGATCGTATACTACAATGATATCGATTGATATTATATTAGCATTTTAAATTTAATTGTTTGTCACTAACCCATATGAACACATCACAACTCACTACACACTGTTACAACATACTCTCTACATACACATACAATCATAGCGATCAATATGTAAGTTAATTTACAAAACACCATTTTTGCAAACATATAATTCTTGCTTGAAACAATGTCCAAATAATTTTTTCTTACATAGAATCAAAAATGTACTATGTATAGTGAATTGAAATCTGTACACTTTGATTGACTAGTTTTTAGGATATTGGCAAATAAAATGTGACACATTTGAACAATACTGTCTTACAATCGCATTTCAATAACCGATGCATTCGTAATATCAGCAAACAAACAAAACATATCAGAAAGGAGTTTAGATTATGTGTACATTACAGAGACTGAATGTTAGCTTCTACAATCATATAGAGCCTCTACTAATATTCTAAGTAGACAAAATGCAACAACATTACAAACAGTTCCACAAATGAACATTCAACCGACATGCCAAGAAATAAAAAATAACTAGAATATCGTGTCCCCCAAATATACTTCCAGTATCAATTTAACAGAATTCACACTGAAACAAATTCCTGCGACGCTCAGCATCGCTATCCTCTGTAATGTGTGTATAAATATATATTATAATAGTGCATTTAAACGCATCGTTACGCATTAGCGTGCTATTCGAAGACATTGATTGGCATTGTGTCAGTTGTGTGTTCCTCATCTGAGGAAGTATGTACGTAGCTGGATGATGTTCTGGTTGGTCTTCGTCTGTTGAGGTAACGATAGCGTATGTCGTCGTATGTTTTACCTGCTGTAGAAGTAATAGTAGTAGTATGTCTTTGTTAACACTTAAATTTGATGCACATAGTGATTCGATATTCCTTAACAGGGAGATATGTTGCCTTTCCATTATAAGTATGTCGTCTATAGAAGGTTTTACAGATACAGGTGCACTTGCTTGCACTTTCGAACATTGAGAGGATGCAGTGGCGCGCATCTTCTGAGTTGTTCTTGGGGTGGTCGATGAGGCATTGGACGTAACAAGAGAAGATGTTGGCGTCATCTTAAGAATGTAATCAGACATCAAGACGTCGTTAGCTCCAACTTGGCCATATGTGTATGTGTCATCCAATATGTCCTGTGGCTCTTGGCTAACAGGCTCAGCATCGTCAGTATCAACCCCGCCATATATTCCCGTTCACCTGCAATAATGCCTTTACATTTGCCAATTCAAGCAGAAAAATTGAATTAATACACATAGTAAAGTTTGGTATTTGAAAAACAGATAATTACATTAGTACAGTACATATTAGGATAGCAATGTACGACATATCATATTATTTTGAGGGTAAGAATTATTATTTTCTACTAAGTGGTGCGTTTGCATGCACTGTTTTAAGATTGTGGTAAATCAAGTGTCAAAAGCTTGTATTGAGTGTAGGCATGACTACGACTGCATAGTCTATATGGCCAGAGCGTGTCACGGCAGTGTATTAAAATAAGCAAAGAGATCTATGCCTCATATTTAATCAACTTTATGCAGCCAAATTGTCTGAACACTTGCTTTGCCTTTGGTTGACATTTAAAAACGCGAAACTGCGTTACTACAAAACACTAGCAAGTGCACTACGTCTAAGTGCAATAATACTATCACTATGTCACGTTGTTTTAAATTGATGTAACTTGTCTATGTGCTAAGTCTAATTTGTTTACCCCCTCGTAGATAATTAGCTCCCTGTCCGCCCCATCCCCATGCATTTAAATGGATTAGATCTACCCATTAAATATGTTGGGAAGGTTTTACCTATATTATAGTTTCTAAAACACGCTCTTGTTGTTGGGTTAGTGGGTTTGTTTTCTTCCCTCCTACTGATGCATTCGTATAGGTCCTTCTATCCTGTTCGGCTTGCTTGGTTCTTGAAAATAGATAACTCCATTTACCCTTCAGTCAGGCTACATCTCGCATGGTTGGTGAAACAACGTTGACCTTATCCCTTATTTTCGCCCATATCTGCTCCTTCCTTTTGTTGATGATGGTATTAGTTAATTTGGAGAAAATCACGTCTCGATTATTTCCCACCTCGGTCTTAGGTCTTAGGTGATTTACTCCAAACAGCCCAAACTTGAGCTAACGCAGGAGTTGTATGGTGCTTGTTTGTGCGCATGCGTTGTGGGTAGTTTGTTTGTTTATTTTATATGCACTTTAGATGATTGGGTGTGGTGAAAGGGAGGTTCATGATCGCTGTTTGAAACATTATGGGGCTTTTTAGTTCAGTAATCGGTGGTGGAATCATATTCCAGATTCGAACTGCTCGGGGGTAGAAAGAGAACACTGCTGCATTGATGCGGCACGGTTTTTTTACTGTGTTAGTAGACCTGGTGGGGGTGTGATGTTGATTATGTTATTTAATATTTTGTAAAATGTCATGGCTTGTTTGATAATGCGTCGTCGTTCAAGAGTTGACCATCCAGCGGTGGCTATTAGGTCTGCTGCGTTTGTTTGGCGTCTGTGGTCATTTCTAACAAATCTGGCAGCACAGTGTTGTACTCTTTCATGGTGTTTAATTTGGGTGGCAGTGTGTGGGTTCCATATGGGAGAGGCATACTCGAGTTTTGGTCCTATTAGCATGTTATAGGCTGTTTCTTTTACTTCAGGTTTGCATGGTCCGAGGGTTCGTTTGATCATGCCTAGGACTTTTGAAGATTTTGAAGCTATGTCAGTGATATGGTTAGCCCAGGTTAGTTTAGAATCAAATTTTATTCCAAGATATGTGTGGCTAGAGGCGGTAGAGAGTGGTATGCCAAAGAGTGAATATGAATGTAGTCTGGGTTTGGTTTGGTTTGTTACTGGGAGATGCACACATTTAGATATGTTAAATTCCATCTGCCATTTATTAGACCATGTTTGGAGTTTGATCAGGTCAGATTGGAGAGTTCCGTGGTCGGTATCGGATGTGATTTTGCGATATATAATGCTGTCGTCTGCAAAGAGACGTACGGAAGATTGGACATTTTCGGTCATGTCGTTTATGTAGAGTAAAAATAGGACAGGTCCTAGGACTGAGCCCTGTGGTACACCAGATGTAACATTTGTGCTGTCCGACAGGGCACCATTGACTGAGACTCTCTGTTTGCGATTGGATAGAAACGATCTGATCCAGTTTTGTGTGTTTCCAGTTATTCCATAGAAAGCTAATTTGGATAGGAGGCGTTTATGGGGGACTTTGTCGAAGGCTTTGGCGAAATCGAGTAGGATGGCATCTATTTGTGTCTTATTGTCCATAGCAGTCATCCAGTCATGGACTGTCTCGAGGAGTTGGGATTCACAAGACAGACCTGGTTGGAATCCATGTTGGAAGTGGATGATGATGTTGTATTTGTGTGTAAGTGTTTCCACATGTTGCTTAGAATGATGTGCTCCATAACTTTGCAGATGATGCATGTTAACGAAATTGGTCTATAATTAGCAGGGTCTGATTTGTGGCTTTTTTGTGTATTGGTGTTACTAGTGCTTGGAGCCAGTCATCTGGGAGTTTGCAAGTGTTGTGTGACTGCTGGAAAATGTGTGTGATGATGGGGGCAATTTCCACTGCAGTCTCTTTAAGGACTCTAGCTGGGAGTTCGTCGGGACCTGTAGCTTTATTTTGGTTTAGGTTTTTCAATTGCTTAATTACTCCGTCTATCCCGATTTCGAGGGAGGGCATATCGGGATAGATGGATGGAGCTAGTTGGGGGATGGAGTAGATTTCTTGAGTAAACACGAAACTAAATTGGTTGTTATGTGTATTTGCTTTGTCGTGATCATTTGTGATTGGTTGGTCGTTTGCGTGCGGTGTAGGGATGCCAATGTATTCTCGTTGTTTGTTTGCTTTAATGAATGACCAGAATTGTTTTGGGTTTGTTTTAGGCTGTCTCCAATGTGATCGTTTAAATAGGCAGAAAGGATTTGGTTGCAGCTTAAGTGGCTTGTTTTCGGAGTTGCCTAAATCTTTCCCAGTCACTATTACGTCCAGTTTATTTTGCTTTTTTATGGCTTTTGTTGCGTTTTTTCTTTGCATTCTTATTATTTCACGTGTTATCCAGGGGAGGTGGGTTTTTGCTTTGGTGTTGCGGCTGTTCCAGTTTGTGTTGACATGTGTTGAATTTGGGTTCGTGTCAAAGTATGTTGTTGTTAGTTGTTTTATGTCATCTTTTAGCTTATCCCAGTTTGCAGATTTATATTGGAACACTTTGTGTGGTCGTTTACTGTTACGGATTGGATTTAGGTTTACGTTAAAGGTCACAGCTTCATGATCACTCATGCCGGAAGTGGTGTGAGTGTTAGCAATTATCGATGGATTAGAAGTGAGTATGAGGTCAAGGATATTGCCGGAATCAACTCGTGTGGGATCGTTGACCATGTTTTGTAATCCAAATTCTCTAATTATTTCTAGCAGTTTGTTATGCTTGCTGGCAGTTCTGTTGTCAGTGGTTTGCTCCTTGCCCCAGTTAATATCAGGAAGGTTGAAGTTACATTAGGAGAAGTTTGTTGTGATCTGTACAGTTTTGTTAGGGATTCGTGGAGAGCTTCAAGGGATTGAAGGTGGTCACTGGGGGGTCGGTAGTAGGATGCAAAGTATATGGATTTGTTTCGTGTGAAATGGATTTTTGTCCATACTATTTCACAGCTTGAGTTTAGTTTTGTAAGTGGTTCTGCTACAGTGTCATCGCGGAAGGCTATGAGAACTCCACCACCATGGGTGTTTCTGTCCTTTCGGATGGCGCTATAGTTAGGTGGTAGGAACGAATAGGTAGGGTAGTTTTCGTCTATTTTGGTTTCGACTAGGAATATGATGTCAGGATTATTTGACTGAATAGTTGTTTTTAACTGGGTTGTCTTTGCGATGCTTTTGACACTGTTGGTATTGATTAGAATTCCGCTAAGTGTGTTACGTTTGGTTTTCTTACGACGTTCAGGGGTTGATGCATTTTTAGGGTTTGGTTCAAAGGTTGGATCCCAGGTTTGGGATGTACGACTCGTGTTTATTTGAGAGATCTGTGTGTGGGGTCAATGTTTTGGTTATTTTGGTCTGTGTCACTAAGGCTGTTATATCGGTTGTGAGAACATTCCAATAAATGGTCTTGGAAGAAGGAATGACTGTAGTTAGGATGGTCGCATTTCATGCAGTGCCAGGAACAGGAACTGTTACAGAGGAGATTATGTTGATCTGGACTTATGTCACAACATTTAATGTGTACCCATTGGTTGCACCGGTCGCAGCAGACTGCTCGGTGATTTGAAGCAACAGGCTTTTTACAAAATCCACAGGGGTGTCTGACTGGGCCGGAGTTTGTTTGGATGTCCCCTCAGAGGATTAGTAGGACAAGATAACATGTTTTGTGTCCCGATGTAGGGATTGCATAAGCCAGTTTGGTGTGGTATTTGTTACGGGAGTCTCTGGTGAAAGCTAGTGCCAGTCTAATACTTGTGTCAGTCCAGCAAGACCTGTCATATGTTAGCAGACCATTTAGATCGTCCGTGAATTGGGTATGGTCCAGGTGTATCGGGAATTTGGGTATGAATGCAATAATGATACTAATCAGAACTACCACTGGTGTGCCCATTTTGGGTGGCACCATCATAAGAGCAGCTATTGCACAAGCTGCTTTGCTTGTACAGTTATGTTAATGCAGTAAAACAAAAGCAAAAACAAGAGATTATATTCCACTATAGATGTGGGTATTGTTTTTATTATTAAGTTATATATCACAGCTAATATAAAATCACAGTAGTAAGATCACAGTACATGTAAAAGACAGTAGTAAAATGTAAAAATGTATTGTATATTATGTTTGCTGTTGGTTTCTTGTGTGTTGCTGACAGCGTACAATCCGGATTTGTAACAGTATAATACGTAAGCTTTGTGGTAATGGACTGATTTTTGGTTGTTTTAGGGGCGATTTGGTTTTGGCGCGCTTTGTGTAAGTTGTTTACAGATTCGCCATCTTGTTTTGAACTGGTTGTTATGGAAGCTAAGGCTAAACCTTTGTCAAATCGTGTCTTAGCGTGATTTGATCGCATATATCACCATGGGATTATATTCTGGTATATCTAAAATAGTACCTCACATAGTTAACAGTAATAAAAACGTTTAGAAATCGTGAAAATAATCGATAACAGCAGAGCGAAAAAATCGGAATGGACTACACCTGACGCATGCGCAGTAACAACGGTGATTAATACACCAGTCTCAACTTCATAGAAGTTTGGCTTCCGTCTCTTGCTATTTTCTGTTGATTGACTTGATTCCGCCATCAATCTGATATTATTTTTGTCAGCACATGCACATAGAACAATAATATTGTGCTGTGGATGCGATGTGACTGCAATGCGTTTACGCTGCGTTACTGTTGCGAGCGCTTTGAACAAGCCGTGCAAGTACCACGCAAATTTGGCCTTGCGTCATGGGAAGCATGTCAAAAATGTCTTAATATTGCGATAGCTTTGAACAACCGACCACGGAACGAACACTTCATTAAACCGTTTGTCCTAAACAAGAATAGTAGACATCGCCAGTTCTAAGAACACGATGTTTCTTTTTACATTTAGGCAGTTTTTTTATTATCCTATATGTGCCTTGTGTTTTCTTCCATGACGACGCACCCTATACACTAAGTACAAAACACCTCAAGACACTCTAAACAACATGACATTCATGAATACCCAAACATTCGTAAGAGACACCAAATACACACCACGTACACTGGAAAAAACAACGTAGGGCCTATTATATCCATCTTCATGTACAAAAACGTATTCTATTACTACAATAGGAAAAGATTCAGAGGTCTTTTTTATTGTATATTATATTCTTACCGTAGCATCGATGTTTTATTTGCGAACTGGCAATAGTAGTATGTGTGGTTATTTCGCCAGGCTCAGGAGCGAGCCGGTGTAGTGGTGGAGGAATTGATTCCGCACGAAGACGAAATGCAGGTGGATGAGAAAAAAGACGAACGCACAGGTACGTAACTAGCACTGCTAAGGCACGACGGCACAACTCTTTCCGCGTTCATTAAAAAAACAAGTTGTTGCATATAAGAAATAAACCCGCTGACGCAAATGTTATAGATTACAACAATGTCAGGTCTTTTACACTTGATTTGTTTCGCCACTACAAAAAGCGTAAACTAATAATTAATTGAGCACAAACTATATGAAGAAGGAAACAACTCTGAACAAACAAAATACTGAAGCAGCGTTAAAACATAATTATGTTTACTTTTCTTGTTATTATTATAGTTAAATGTTCTTATTAACTTTCTGCTGCGACACCCCCCTCCCTGTTTCGTTTTTTAATTGAAAATATTACATAATAATACACAACCAGCCACCAGAAGTTCAATGGAACATGTTTTTTTTTTATAATTAATGATACTCGTGAAAGTGAAACTGAATTACGTAATAATTTTTTTAATATATGCATTATACAAAGTTCAAGAAGATCAGTTCGAAGGTGCCCAAATGTTTCCGTTATTTTGACCTATCAAAAGCGATTGCTAGTTCTTGAAATTACATGTCATTGTCACTAATGCTCTGTATGTCTTCTATAGTTGAAGTTAGTTATTATACCTACGCCAAACTTCCCCGTACGAACGCGTGGGCTATACAGCTGTTTTCATTGGCGCCTAAAAACTTCCAACTGTACCCCTTCAGCCTCAACAAAAACTGCCAACTTCACCCCCTCTTCAATCTCACCAAAAACCCTCCAACCTCATCGAGACTACAATCTGGGATATTTACGTATTTTCCGGAATGCCGGGAATTACACAACAAATCCAACATATACCCGGGAAATCCGTGATGGTTATCAGGTTTAAACTTCTAAAATAAGCTTTCCCTGTACGTCTACAGTGTACTAGAGTTACGAAAAATATTCCTACAATTATATGTTTACACAATGCAGGCCTGATTCAAATACATTGGAACCTGGTTGGTCCACGCAGACTTTTTTTTGGATTAACAAATCCTGTGGATTAGTGAATCATGGGTGAGTGAAGCGGAACCGGAGGGCTAAGCGTCCCAATAATTGGGGAGGGGGCTAAGCTCCCGAATATTTAGGGAAGGGGTGGCATTTTGTAGTGTAATTATTGTAGTGGGAGGCTGGAGAAGGCTTTGTTTGGGGAGGTGGTTTGTTTTGTTTTAGATGGACGTGTTTTGAGAGCGAGTTTTTTTGGGGAGACCCAACGGAGGTAAAAAATCGACGTTCATTTTCGACAGCACCCCCCTAACCCACCCCACTCCCGTCTTTCGATGTCATGCCAGAGAACGCGCGCGGAAATGTTGAGTGAAGTGCGTGCTTCAGAAAACTCTGCCCCCAATATTAATTTCGTTCCGACGCCTGTGATTTCCGCTTGATAGGGCTTCTAAACAGCGCACAAAGGACCACGGCGGGACATTCTGAAACTAGACGACTGACGGTTGCTTCGTTGAGTATCACGGAGATCGAGAGTATCATTTCCACGCAAAACAAACTTAGCACGTCACAGCTAATTTTCAGGTAAGCCACCACTCACGTATAAATAATTTTATATTTGTTTATTTTATTAATAGTGTACTTTTATATATATGTAAAGTTCATATTTCGTGCAGTGGCATAAACTATTGCATGTTTCAGTTAGACGTTATCGCAGGTTTCTTTCTGTTGACAGTCCTTTGGTGTGGCATGGATGAATATGTAGTGTCGTACGTCGTGACTTCATTTGACGCAATGCGACGCAAAATTGGCTTTCAATATACGCGTAACCGTTTTATGTCCTCTACGTCTAAATCTACGATACTCTGTTACATTTGACAGTCACGTGTCGGGGCTACCAACAAAATATTAATAGGAATAAAAAATAAAAAATCCTGTATAGTACTATACATACTAAGTTACATATTAAAAAATGCCTCGTCATCATTTCGGTTGACAGGATAAAAACTTTAATTTAGAAAGCTCCTGCTTGAAATGTACCACCTTAGGAGCTTCAGCAACTGATGCTGGAAGACTGTTCCATAGAGATATAGTTCTATGGGGTAAAACTGTATTTAAAACAGTAAAGGAGATGTAGATATACTTAGATGTTAGGGTATGGTTAGCACGTGTCCGGGATGATGCCGGTATCATATATATATATATATATTCTTGTCAATGTTTACTAGGTTGTTAATTATTTTATATGTTGCTCATAACATCAAGAGTTTCCCACTGTAGATGATCTAACATAGATATTACTGAATTGGTGTATTTATAATTATTCACAACAAACATTGCAGCTCTACGCTGTACCATTTCTATCTGATATTTTGGTGGGGGGCTGGAGAAAGGCTTAGCCCCCGGTGTTTGGGGGAGGAGGTGCTTATTTTGTTTTAGATGGAGGTTTTTTTGAGATCCAGTTTTTGGTGAGACCCATTCTTACGTAGATTCCACACAGACGCACAATGCTCCAAGGTGGATCGTATCATTGTTATATAAGCATTTGATTTTGTTTTTAACTCTTTGTTGCCTGTAAATGTCACGACCTACAGTTCTGACGACACCCCACTGTACATGTGTGTACGGGTGTATTCTGTTTCCCAGACGCGGCTCCGTTGTCTTTCTTATGGGTCTCGTCTTGGCGGCCGGTGTTGCTGGTCACCTGTTAATCACTGTTCAGCCGTCCACGTCATATGCCAACTCGACAACAAAGATACATCGAGGTTTTCCTGTGCAGATGACAACATCTACGATCCTTTGAAAGCTTCGCGTGAAATTGCCAAGCGTCACAACCGTGTACAGACCGCGAAACATCACACATAGGACTAATCGCTTTGAAGCCCTTTTATGGGATGCGTCGATGACCAACATGTTTTTATAATCATATTTTATTGAAACCTGTCTATATACATATAAGTCAGAAAGAATTTAGTAATGTTGAATTCGCAAAATGTGTAGGTGTTTTGATTGATAATGAATTAGCAAGGAATATACATTTCTGTGATAAAATCTAAACTCACCGAGAGTTGTGCCATGATGCATACAACCAGCTTTGTCATTGACAAACGTCACGTGGAAAGTGTTCATACCAATCTCTCTTTCAGCCATAATGTTCTGCATTGAAGTATGGGGAAATACACACGCTGCTAATCTCACTTGCTTAGTTTGTTACAAAAAAGATGAGCGTTTAATTTGTATAGCTGAGAGGTTCGACAATGACTTTTGTCTGTTCTCTGATTTACATATTCTGAAAGTATAATATACACAATGTTACTGATCACAAGTTTATTTCGCAAGTGTGTATATTCCACTGGCATTGTAAGGATGAAGCCACTGGATATTAAAAACAAAACAAGAAATGTATAATGGTATGCTCGTTATGTATTGTCTTTATGTGACCTTCTGAAATAGGACGTAGTGTGCCATAGACACCTGGATATATAAGCACAAACCTGCTATAAATAATTAATGACACCACACACACAAATACGGAACAAGTATAATGATTAGTACATTTTTGAAGGGGGGGTCCAAATATCATAGCGAGGGTCCATATTTCGCTATGATATATCATCCGGGTCCAAATCCCATCTGACACCCGGTTCAAATCCTGTGTGCGGTGTCGAACCTTGGGCAAATTCGTTTATTCTACATTGCTTCAGTTCACTCAGCTGTAGCAGTGCATGAATGAGTACCTGGCTATAGACCGTGGGTGGATATTTGTATACGAATAATCTTCGCGCATTTTGTGGCGAGCGTCAATGGCGGGTGGAAATGTAAATGTTATGAGATGATTAATATGTATTTTGTCGACTGTCAAAGGTGTGTGGAATTGAATGGTATAGACTATTAGGTATTGTTTTCTGACCACCCAGTAACAGGCGGCGTGGTAACGAAAACATTATCAAACTCACCCCCACTCTGTCTTCGGATGTCATAATTTCAGCGGAGACAGCGGAGAACAGATGGCGAAGGTAAGTTGACAGCAGCGGCGCGATGTAAAAAATAAAATTTTGAACAGCACTGTCCCATCCCCGTGTTCGGATGTCATCCCCGTGTTCGGGTGTTCGGATGTCATGAGTTCACATCCGAGACAGCCCCCCCCCCCCCGCATTTTTCAGTGGTGCTGAAGCTCCGTTAGCTCCCAATATGAATGATTTCGTTCCCGCGTCACTGCTGGATACTGCTCTATATAAGAACTTACATTTTACCTTTGGAGTCACGCATCGATGAAATGACGGAACTAGGAAGTAGCCTTCGACTCAAGATGCATTAGGAAGATCTTGGGCATCAAATGGAGCGACTTCATTACTAACGAGGAAGTCAGGGAACGGTCGAAGCAAACTCTAGTGTCCAGTATGATCTGCAAGCGGCGCGTGAACTGGTTGAGTCATGTTTCAAGGCTTCCCCCCACAAGATTAGCCAACCGGGTGTTATGGTGGACCCCAGAAGGAAGAAGGAGAGGCCGGCCCAAAATGAACTGGCACCAGACCATCCAGCGAGAACTTCAACGGGTGAACAGGAGCTAGAGTGACGTGAAAATGCTGACTGCTGACCAATCCAATTGGAGAGCGTTGACTGCCTCATGCAACCGGAGCTAGAGCACCACTGACAAAATTGTCGCCGCCGCGACGCCGCATATCTTCACATCTTCCTTCACACCTTGTGGCTCGGCTGTGAACTCATCCGATTAGCGCTGTTCAAAATGTTTACCTTTTCCAGTTTCTCTCCGCTGTCTCGGCTGAAATTATGACATCCGAAGACGGGAGGGGGAGGGCAGAAAACCATAAGTCTGTGCTGCCAATTACTGGGAGGGTGGGCAGAAAACCATATGTCTGCGCTGCCAATTACTGGGAGGGGGAGGGCAGAAAACCATATGTCTGTGCTGCCAATTACTGGGAGGGGGAGGGCAGAAAACCATATGTCTGTTCTGACAATTACTGGGAGGGGGACCGAAAACCATATGCCCTCAAATTACACACACATTTCACAGTCGATAAAATACACATTAACCGTCTCATAAAATTTACATTTCCACCCACCATTGACGCTCGCCATAAAAACAAACATTCACCAGTAGATATCATCTACTTAGATTTTCAGAAACCTTTCGACAAAGTGCCACATCAAAGATTACTGCTTAAAGTAAAGGCCCATGGCATAGGGGATGGTTTAATTAACCTGATAGAAAAATGGCTGATTAACAGAAGATAACGGGTAGTAGTTGATGGGGAGGCTTCAAACTGGAAATCAGACTATTGACTTGGGTACTACAGGGATCAGTACTGGGACCTATATTATTCTTAATATACATCAACGATTTGGGTGATTAAACGTGATGGAGGTAGACATAATTTACAAGATGATCTTGAAAGGTTGATCAAATGATCTAAAAATTGTCAAATGTTGTTCAATTTTTGGAAATGGAAATGCCTCCACACAGGACATGAGAACGAAGATGAACAATATACAATGGCAGTTACTGTACTGAGTACTATTGTAAAAGAAAAGGACTTAGGGTTAACCATTAGTGTTGATATGAAGGTTTCAGAGCAGTGCGGAATTGCACCTTAAAATATAAATCAAATCCTTGGATTAATTAGGTGAAATGTAGCCTATAGGAAAAAAACTAATAATACCGCTCTACAAAACAATACTTAAGCCTCTTTTAGAATAGTTTATACAAGCGTAGAGGCCATACCGCAAGAAGGACATAGATATGCTAGAAAGAATACAGAGGAGAGCAACTAAAATGATACCAAATCTGAGGGATCTTAGTAACGAAAAACGCCTAAAAGAATGTGGTCTAACATCATTATAGACCAGGAGATTGAAAGGAGATCAGATAGAAGTGTTTAAAATAATGAATGGTTATGAAAATTTTGATAGAAATATTTTTTCTCAGTTAAGAAAGATAGAAGGACTAGAGGACATGACGTTACATGTAAAGTAAAGGAGCAGTGTAGATTAGGTATAAGAAAGTTTCATTTTCACAAAGGACTGTATATGATTGAAACAGATTACTGGCTGATTGCGTGGGTGATAGTAGCCTGAATATGTTTAATAATAAAATTGACACATTACCTACCTCAGAAGGGCGGGATTCATGTAGATAAAAAGGCGTCCATGTCCACCTGCCATATAAAGTTAATTCTCTGGGTGGCAATCTTGTTAAATTTGGTTAAATCTTGTTAAATATTAATTACGAAATAGACTCTGCGGATGCGAGTGTGTGTGTGTGTGTGTGTGTGTGTGTGTGTGTGTGTGTGTGTGTGTGTGTGTGTGTGTGTGTGTGTGTGTGTGTGTGTGTGTGAGCGCGTATGCGTGCGCGCATATATATATAAAATGAACTGGTGCGTGGGATCAACTAACTTGTCTTACAAACCAGGGAAACATGTGGATTTTTTTAGACGTTCACCATATTCAGCTCCGTGGAGGGTCTGGTGCACGTCACTCTTTTCCAGGTAAATCGTGGTCACCTATTGGCCTACTATTTTATTGTTGACACGGCAGCTCACTCGCGATAGCTCAGTTGATAGAGCGGAGGACTGTAGTGGAAACTCATCGGTGATCCTTAGGTCTGCGGTTAGACTCCGTCTCGCGAGAGATGAAACTTTTAGACAACTGCAAAGTTATTTTAAATCACGCATTCACTAAATTTGCAGTTCATTTGTGCCAATAATTGTTTAATTCATAAACCGTATAAAAGTATGTTTACTCTAAGTTATGCATGGGTCGATGACCTTTTTTCGTAATTTCTATACCAGATGAAGCATTATTATGATGACCAAGATTCCGAAGTCTAAGATTTTACAGGTTTTCAACCATAAGAACAGACGCTTTCAATCGACATTATATAGCTATCCGTGTAATATTGACGTCATTGCCCCATTCACATCGACCACCCCTCGTAATCGTAAAACCTCGATATATGTTTAACTGTAGAGCTCTGCACAAGTGGAAACGCTCTGGTGGCCGCGTGTTGTCCTGCTATTTCACTGCAACGATACCGGCTCACTCGCGATAGCTCAGTTGGTAGAGCGGAGGACTGTAGTGGAAACTTGCGGTGATCCTTAGGTCGGCGGTTCGACTCCGTCTCGCGAGAGATGATACTTTTTGATAACATCAAAGTTATTCTAAATCACACATATTGATATCACCATCTCTAAATTTGCAGTTCAGTTGTGCCATTAATTATTTAATAAATAAACCGTATAAAATTATGTTTTCTCTAAGTTATGCACGATACGTTGAAGTTTGTTATAATTTCTATACCAGATGCAGCATTACTATGATTACCAAGATTCTGAAGTGTAAGGTTTTACAGGTTTTCAACCAAAAGAACAGACGCTTACAATCGACATCATCATATAGCTACACGTGTAACATTGATGTCATTACCCCACACGCATCACCCCGCGAAATGATGCATCATCTCGTAAACATATACCTAGATATATGCACAACTGGACACGCTCTGGTGGCCGCGCATTGACCTGCTATTTCATTGCGACGGTAGCAACTCACTCGCGATAGCTCAGTTGGTAGAGCGGAGGACTGTAGTGGAAACTCATCGGTGATCCTTAGGTCGGCGGTTCGACTCCGTCTCGCGAGAGATGATACTTTTAGATAACAGCAAAGTTGTTCTAAATCACACATTCTCTAAATTTGCAGTTCAGTTGTGCCATTAATTCATAAACCGTATAAAAATATGTTTACTCTAATTAGTGCACGGTGCGTTGAATGAAGTTTGTCGTAATTTCTATACCAGATGAAGCATTACTACGATGACCAAGATTCCGAAGTCTTAGATTTTACAGGTTTTTAACCAAAAGAACAAACGCTTAAAATCAACATTAGTATAATAGCTATCGATCCGTGTAACAGTGACGTCATTGCCCCACTCGCATCGATCACCCCGTGAAATGATGCATCATCTCGTAATCGTAAAACCTTAATATTATATGTTTAACTGTAGAGCCCTGCACAACTGGATACGCTCTGGCGGCCGCGTGTTGTCCTGCTATTTCACTGAGACGGTAGTATCTCACTCGCGATAGCTCAGTTGGTAGAGCGGAGGACTGTAGTGGAAACTCATCGGTGATCCTTAGGTCGGCGGTTCGACTCCGTCTCGCGAGAGATGATGTTTTTTGATATATAACAATTACAAGCTGGGATCGTTTAACTAACATTCTTATGAGCTGATATAGCTGATTTTGTTACTTAACAGTGCTCGTGTAAACTGAACACCAAGACGCGTCACCGAGACACTTTCACCGCTGTGTCACATAAATAGTGTCATCAGGCACATTTTAGGACAACCCAACTGGGATATTAACCTCGGGTTAAACTCATTTCCAGGTCACTATCCTTCCCAAATGACTAAGCTGATGGTTACAGCCTGTCCCATTCATTCATCATCAGTCACTTTATCAAGGGAACACAAAGGCAAATCTTCTACTCAAATATTTCCTGTGTCAGATATTTATTATGTGTATTGAATGTTGACACCATAAAGAGATACATGCTCAAATACATACAATAGAACACATTAATAGAACACTCCAGTGTGAGCCACTAACTTGCTCACAGCTAAGGATAACGCAACTGCTGGGATATTAACCTATTCAGAAAGGTAGTATATATTTTTAATTCGATACCTAATTTGCATATTAATGGGTTTCTACAAAAATGCTCAAGGGTGCCTGGGTGGCGTCAGTCGGATTATTTACTTAGAGCAGCGGTATTTAATCTTTTTCGGCTCTGTTAATCCTTGCGCGAGCTCATAAAATCGTAATTATCCCTCCATTTTTAAATATTCCGGAAGGTTGTGTATATTTTAATTACTATACCTAATTTACAATTGATGGGTTTCTACAAAAACACTCAAGGGTGCCTGGGTGCCATCAGTCAGATTATTGATCTAGAACAGCGGTATTGATCATTTTGGCTCTGTTAACCCTTGAGTGTGCTATACAAAAAAAAATTCCCTCAATATTAAATATCAAACTCGAGAAAAGGACATTTTTGTAAGAACGTTTAAAAATGTATATATTTAATAATTTATTTATTAATAAAATGTAACATTAGCTATATCTTGGTTTCACAACCTTTGAAATAAGTTCAAACGTATGACAAGCAATGCTTTACAAGTAGAACCTGAGTATGATTGAAGTAGCATTTTCTTGATAAACGCTGAGATGGCAAGTTTTGTCACAGCTACATCACATCGCTTGTCGTCTGCAACATACAATACATTTTGTGTATGGGTTTAATGCTGATCCTTGTAGAAATGCTAGTTCTCCACAGCAATACATTGGGACGAGGACTGTGAGAACTCTGTCAGAGCGAATTGGGTACTCACCACCAAGTGATCCTGTCAGAATCACGAAAGTCGTCTTTCAGCGTGTTATTTTCTCGAAGGCCAAGGAAGCGGGCCCATTGGAGTGGTTCGTAGATTTAGATTTTTTTAAATTCGTCGGGGGTGGGGATCCTGGTGGATATATATATATATATTTAATGGCATTTATCTCTGTCAAATTGTCATGTATGAAGTTGAATTTTCGTGTGTAAAAAATCTACGTCTACGAACTACCTCAATTGGTCCCCTAGACCAATTGAGGTAGTTCGTAGACGTAGATTTTTGTCTCCAAAATTCGTCCGTGGGTGGGGGTTACAATTTTAAAATGATACTTCTCTGCGCCAGTTTTGTATGTATGGGGCAGACATTTTTGTGCGATCTAGTAGATCCATTGGGATGGTTCGTAGATTTATATTTTTTGGAAATTCGTCCGCGGGTGGGAGTATGGGGGCTTAAAATTTTAAACTGGCATTTTCCGTCAGTTTTGCATATATGGGGATGACATTTGGTATGCAGTCTAGCAGGCCCATTCACCTATTCCACATTCGCGCCATGTTAGATCGAAAACGAGGGCAGTTGAACTACCGACCGTAGCTTAGCCGTAGCAACGCCATAGGTTATATACTGTTGTGTTCCTGGGTGCAAAAGTAGATCACGCAGTGGATGTTCAGTTCCTATAAGTTTTCATATATTTCCGAACAATGTGACAGACCGAGCACAATTCTTAACATGGATAGCGAGGATTTGACGTGATCCTGGACCGGCGTTTAAAGCGACTATTTGAGAATTTTAACCTCTCTTTTAATCTCTAATGTACGCAATTATTAAATAATCCTGTTAATGTGGTTATTTAATGTAATTCTGTGCCTTTATTTAATTAGAATTATCCAGTATGTTTTATTAATCACTAATGATACTGACACTATATCGAAAAAATAACTGCGCCTACGCGCAGTTTCCACTTTGGCCCCACCTTCACCTAATGATACATTCGTTCACCCACGTACCCATTTGGCATGGTTACTGCTGAGTTCGACTCCACTGGGCTTTTGCTTACATCCTTGTGCCCATGCAGACATCAAGAAATGTCATATGGTAACAGGGCTGCACTTTGCTCAGTTCGTAAAGTGAAAGAGTATCAGTAAAGGTGCATAATGGCAATCCCATTTATTTAATAAAACATTTGAAAACGTGTGTATAGTGTGTAGTAAACATACCACAATTATATTACATAATCACAGTGCACGTGCAATATATAATTACTAGAATTAAATTTATTTGAAAACAAAATTATGATATGCATTAAATATACTTGAACTGATAGTGTATGTGGATTGCATACTTGGGTAGTGGATAAGTAACTATGCCTAGAGTATCATCTTTGTTTCATTACTAACATCAAATAAACTATACAAATGAATTAATTAGAACAAATAATGTTACTCTTTCTTTTTGTCATAGGAATGTGCACATTCCTATGACAATAAGAGTAACAATATTTTACTCACGTTTTCAAATGTTTAAAAAAATTAATGTCATTGTGTTTCCTTGATAAAGTGACTGATGATTACTGAATGGGGCATACTGCAGCCACCAGTCTAGTAATTTGGGAAGGATAGTGACTCGGAAATTAGTTTAACCTGAGGTTAACATCACAGTTGGGTTGTTCTAATATGTGCCTGATGATAGTATTCCCGTGACACAGCAGCGAAAGTGTCTAGGTGACGCGTCTTGGTTTCGGTTTACACGATCACTGTTAAGGAGCAAAATCGGCCATATTAGTTCATAAGAATGTTTGTTAAACGATCCCAGCTGGTAATCATTACATATCAAAAAGTATCATCTCTCGCGAGACGGAGTCGAACCGCCGACCTAAGGATCACCGATGAGTTTCCACTACAGTCCTCCGCTCTACCAACTGAGCTATCGCGAGTGAGTTGCTACCGTCACAATGAAATAGCAGGTCAATGCGCGGCCACCAGGGCGTGTCCAGTTGTGCATATATCGAGATTTTATGATTACGAAATGATGCATCATTTCGCGGGGTGATGCGTGTGAGGCAATGACATCAACGTTACACGTGTAGCTATATGATGATGTCGATTGTAAGCGTCTGTTCTTTTGGTTGAAAACCTGTAAAACCTTACATTTCCGAATCTTGGTAATCATACTAATGCTGCATCTGGTATAGAAATTACAATAAATGTCAACGTACCGTGCATAACTTAGTCTTAGAGTAAACATAATTTTATACGGTTTATTAATTAAATAATTAATTGCACAACTGAACAGCAAATTTAGAGATGGTTATATCAGTATGTGTGATTTAGACCAACTTTGATGTTATCAAAAAGTATCATCTCTCGCGAGACGGAGTCGAACCGCCGACCTAAGGATCACCGCAAGTTTCCACTACAGTCCTCCGCTCTACCAACTGAGCTATCGCGAGTGAGTTGCTACCGCTACAGTGAAATAGCAGGACAACCCGCGGCCACCAGAGCGTGTCCGCTTGTGCAGAGCTCTAAAGTTAAACATATATCGAGGTTTTACAATTACAAGGGGTGATCGATGCGAGTGGGGCAATGACGTCTCCGTTACACGGATAGCTATATAATGTCGATTGTAAGCGTCTGTTCTTATGGTTGAAAACCTGTCAAATCTTAGACTTCGGAATCTTGGTCACAATAATAATGCTGCATCTGGTATAGAAATTACGACAAACTTCAACGCACTGTGCATAACTCAGAGTAAACATAATTTTATACGGTTTATCAATTAAACAATTAATGACACAACTGAACTGCAAATGTAGAGAGGGTGATAAGCATGTGTGATTTAGAATAACTTTCCTGATATCTAAAGGTATCATTTCTCGCGAGACGTAGTCGAACCGCCGACCTAAGGATCACCGCAAATGTCCACTACAGTCCTCCGCTCTACCAACTGAGCTATCGCGAGTAAGCTGCAGTGGCGACAATAACATTGTAAGTCAATAGGCGGCAACGATACGTTTATACGGTTTATTAATTAAACAATTAATGGCACAACTGAAATGCAAATTTAGAGAGGGTGATAAGTATGTGTGATTTATAATAACTTCCCTGATATATAAAGGTATGATCTCTCGCGAGACGAAGTCGAACCGCCGACCTAAGGATCACCGCAAGTTTCCACTACAGTCCTCCGCTCTACCAACTGAGCTATCGCGAGTGAGCTGCAGTGGCGACAATAAAATTGTAGGTCAATAGGCGGCCACGATTTACTTAATTGGAAAAGAGTGTTGTGCACCAGACCCTCTACTGAGCCGTGTGTGGTCAACGTCTCATTTGATCTATCGAAAATTCACGTGTTTCCCTGTTTTGCGAGACAAGTTAGTTGAGCCCATGCACCAGTCTATTTCACTAATATATGCGCGCACGCATACGCGCTCATGATCACACTCGCATCCGCAGAGTCAATGTCTTAATTAAGGCTGCCATTCGGTATGCGATTGTTTTAAAGACGGGTTGAGACGAACAGGTATTTTCAATATGAATATGAAGTGGGCCTGGGATACTAAATCCAGTAGGTAAAGGTCCTACTGTGGAAAATAGAACGTTGAATAGTGTGTCAACTTACAAAATCATGCAGTATAGCATTGGTCATTCTAAGTACTTTGGTCCGCTGCACCGTGCAGTTGTATTCCTGGTTAATCCCTTTGCGAGACGTTTGTAGAACAGGCGCTTCGCAATACTGACGCTACTTCCTAGTTACGTCATTTCATCGACGCGTGACTCCAAAGGTAAACTGTACAGTAAGTTCTTATATAGCGCAATATCCAGTCCTCATGACTGCCAAAGCGCTTTACACTTTATTCCCTGGCAGACCTGTTCAATCGAACACCATCGCAACTTCTCTCGGAAGCATTCAGTCACGCTGCAATTAATGCGCGAAGACTATTCGTACACAAATACCCACCATTGTTTATAGTCAGGTATTCATTCATACACTGCTACAGCTGAGTAAACTGAAACAGAGCAGAGTAAACGAATTTGTCCAAGGTTCGAAACTAGTTGTGTTAGTTTGGCATCCAATTCGTGCGATAGATAGCTCAGATCAATACCACTCTTTTTCACCATTTAGTAGTAGTGCCTATCCGATCAAATCGAGCGGTAGGCCAACTTACCTTTTATCAACGACCGATGCATCCAACCGCGCAATCCATGGGTTACATCTTGAGTGTGATTTCAATTTGATCTTGGTAGTCCACCGCTTCCGACGATGACGATTTTTAATTTCTCATCTATTATGTGTTCGTGTGTGGTTGGCACGGCCAACTCAGGATTTGCATGGTCGTCCACGTTGGGGGCAGATGTGGACAACTGGTGGCGCAATCGCTTCTTTCACGAGCGCCCATTAGTTGGGTGCGGCGGTTTTCTTAAAAGTTAGTTTTGCCTTGTAGGTGAGTGATCGCCAGTCTATCCTGTCTGATGCGCACTCTTCCAGCTGTTTGGGGGATGCTGACGTATGCCTTGATGTCTTCTGCCTTGGGCGAGCTCGCCATAGAGCTGCTGCATTGGGATCCTAGAGTCTTCCATCCCGATGACATGTCCCGTCCATCGAAGCTGAGCTTTGAGGAACAATTCTGATTGACTCCGCCGTCTCCAGGACATTCATGTTTGTGACACGATCCTGCCACCTGGTGTCCAGGGTAGACTTTAGGCTGCGCACGTGAAACCGCCACAGTTGTCTCAATTAATGATCTTCTATACAACGTCCAGGTCTCGCATCCGTAAAGGAGGCTAATGAGAACAACCGACTTTGATTTTTGAGTGCTAGTCCTATAAAGGGCTGCTCAGTCGCCTGAGGTGCTGCCGATCTTCTCTCTGTTGTTCCGGGGTCAGATTTGAGCGACCTAAATCCACAGCCCGCCTATGTGTAAGATTGAGACTACGACTTCCAGTGGTCACCTCCACCTGTCGCTTCGCCCCTCTCCCGTCCATCGCCGCAGGACTTGAAAACTGGAGGAGGAGAAGAAACAGAGATACAGCGATGTATTAGATGATATAAATGAGATCCCTCGGCCTCGGAAGCCTGGATCCAGTGGTACGTAGAATCCATAGGCTGGCGGATGCCTTGGCTGCATTGGGTGACCATGACTTCCTCCATGCCTTGTTATCTCCTTTGCTCTCCATAAAGCCTTGCAGAACTGCCTCCCTGACCGTTGGATCTATCTAGAGATCTCCTCCGCCCAGTCTGCCAGAACTGACTTTGCATGCTTGGGATGCGCATGTCCCTAACTCACCGATGGTTTGAGACCTATCGGCTACCCTCATCTGGTTTAGCCCGCCAATCGAAGCGGCGTCCCGAATGTGGCCGCTGTTGCATGCGAACAGCTTCTTGGAGCCACAGGTGAGACATGGGTGACAGGTGAGGACACAGGCAGCGAACTATACTCCGGAGAGCACGACATATTATATATTACGTTCTACTGTCGTATATGCTCCCCCCCGTACATTCCATGAATTTGATACGAGCGCGAAAAAAACTACTTCTCCGTATTGAGCGCCTGAAGCATGCGCTTTATGACAAACAAAAAACTGTCATGTTAAAATGCAACCCCAAAATCCAAAACGTAGCAACTCCGAACCCATGCTCTCGCGTGTGTAACAAACGGTGGCGCAACATCGCGGATATTGGAAAAACGTGTGCACAGAAATGGTGGTGCTACCTTGTGGACTCTGGGTAAACGAAGCTAATATTAGTTCTGCTCAAAGAGAACTCAAAGCGTCAAGATGGCGGCCTGGTATACGGAAGAGGCTGAATTAGAGTTGATAGATATGTGGCGTTCAGAGCCACTGTTGTTTTCGACTGGTTCGAAAGGTCATTCGCAACGCTACAGGAAGCAAGCCGCGACCGTCAGAATAGCTGAACACTTCGGGACGACTGGTGTGTGTTATATTTTCATGTTTTGAAAGCGCCAACAAATTCGAAATGATGATCAGTTGGCGTTTCTAAATTCCTGAAAGTTTTCATGATTTCATCCTGTCACTCCGGGTGACTGAGTTTGTCGGTTTTTATGTAGACTATAATTAAAGTTTATTCAACTAAAGTTCACATACCTCGGATTAAACTAGTATAATGTGGTGACTGTATAGTATGTTCGACCTGAACAGTAATCTTGTAAATTTTTTTCGTTTTTTTATTCTATTTTTGGTGGACGTACGAAGTTTGTTATTTGTAAGTCGCGAAATTCGGATGTGTCAGTTTTGTAAAACCTAAAATGTATACACTACACTGAAACTTACTGAATGATGATATGCCAACCAAGTTTACGTTACAATTGTTGCCTAGTTGCCTTGACCTTGTTGCTGCCAGTTCAGCATCAACTTTCACCAAAGCTGTCAAACGAAAGAGAAAAATGTCTTGATAATACATACCTGTAGGATGTCAACAAACAGAGTGCAGAAAAAAACGTAACAGGGCAAAAGTTATTTGAATAAAAAGTAACGGACAAAAAGTAAAAGATTATGTATAGTATAAATACAGTGTTAAATATATTAACTGTAGTACTATTTTTTTAATGTGTTTGAAAGGTACATGTACATGGGTCAATCAACCAACAATCAACCAATGTTCAGGACATTTTTTAAAGTTGATGTCTCAGAATTTATTTAAATTCCAGTGAAAAAATTAGTATACTGGTTTTCCGTGTTCACACAAATATGACATGATAGGGCATTATATACACGATTTACATTTGCAGAAATGCTCAGAGCTCCATGGCCATTTCATTATTGGTTAAAATATAAGTCCATTCTGAGATCCCACTATTTGACCATGGTTTCACATGAAATTATAATAGTTAGATTAGTACATCCCAACGAACTGTTTGTGAAAGCAGAAAACTGCTGAGAACTGAATAAAAAATGGAATTGTAATTATTGTAAAAGCTTATCTACTTTCATTTGACATGTTACACAATATGAACAAGTGCTGCAAAACATATCAACTTGTATTAGTTATCAGTTAATCTTGCAGCTATATTAATTAATTAATCAATTAATTATATTCTTATTCCATCTACAAAAATGATAGTCGCATGTCAATGCTGAGCTCCTCAGCTTCCATTTGCTACATTAAACACGATATTTACAACAAAATAATTAAACAAATTTATTTTAATGCTTATATGTAATTGTTTAAAACCCCTGAAAATCATGTTAATTTATGAAAGTACACCAGTAAAGAATGGTATTATGTTATTGTTATTTTAAATTTAGGGTACAATGTGCCAAATTTCAATGGCAAGTATGGAATTCAGACTGTTTTTATTTCACTTTAAATAACTGCATGTCCCAATTTTGGTGCCACAATTTTTGTTCATTGTTACTACGTGAGAGATAAGCTGACAATCTGAAAAGTGTGTTAAATCTTACATTAAAAAAACTAATATCAAAAAAGTACTGTAGTCTATGGCAGCATTAGCTATGCCTAACTTAAGGGCATGCAGTGATTACGTAGGCCAATTGTCATCAATGTCCTTTTTACCTCATTTGTCATGTCAGATTTGATCTATACAAAAATGTTCAGTCTATTACCATCATCATCATCATCATCATGGCATGTGCACTCTATATTATACCCAATTCAGTTCACATCAATTCCAGTTCATGTGTGTTTTCCATGGATCCGTTTCAATTTGAAATTGATGTGCATACTGAAAGAAGAGATCAATTCAATTCATTTTTATTGAAATCCATTTAAATTTGCAAATCGGCAACATATTTCTTGTGTTTATCAAATCATTATTTTGCTATGTGACCAAAAAGATGCATGTATAGATCTGAAAATGGCATATACTATACCAACATGGTGTGTACAGTTGAACATGTTTCATACTTTATCCGTGTAAGTTTATTCAAAAAACATCGTAAATTAATTTTGGTATCAATTCATTCACTTCATCTCACTTTGTGGGATTAAATTCCAATTTATTCGGTAAATTTGTTTCAATTCAAGTTCGCAAAGATTTGTGTTCAATTCAGTTTAGAATTGAACCCGGGTATGGTACCTATTCATAAAGTACTAACGGGGTAGATGATGTTATCTAATAAAATCATATGTGTTCATAAATCTGTTGTGTTTGTACAAAAACTGTACATTACCCAGTATGTCTTATAGATTCAAGTACTTTATATTTTTTAACATTACTTGGGTATATTGCTTTACCAGTTTACTGAAAAGATTTATTTTATTTTCAGTGGATGATATCAACAGAAAGATGAACAGTTTGCGCACTCAATACACTCGTCACATAAAGCCTCCAAAAAATGGATGTCTCAAGAAACATTTGACAAAAAGGCAAGAATGGATCCTAGCACATCTCAGCTTTCTAAGGCCGTACTTGTGGAAACGCAGAGGACCCGACAGTGGAACGGTATGTAACAAAACACAAACAGACACAACTCCAACAACTGAAGGATTTGTTATGTCATGTTTAGATAGTAAACCAAGTCTGACAGTTTTCTAAAATGTCTCAAATGAATACCGTAATGTCCGTACGTATTGGGACACGGTATGTTTTGGGACGCCATTGTAAATGTAATTAATTTTGTCCCTATGTATTGGGACACCAATTATTCATATTTCTGGCAAGCGCGTACCCACTTTTTTGTGATGCCTAAATAACAAACATTATATTAAAATTGCAGCTGCTTTGATGTAAACGACACAAACTTGGGTGATGTAACTATTGTAGCACCAGCAACGATGTTTTGCCCTTCACTCAGTTACCACCTGGCCTTTATACCTTTAAGAAGTGTCACGATACGCATCTAAAATCCTAGTTGCAGTTTCCTAATGTTTGGCTGTAATGTACAAAACTATGTGTTCTCTCAACTATCTGCCACATCATTTCACAAATAGTTGATATTTTAATATGTGCACAGCATGTTTAATAGGGATAACTCAGGGGTCTGGATTTAGCGGGTGCCCAGGGACCCCCTAGATTCACTGCCGGACCCCACATTACTACATGTCTACCGGTCCGGCTGGCTAGTTAAAATTAGCCAAGGTTACAGCTGTACTGTTGTAGTAATTACTGCTGGAAAGATTGTCTCCTAGTACACAGAAATAATTGTTGCCACTTTCCACACCATGGCTAAGTCTAATTATAGCTTGGAAGATCTTCTCCAAGTACTCTAACAATTGTTGCCACTTTAAAGCACAGTTAACTGCAAGTGCAACACTGATCAGATGATGTAAATCATCCTCACATGCCAGGGGTCGCTGCTGCTGATTATATCAGTGCCAGCCAGCAGTACGCCCTGGCTGATTGCTTTGCCACAAACTCTGAATTTAAGCTCAGCCTATGAAATCGCTCACTAGATCAGTGGATGTCGGCAGATCAGGTGGTCATAATAAAACTCATTTCAACGAATCGTGGCTCATGTTACATGCAATGTTTAGGAAGTAGAAGCAATTATTCGTATACACAATACCACTCAGCTGCTCGTGCTAATGGGCGAACGGGTCATTATATATTGGGATTCCCAGAAGTCGTTTATCCGTCTTCAAATTGGGGCGGGTATTTGTGCTGTTCTCACAGGTGATGCAGTCGCAATTGGCGAAGTCAATTACTAGTTTGATTTAGCTAACTTCCGCACTTCGCATAGGAGATCAGCCAGGGATAGTTTTGCATGGCAAACAGCCCTGGCTTGCGAGGATGATGTCAGTAACTTGCCCCACTTCCCACCCTTCCAGGTACCTGCTATATTGGTAGATGCTCTAATTGCTGACAGAATTGCAGACTTCAAGTCAATTGGCACTTCTTGCCATTCTTGGGAGTAATGTCAAATTTCTGAGAAAAACATTTGTATTAAATTTAGAAAACAATGTGCATTCAATAGTTACAAAGTTACAAAGCCAGGTTAACACCAGGGTAATAAAACGGGGACGACATGACGTCAGGATTAATTCATTTCCCAAGTATTGGGACAGTGAATCTGATAATTATTTTTGTGCACCCTAAGTTTTGGGACAGCTGATAACTTAATTATTTTTAAGTGTCCCAATATATAATTATGGTCATTACGGTAACCGTAAGAAATTCTTCAATATTTTGCAATGAAAATGCACCCTGGCAGTTCCAACTGTTTAATCTGTTTACTTACTTACTTGTGCCCATCGTCCCTCCTGGGGCATAGGCCGTCGACAACAGCTCTCCAGAGTCCTCTGTCCTGGGCTCTTGTTTCAAGCTGTCTCCAAGTGTGTCCTGTCTTCTTGGTGTCTAGATGGAGGTCCCTTTGCCATGTGTTCTTTGGACGATCTGTTTTTCTCCTGCCTTGTGGGTTCCATGTCAGAGCCTGTCTGGTGATAGTTGATGCTGGTTTCCGGAGCGTGTGACCAATCCATCCCCATCGTCTTCTTATTTCATCTTCGGCAGACAGTTGGTGTGTCCTCCTCCACAAGTCAATGTTGCTGATGGTGTCTGGCCAGCGGATCTGTTTGCTTAAATAATTTGGATGGTGGCGTCAGATTCTGGAACCGTCAGTTGTGTTCAGGAAGATCATCTCATCGGAATGTTTATTTGCCTAAATATTACAATATAATAACATAACGAATTTTGTTATGAGCACTGGAACACAGGTATATAACATGATTGTCGTTGAGAACAAAATATTCATTTGTAGTCCTGTGAGAATTTATATTTTGCAATATCTAAATCTTCAAAGTTCCTTCACTATATGTTCCATTACTTGGAATCACCATCTCAAGCCAAGTGTGGTAATTATACTTTGTCCCACATGCAGGCTTGATTGTAAAAATCACATCGGTCACACAAATTCCAGGAACATACTGTTAATGTCACTTGTCTCCGCATTAGCTGCACATGTTTATATTTGAATTTTCTGTTATGTTTTGTGGATGCAACATCCAAATTGCAGACACCGGTTCAGGCTTGTTAAATGCAATTTGGCGGGCAGTATTCTTTTAACAATCAACACCTTTTTGTTCTGTTATTATAAGAACATTATGATTATATTTAAAATGACATACAGACAAGGTAATTTTAACTGTGAATAACACTGTCAGTGACACGTGGAATCATTATTTGGTGGAGTTTTGATAGCAGTGTATTTTCTGTATGTTGCTTCAATTTGATTAGGGAACTGAGAGTTTAGAACACGCATGCACATGCTCACATGAAAACAGACACACAGACGCATGCACACAGACACACACAAACACATGATATGTATTTGTGGGAAAGTAAGATTAGTTGTATATATAAAGTGTACGTAATTATCTGTTTTAGGATGACTCGTTGACCAACTCGGCAGACACCGAATTCACACAGGACCCACCTGAAATACAGGATACGCATGGTAACGAAGACACCACGCACACACAGCGCACACAAGACATCATAGACACTCTCCTATGTGATGACATCAAGCACGACATTAAGCACGACATCGTGAATGGTATTGACAGTGCCGGAGATCAAGGCCACAACATTGTAGCGCAGGGGGACGGGTGGAAGGTAGAAGAGCAGGCTGTAAAACGGAACAGTGCAGGGGTGCCAGTCCAAACAGGGGCCGATGGGACAACGAGGGCAGACAATACTTCTGGGGGGACATTTATGAACCACCTAAGCGATTACCTGTATGACAACGAAGCGCGACGCGAGAAAAGAAGAAAGGAAGACGAGGCGCAGAGAAAAGCAGACACGGAAAGGGGGATTTCTCCTAATGCCTTGTGGGCAAAAAATTTGGCACTGCAGATCGAAGAGATCAAAGACGAGCGCAAGAGAAGGTTACTGAAGATTAAAGTGACACAGGTAGTGACTGAGTTCCAGCTGGAGGACTTACAAAACGAGGAGTCATGAACTTCTTGTGACTGTTGTAAATAGTGGTCTGCACCCAGTGATGGGTGAGTGAAGGTAGGAAATGTGGTGTGTGCCCGGGGGGTTACTCAATGCACTGCCAGCATGCGTCCATGAAACAAATTCTACCTTTTTGTGTATGGTTTCTGTCCAATGCATGTTGTGTTACACTTTTTTGGTATAAATCACTCTTAAATTAAGGGTATGTATTTTTTACTTGAAACAATGTATATTTTATACAATAAATGTTATACCGGTACATCTAGATTTAATCTATTAACTTGAAAAGGGTATCATTTCTTCTACCTTGTGGGTTGTGACTCATGTCCACAAAAAGGGTATATATCACAATCTACTTGAATCTTTTTGACAAGACTGAAACTTGTGTGTGGGATCAGATATACAATTTCTCAAGGATGGTATATTGTAAATGTTATGTATTGAGTCCCCCCAGGGTGTACACAGCTGAAATGTATTGCATCAGCAAATAACTGCATACTCGTTTCTTTTGTTTGTTGGTGCTTTTTAATAAACGTTACACCAGTTTGTATATAAGTGTTCAATATTTTCACCCGAGTGAGGAAGTGCTGATTTGCTGGTCGTAAATTGTGTGTTTTTTCAGCACTTAAATTTAATAGTCGGTGAAATATATTTATATGAATATATATTGTAACAATATACTGTTAACACTTTGTGTCAGTCTGAGGTTAATGTGCAGTACATAGGAGCAATTTGATGCATGGTTTGCTTGAAACAGTGTTTCACCTGTTTTTTTCCTTAGTTGCTTTTTGATGGCATTTCTTATTATGCGACAACAATGTTGAGACTACAAATTTGTCAGTTCTGTGAAATAACAAATAAAAGGTCTACTTATATTGTGAAAATACAGTTGTATGTGATGTATATATCAAGGTAGCAACCAAACTAGTTGTTTTATAGCCATAATATTAAATGTAGGCACTCGCGCACCCGAGCATGTAATCACATATAATTACAGCTAACAATGGAGGCAGTTACCCTTATGGTTATCATATTTTAGATTTTTCTCTTGACTTAATATGTAAGTTACTCACACATTAGTAATTATCATTAGGTGATGAGCAAAACATAAAAACACTAGTGTGTTCAACTTTGATGAAGGTTTTTTTTTAAGCTTAGATTCGGTTTCAAGCCAAGCCCAACTCCAAAGCCCAGGGTGTTAAATAGCCTGTATTATTATTATACGAAGCCTATATCTTGTCTTCATGTTATTGTATGTCTCTTGAGTGTGTATCTAAATGTTTAGACTCATTAGTAAGGGTACTGATGTTAATTTATTAACTCAATTAATTAATTTAATTACTAAATTTTTCTGGAAGAGGTTAATTTAATTGACAAAGTCTCAATTAACTTTCAATTAACTTTGTTTTATTTGACATTATTTTATGCATTCCTTTGGTGATAGTCACTGGCCTATTGTCAGTGGTTAGAACTTTAAAGACCATTCTGCAGTGTCAAAAATTCACTCAATTGACATCAAAGACAGTTACAGGTGCAGGTAATTGTTTGAATAGTCTCACTGTCCAGCCAGTGTGAATCAGTGAATAAGCTCCACTGGGAGTGTGGCAGTGGACCCACCTGACACTACTGTGTTATGTATGTGTATTTACTTTTATCACCCATTCAAGTGCATGCACTACAAAGGGTATCTGGAGTCTGGAGCTGTTTAGTGTAGCTGAAAAGGTGTTTAGTGCTGAAAGATGCAGGTTAATTAATTCAGGGACAACCTGGATTATCTGTTTATGAACTGCTCATGTTCTTGAAATGTAATAAATGATCTGGACCAGACAGTGAACACTAGTTAACAACAGTCTGGTCAACTAATACTAGTTAGAATACTTACAGTGCCATATTTAATTATTATTGTCTATTCTATCAGAATACTGTCAATCAATAAATTGCTATGTTTGGACTGTTTACCACATAAAGTTAATTGTTATTTGAATTAATGTTCATTATTAATTTAATTTATAAAATTAGAGGTTAATTTAATTTAATTGACTTTATAAACATGTGAGGTTAATCTACGTTAATTGCGAAATTTATAAGTTGATTGTAATTTAATTATATTTAACTCTTCAGGTTAATTGCTCCATGCCTGCTTACTAGTAGAGTAGACTACTAATTGCTAGAACCCTAGGCTAGGTGTACGAAAACAAAAGCGACGACATTCACTGGTGGGAACGCGCGTCCCGCAGTGACGTGCGTTTTAAGTATTGCTTAATTAGACAAGAGCCAATCACGTGCCGTCTAATTCGACAACGATTCAACACACCACCTCGTTTATGTCTTGAACATTGTGTAGCTGGACACGCTCTGGTGGCCTGCCATTTTATTGCCAGGGTAGCAGCTCACTCGCGATAGCTCAGTTGGTAGAGCGGAGGACTGTAGTGGAAACTCATCGGTGATCCTTAGGTCGGCGGTTCGACTCCGTCTCGCGAGAGATGATACTTTTTTGCGTTATTATCTGTTAACTGGACTGTTGTAAAAAATAATGTTTTGAAGTTTTAATTTGTATTAACGTTTTCTGTAAAACCTATATTTTTAAATATAATTGTAACTTGATCACCCGCTGTATTTTTTATACAATTGCGGCCCCAATTTAATTTCTACACAATCTTACATTGAACATGTTCAGAACTTTTAACAATGTATGTGCGCAGTCACAATGTCATTGCGTCACCTGAACAAGACAATTTACATTTAATTAATTTAATTTAATCATTTAAATTTTATTGTACTTCAATTAAGTAATCTGAAAAGGTTTAAGTTAATTTTGCGTTATATAATATTTATCATTAAGTACTTTTTCTTAGTTACAAGCAAGGAGACTGTTGTAACTGAATGTATTACTATTTATGACAGATCACAGAGAAATTAATTGTTTAAAAATAATATCAATATAACGTGTATTATCATCCCGATGTTACATTTCTTTTTTCTCGAAAATACATTAATTATTTTTTCAATTAATGTCTGACGCATTTTAAACTATACGCTTTAATTCAAATATGCTATGGTTTTAAGACAACCTATTTTACTTAAATTACAAAGCAATCAATATTTATCTTCCACTTAAAATTTGAAGGAATATACAATTTCCGATGGTAAAGCAAAGTTTCCCTGTGGTAATACAAAATAAAGATTAACGATTAACACATGACGCATTTATACATTTAATTTATAAATATAATATATATAATATATAATAATAATGTCACATTCGGGACTCGCCAAAAATGACCTGAATAGCAATTGAGGTGACCATTTATTACAGACGGGACTATAGTTTGCTATGCATTAATTACATGTGTACTCAGATTACTGTAATGTGGGAATAATTTGGGACTATCGTAGACGTAGTAGCCTGTATTATCAAAGTTCGACTGTACTACGTCTACGAATACATTTATTTCAGGCAAAAAAAACATAATTGGTACGTCACTACATGTATATAAATAAAAAATACATAGCTTTTAGCCTTTTTAAAAGTAGATCTATAAGTTAGACAAATAGATAACAAATAAAATAAGGTAATAAGTTAAATTATACAAAATAAATATATAAAACATGATATAAAATCACCGTTTTACAATACACAGAGATTCGGTCCAGCTAGACCACATAAAATTCATATTAAAACAGTGGCGCCTCCTGGTTAGCTTCAAAAATCCATACCGTCCGAATGCAAAAATACTGTTCCTTAACAATCGAAATATATAGGATTGTGAGATCGTATAATAGATCGAGATAAAGTTTAATTGTTCCCAATTATGATAAATCATCTTGAGTAAAATTGACTATATTAATAAGTAAGTCTCAAGTTATAACTGTGCACGCTTCGGTGGCCGCGTATTGGCTGGCTATTTGAAGTGTGTTATGACAGCTCACTCGCGATAGCTCAGTTGGTAGAGCGGAGGACTGTAGTGGAAACTCATCGGTGATCCTTAGGTCGGCGGTTCGACTCCGTCTCGCGAGAGATGATACTTTTTTGTGTTATTATTTGTTAATTGGACTGTCATGAAAACTAATGTTTTGAAGTTTTAATTTGCATTAACGTTTTCTGTAAAACCTGTAATGATGTGTGTAATTTATACCTGCAGGCCCTATATTGGGCATATTCAACATAACAACAGGCCTACTTTATGACTGTGTTTTGTCATTTTAAACCTAAAAGTTAGTTCAACTATTTACAACAGTTTCAAAATCAAATTAATCTATAACACAGTTGTCTCCCAGTAATAATAAAAGGCAGCCAATGATATTCAGATCAGATCTATTTTTTATGTTTATTAATATGGCCTGGTATTTAAAAACATTTATTAATCAATTCTAGTTCATGTTTTAATATTTTGTGAAGTGCCACAAATAATTTTAATATATATGTATATAATATACACTGCAAAACATGACTTTATAGTTCTTAAGTAGGAGTTCCAATAATTGTGGTGTTTATTGCATTTAGCAGTTAAGCTTGGATACACCAACTACACTGATCTTCAAAGAGCAAAGGGTAATTAAATCTAACAGTGTAGTTACCCTGCATGTTTTGTGACAAATAAGCAATGTAAACTGTACGTACTTTGCTTGTAAATCACAAGCAAAGTTCACACAGTTAACATTGCTTATTTATCACATAAAAACTTTAACCGAGTCATTTTCAGAACATTTGACCCAATTCTTATAAATGCGTGCGCACATACACACATGCATACATGCACACAAACATCTTTCTCAGAATATCCAAAACAAATATTTAAAACAAGAAACTAGGTGTCATAATGTATTCTCATCTCTGAAAGTTGTCTGGCGAAACATTACAAATGGTATAAAAACGCGAATGAAACTGATTGCTCTGACAAATTATAAGTGCACAAAGTTTACCAATTGTATAAGACAGCAGGCTTACAAGAGTCTTACAAGTATTTTCTTATGACAATGGATGTCAGAATGCATTCACAGACTATAAATGATACAAGTGCATTTGATGTGGTTCGAATGTGCATTACTCAACAAACATGGTCACTTCATAAACCACAAGAACAACACATTCAACATGAAAATAAACAGACAGCGATAACGTCAAAAATGTAAACAGCGACCATTAGAACAGGCCATTAGAAACTGACAAAACAAACTATTACTGTAACCATCACAGTTCACTTGGAAAATGTGGAGAGGTGGATGTATCCACCAAGTCTCCAGTAACATCATATCTGTCGTCAAAACGTAAGCTTCGTCATCTCTAACATTGAAACCCTCATCAAAGCTCAATATGGATCCCACTTACACGATAACCATGGTCAAAACTCTTTGACAGCCATTTACAACAAAGTTTTTGGCAACACAAATTTGCAACATTCTGGAAGTAAACATGATATGCCAATCTGATTGTTGTATTCTGCTGCAAATTCTCCACAATCTATATAACAATCATTTTGGTTTGGGATTTTATTTTTGCAGTTATGTATATGAACATGTGTCAACAAATGTTGCATATTAAAATATTCATGGCTTTTCAAGTGCTGCAATTTTTTAGATGGGCAATAAATTTAATCCTGTGGCAGCCATTTTGTTTACTGCCATGGAAAAGGGGTCTAGGAATAACGTCAACATATTTTGTATTCAGCAAGATCCACTCTACAGCTTGGACATAAACATTATATTAATTATGTATTTAAAAAATGTCAAGATGTTCTTATTTGTCGTCTTGCATTCTGTTGATGATTCCAATAACTCCATGGGTGGTTTTGGTGACAACAGACGGTTGGTTGGTTGGTTGGTTGGTTGGTTGGTTGGTTGGTTGGTTGGTTGGTTGTGAACGTAAAAATTCTGACTCACAATCACAGTGTGTGACAGTGTCAGAAATGAGGTAATTCAACCCGTCTGAAATCCACCAAGACTCACAACTTCATATACAAACAGAACTACTTCCAACTCCTGCTTCCACGCAATGTTTCGTAGTTACGGGAACCAAGTGTCTATTCAGCAGTGAATGTACTAGGTCCGTCTCCGTGATCATTTATCGTAGTTACTGCGTCGACAACGCTTGTAGCTAAACTGGTGTTTACTTCCGTTGTTAGGCAATCGTCGCCGTCGACCACAGCATTAGTGGTAGTCATCACATGTGTTGTCGTGTCCGAGGTGATATGGTTGCTGTCAGTGTTATTCAATATGGCTTCCTGTTGCTCGGCAACCGATGCTGGAATCAGGTCATGTTGTTGCTGCTGCTGTAGCTGCTGTTGCTGTTGTGCAAGTTGCTGCAAGAAAACAACAAATACAGTCACATGACTCTGTAGTACTCGACAAAGGCACCTATGTAATTCTGGTAAATAAATGTATGGAAAATCTAGGATTTTGAAAGTAAAAATACAGGAATAATTAATGAGTATTTTAACCAAATTAATATTTAGTTGCATACAGCAATATATCGGATGGCACCATTTACTGGTTTAAGTCAATCCAAATTAGCAACTTTCAACATCACATTACGAAAATCATCAATCTAACCATGGTATGATGTGACTATCACCATAGGTTTCAGAAGATCAAAGAACAACTATTTTTCACTCAAAATAAAAATAATAATAACCTTTCTATAGCATTAATAGTCAGGAACCTGAGTCCAGAGGTGCAACAAAATAGAATCACAAATCATGATTAGGGTCGAACAAGGTAGCTATAATTTCAGAAGATTTTACAGTGATGGGAGCTCATTCCAGATGCTTGGTACAGCTATAGAGAATGGGCACATCCCCGCATTAAGCATTGTTTTAAGAACGAAATGTTGAGATAGAAGTTTTGAACTGCCAGGGAACATTTGAAAGACACTGTCCAAATGCACTGGCAATTTCACTGACAAAATACAATATGTAAGTTTAAATTTGATTCCATGTAATCGGAACACAGTATCAATATTTAAGTTAGCAGTGATGGGAAACAAGACACCCTCGGTATTAACCAATTACCTGCAGTGCCTCGATTTGCTGCGGATCCGTAACAACAAAGATCTGCTGTCCAGCGATTTCGCCCGACAACGTGATGTTTGGTGAAGACTGCAGTTGGTGGAGTGTCGCCTGTGCCATGGCACCGCCAGTGCTCTCCTGCGCCACCCGCAGTGCCGCCAACATCTGCTCATCAGACTCGGCCTGCACTGGAACCATCGTGATCTGAGGACATGCCAGTCTTAGTCAGTTACAAGCTCAGAGATTTCAGTAGTTTAGATCATTACTACAGTTGAACCACGCTTTGTGGTCAACTTGGTAATAAAGCCACCTTGCCATTACGGTCAACCTAGGATAGTCCAAAATTATTGTGTATTTATATTGTAGTTTAGGTCATTACTATCTTGATATCATGTACAGTTAATGTAAAAGTTTATGTAAAATATGAGGCATGTGCATGAAGTTTGCAGTTATTTTGTAACCATATTATATGTATTACCCGGTATATTATTATTATATATTGTAAAACACGATTGGACCCATGAATATTGCCCAAATGAGTATAGATATGTAAAAATACTCCTAAAGATCCCTAAAGAATGCAGTGAAACAAGTTACATAAATATCCAACAGATGACGTCACCTCCACGCGTCTTGTCAAAAGTAAAAGACGTATGCAGGTGCTTGGGGAAACAGGCATCCGGATGCTTTTGTGTGGGTGGAGTCAACATACACACATACACTGGCTTGATTATAGTTAGGTGTTTCCATTCAAGATTTTATTTGTTCCTGTTGCGCCCGGTCTGTGAGGTGTCTTACCGGGTGAGTTGCCTCACTTCCTGTGTTAATGATGAGTGTCCCTTGATCGGGGTCAACTGTCTGGGAGTGGAACTGTAGACGGGCCTGTTTGGCAGGCGGGGCACTCATATCTGTGTCACCTGCACAACATCAGTAATAATGTACGCTCTAACTGCTTGGCCAAGAATTCAACACAACTGTGAAAAAGGCACCTTACGTACTCTACTCCTGGCAGATCTCCTACGCATTGTATGGAAGTTAGCTGAATCAAACTCAACTGACTTCGCTGTACCACCCACGAGAACAGTGCAGACACCCATCCAACCCGTGCTGCAGTTCCAAGTCGAAGCCCCCCGAGTTTTAGAAATCCCAACATAATTACCCATTCGACCATTCTCACGGGTCAACGTCCACGAGGTACTGTGTATTCAAATAACTACATCTACAGCCAGCAAGCGATATTTTTGGCAGATTTTATCTTCACAGTTTCGCAAGGCGATCTGTCAGGCAGTGCTGAGACCGATGTAATCAGCAGCGCCCTCTGGCGTGTGAGGATGGAAAAAGGTACTGCTCTACAGTTCACAAATAAAGAGTTACCAAAGCAGCTACTCAAAAACTACAAATGTTCATCAACCAAATGCCTCCGAAACATTCAAAAAATCACACGGCAAGACAAAGTCATAAACATAGAACAGACAAACAGTTAACTTCAACAACCGAGAAACTAAACAAGACCGATACCAACTGGAATTAAATAAAGAAGACGGCTAACAACTGGGTGTGATGGAGAAACTTTGTTTTGGCACTCTGCTCTAAACAGAGCGAAAAGGAATGAAGTAAGCTAATACCTGCAAGGCCATTGTATCCCAAGTAGGTACACAGCACGAGGTGCATAGCACAGAACAGACTAAATGGTCCTTACAAGTCATGCATGCATATGGGTTTTATGCTACATACTATATGCGAAACAATACAAGACAGGGAGGTAAGACAGAGAGAGGATGCTACCATATACAAACAGGCATCCACATATAAACAAATACATACCGAACTTGGTGTACTTGGAAGAAACACAGCAACACACTCACTTGGTTTAATTAATACATTTTACTCTGTCTTACGTACATTTATCGTATCAAGACTTCCGTATATACAGTATATTCTGACAAATACTAAATCACAACTACCGTATTCGTTCTATTAAACATACATGCCCTAATTAGCATACACCCCTCTTTTAGCAGCATCTGAAACTGTGAATGATCTCCAATGTCAACAATGACTGTTGAATCCATCGTTGTCATTTCATTTCTACCAATGTCACATGAGAGTGAAAGATCAGTGACGAAAAAATATTGAAAGGTAGGTCCACCTAAATTATCACTTTACAATGTTCTGGTATCCTTTTGCTCATGTGGATGTATACAAATCACATTGCTAGTTCCGTCTACTGAGATGGCTGCACCCATATTTTTGTATCTCAAATATTTGTTAAGCGAACTGTGTGCTTAATAGAACGAATACGCTACATTGTTCCAGCAGTGGTTATCACAACATTGATCAAAGCACCTCTGAAAACCACACAAAAACCCAGTATTTTGAGCACTCACCCTGATCTGTAGGCTCCGGTTCCTGAGTGAACACAAACTGTTGGTCGGAGTCGTCCAGAGCCGTGTCATCACCATGGGCCGTTCGCTTGTGCATTGCCAACGTCGACGTCTGGCGGTAGTTCTTTCCACAGTGGTTACACACGTATGGCTTGGCGTGTGTGTGTACCACATGATGCTTGTAGAGACTCGAGTATTCCGTAAAGCGCTTCCCACACCCGTGTACTGTACATACGTACGGCTTCTCCCCTGAATATCAACAATTTCAAACAAATATCAACTGATTTGTACAAACCCAGCTACAACAGTTGTCATGGCAACACTGTCACAAACATCATTATCCAATGTCCACTTTCAACTAAAATTCCAATATGTTTACAACTTAAACCGAGGTTTTCTGTTCCAAATTTTTTAATATGTTTTTAACACTAGACTAAATGTGTCGAAGGTGTATGGCCTGCCAAATTGTGTTGATTATAATAAGCACCAGTGTTCACGAGATGTTGAAATTGCAAACATTAATTTGTAAATTGGCATTCCAACCTGGTTGGTTCCCACATTCCTCACCACAATGTGGGACAAAGTACAACTGTGTGCTAATAGTTACCACCCAAGGCTGATTGCAGACATCGGAACTGACAAGTTTTCTTTTCATTTTTAAGTAAGAATTTATCAGCAGACACTGACCTGTGTGTATTCGGTTGAATGCTTCAGCAGACACTGACCTGTGTGTATTCGGTTGAATGCTTCAGCAGACACTGACCTGTGTGTATTCGGTTGAATGCTTCAGCAGACACTGACCTGTGTGTATTCGGTTGAATGCTTCAGCAGACACTGACCTGTGTGTATTCGGTTGAATGCTTCAGCAGACACTGACCTGTGTGTATTCGGTTGAATGCTTCAGCAGACACTGACCTGTGTGTATTCGGTTGAATGCTTCAGCAGACACTGACCTGTGTGTATTCGGTTGAATGCTTCAGCAGACACTGACCTGTGTGTATTCGGTTGAATGCTTCAGCAGACACTGACCTGTGTGTATTCGGTTGAATGCTTCAGCAGACACTGACCTGTGTGTATTCGGTTGAATGCTTCAGCAGACACTGACCTGTGTGTATTCGGTTGAATGCTTCAGCAGACACTGACCTGTGTGTATTCGGTTGAATGCTTCAGCAGACACTGACCTGTGTGTATTCGGTTGAATGCTTCAGCAGACACTGACCTGTGTGTATTCGGTTGAATGCTTCAGCAGACACTGACCTGTGTGTATTCGGTTGAATGCTTCAGCAGACACTGACCTGTGTGTATTCGGTTGAATGCTTCAGCAGACACTGACCTGTGTGTATTCGGATGTGGTTCTTGTAGTTTGTGGCACTGGCGAAGGCCTTGTGACAACCCTCCTCCTGGCAGATGTAGGGCCTCTCCCCCGTGTGTGTGCGGATGTGCACCTTGCGAATGTTTGACGTTGTGAATGATCGGTCGCACCCCTCAAACGGACACTTAAAAGGTCGTTCGCCTGTCAATGTCATCAGAGGTCAAAGTTAATCATCACCACAGATGTAATAATGATAACGTTAAACATAACTATGTATCACGAATATAACAATAACATAAAACATAACTCATGAATAATGATAAATGGATAACTTACGAAAACACGAATACCCTAGGTGTAGTGTTCAACATGAATACCCTAGGTGTAGTGTTCAACACGAATACCCTAGGTGTAGTGTTCAACATGAATACCTTAGGTGTAGTGTTCAACAAGCTACATAGAGCCATGTTTGCAGTTTTCACAGAATTTTGGTTCAGGTGAACCAAAATTAATTTGTTGGTCCAAAGATCAAATTGAATTTGCACATGCGAACTACCGTGCCATAGTCGATACTAGATCGATTTAGGGCTAAACAAGTCTGAAATGATGTAAGTGAAAAATGAAATTATGATGCCCGTGCCACATATAAAAGAATCCAGGGATTCCCAATATAATTACCCGCACGACCTTTCTTACGAGCAACTTAGCAGTATTATGTATTCAAATAATATTAGGTTTACCATGTAATAGCCAAAACCCAAACAGCCGAATCTGGTAGGCAACAATATTATTAGCTGATATTGCAGGGGATTTAATGGACATTGTTGACCCGAGACAACATACAGCTGTATCAGTTTTATGGTTTTTTAAATCAGCAGCACTGCCTGGTGCGGAGGATTTATACACACACCAGGCTGACAGTAAAGAGAAGACGTATAGCCCCCACCTGTGTGCGTGCGTACATGTTTCTGCAGATCTCCAGACGTCTTGAAGGCTTTGTCACAGCATTCCTCAGGACATTTGTAAGGCTTCTCTCCAGTGTGTACACGTGTGTGACTCTTGAGGCCATAGCCTGTCGCAAACGCCTTGTTACAGCTGCTGAAGTCACACTTGAACGGACGGTCGCCCGTGTGTGACCGCTCGTGCACCTGGTATGTGGGAACTCACTGTTAGTGTAGGATCTACATACCATATTGTCCCCAGTCAGACGCAAACTGTCTAATAGGCACACAACCCCTCTTTTACAGAAGTGAAACCATGTGTTGTGTACACTACCTTCAGGTGGTGTTGTGTGTTGTGTACACTACCTTCAGGTGGTGTTGTATGGTGTGTGCACTACCTTCAGGTGGTGTTGTGTGTTGTGTACACTACCTTCAGATGGTGTTGTGTGTTGTGTACACTACCTTCAGATGGTGTTGTGTGTTGTGTACGCTACCTTCAGGTGGTGTTTTGTGGTGTTGTGTGGTGTGTGCACTACCTTATGGTGGTGTTGTGTGGTGCTCTGTGGTGAGTGAACTACCTTCATGTGGTGTTGTGTGTTGTGTACACTACCTTCAGATGGTGTTGTGTGTTGTGTACACTACCTTCAGGTGGTGTTTTGTGGTGTTGTGTGGTGTGTGCACTACCTTATGGTGGTGTTGTGTGGTGCTCTGTGGTGAGTGAACTACCTTCAGATGGTGTTGTGTGTTGTGTACACTACCTTCAGATGGTGTTGTGTGTTGTGTGTTGTGTACACTACCTTCAGGTGGTGTTTTGTGGTGTTGTGTGGTGTGTGCACTACCTTATGGTGGTGTTGTGTGGTGCTCTGTGGTGAGTGAACTACCTTCATGTGGTGTTGTGTATTGTGTGCACTACCTCCAGGTGGTGTTGTGTGGTGTGTGCACTACCTTCAGGTGGTGTTTTGTGGTGTTGTGTGTTATGTGCACTACCTTCTGGTGGTGTTGTGTGGTGCTCTGTGATGAGTGAACTACCTTCATGTGGTGTTGTGTATTGTGTGCACTACCTTCAGGTGGTGTTGTGTGGTGCTGTGTGGTGAGTGCACTACCTTCAGGTGTGGTGTTGTGTGCACTACCTTCAGGTGGTGTTTTGTGGTGCTGTGTGCACTACATTCAGGTGGTGTTGTGTGGTGTGTGCACTACCTTCAGGTGGTGTTGTGTGGTGTGTGCACTACCTTCAGATGGTGTTGTGTGGTGTGTGCACTACCTTCAGGTGGTGTTTTGTGGTGCTGTGTGCACTACCTTCAGGTGGTGTTGTGTGGTGTGTGCACTACCTCCAGGTGGTGTTGTGTGGTGTGTGCACTACCTCCAGGTGGTGTTGTGTGGTGTGGTGTGTGCACTACCTTCAGGTGGTGTTGTGTGGTGTGTGCACTACCTCCAGGTGGTGTTGTGTGGTGTGTGCACTACCTTCAGGTGGTGTTTTGTGGTGCTGTGTGCACTACCTCCAGGTGGTGTTGTGTGGTGTGTGCACTACCTCCAGGTGGTGTTGTGTGGTGTGTGCACTACCTCCAGGTGGTGTTGTGTGGTGTGGTGTGTGCACTACCTTCAGGTGGTGTTGTGTGGTGTGTGCACTACCTCCAGGTGGTGTTGTGTGGTGTGTGCACTACCTTCAGGTGGTGTTTTGTGGTGCTGTGTGCACTACCTCCAGGTGGTGTTGTGTGGTGTGTGCACTACCTCCAGGTGGTGTTGTGTGGTGTGTGCACTACCTTCAGGTGGTGCTGTGTGGTGTAGAGTCGACCACAGCCCTCATACAGACACTTGTAGGCCTTGTCTCCCATGGCGAGAGCCTTCTCACTGCTCACCCGGGCTGCACTCTGAGACATCACGGTTGTCTGAAACACATACACCACACACCAGGGGCTTAGCCAGAGACCTATCTGCCCATCTTCAAGCCTGGCAGATGACTGGCCAATAATGGAAATTACAACTGTTAAGACTGGAGGAATTTAGAGGGAGTACGCTGGCCACTAGATTTAATTGTTCCATGTCTAATCGCCCACAATATTGACTCTCATTGGCACAACTGGTAATGAAACAAATCAAATCGATCAACATTAATTAAATAAATGGCTCAAATGAAGCAAGTTTGTCATTGAAAAAACTAAACTGGCCAATAATGGCTGTGATTGCTGTGAATGGCTTCCATGCAAGCCTTTCGTGTGCAAAAAAAGGCACAATTTTGATTAACTCAAGACTGGCAAAAAATTATTTCTGGTTAAGGGTCTGTCACACATCAACTTTGTGCTAGTCACTACCTGTCAGTGTTAATGGTATGGGTCCTCAGGAAATAACCTATTTTGATTAACTGTTCTTGAAAACTACGGAGATATGGCAGCTAGATAGGACATTTCATTTTTTAAATGCATAATTAATACAATGTTTTGTGCCCAAGTTGTAGAGTAGGTCTTACTGAATAAAATATATTGAATATAATAATAATAAATAAGATATAATTTGTTCTGCCAGACCCCCCATTTCCATGGCAACTACCAAAGATGGCCATCGGATAGGGAAAATACAGCATAATTTGGAAACGTTGTAGCTCCTCTAATGATACAGTAATCAATGTGATTCTTTCTATTTATTATTTACAACATGTTATTCTATGCAACGTCGAAGAGATATGTTATGTATTGGCATTATTTAATATTCACAAAAATATTTCAATTTTGACAGAGGCACACTTTATTCATGAATATAATTTACTTAGAGGTATGTAAATGTTTTAAAAGAAATCTTTATTAATAGTAAATATATCATGCATTCAGAATATTTTGAGTATTTTTATCAGAAATATTACTCATTTTAAAGCCAAACTACTTCATTGCACGACTTAATATATTATTTGTTAGAATAAATAATAAACATGGAAATATAAAACTACTGCCATCAGAATTTCAAAGAATTATCTGGTTACTGTGGTTAGCATTATGCAAATTAATTATTATATAATATTTTACTTCCTTTTAACATATACATAATATCAAAAATAGATAAGCGAGTGAAAAATGAACAACTCAGAACATGTCCAAAACATGAAAGCACCCTCGCGGCTCATCCTGTCCCGACGATCTTGGTATCATTTGAAAGGATGCAGTTTTGTTATTCTAGCGTCATCTAGATTACCCGGTAACTGTTTAAAGAACACCGACAAACAGACCTACAATCGCACAATTTTCGGTGTTCTGTACTGTTCCGAACGATGTTGGCGGCGGGTACTCAGTACACTAATCTTCCGATTGCGTCGCTGTTTTCCTAATTTGTTCAGACATGCACACTTCACCATTTCTTGATTTCATGTTATAAGCTCCACCCCCTTTTAAACCGCGGCAATATTGATGTGCTTTGATCGCAGCGAAACCGATATATATCTACGTGTGCGTGACGTCACAATAACGTACGCCACCCAACGGGTCTAAATTCGTCGCGTTGGTTGATTGATATACGTGACTGTGACGTCACGCCTACTTCGCGTATGTCATTTTAGCAGCCGTTTTTAAGTGGATGGAGCTTATACCATGAAATCAGATAGTGGTGCCTCAATCGGTAGATTGGTGAACTGTGTCGACGAAACAACATGGTTCGCAGTGTCTAAGACACCGGAACGGGCCCGGTTGTAGGTCCGTTTTTAGTTAATTTTAGGAAAGATTATCAGGAAACCATTTATACGTTTGAATAGCAGAAAGCTTAAACTTCCAAACAACATCAATATTGTTGGGATCCGACGAACCGTAATGGTACTAGCAGTCATTCAAAAGGCGTTTTTGGAACGTGTTTGACAGTTGTTCATTTTTCGCTCGCTTATCTATTTTTGATAATATGTTCATGTTAGGACAAGTAGTTTTTAAGATATGACAGTTAATTAAAATATGACACAAGGAATGTGACCTCTTAAATCAGCACCAAAAAAATCATAGTCACATACGAACCCACCCTCTCGACTTCCTAACTCCGTGGTGAACCGATCTAACTGTTCACAAGTTGGAACTGCAGACTGATTAGAGAATGCCTACCCCTTTTTTGTGTTTCAAAGCTTGGGTATCTTAGAAGTATCTTTATTGCATTGTGTTTTTCACTTATAGGTCTTGCCTAGAAATTGCTTGGTGCATGCATTTTTGTCAAATACGTTGTATGTTTACACCAACTGCCATGGCGGGTTGCACGAGTGCTGCCATCAAACATCTTAGAATGGCCTGCCACAAACTGATTAAACAATCAATCACCGATCATTTTTGCCAAACCTATGATCAATTACGAAAATCAAACCGAGTCCCAATATTACTTCAACATCTTGTTACATATTTACTCACCAAATTATTCGATGCAGAGGCTGTCGACACTGCACCACCTGGTTCCGTCTTCGGTACGCCGACAGGGTACGACGCCTGAACACCTATCATGCCTGCCACTTGCTGTCAGACAATGGAACTACGTAAATAAATGATATCACACAGGGGTCTAAAAATTGACAAGAAAATATGTTTTGAAAACATTCTCTCATTGTGACATTTCATAATTTTATGCTATTATGAGCATAAGCAATGTTTAATTGGGATCAATCCGGTCGTGTTATTCCCAAGTGTTCATTGTTAATAAAACAATATTTTACAAATTAAACAATATTTCTAAACTTGGAGAAATCCAACATTTGAGCCTAGCTAAGTAATTTTTGAGACGTGAGCACTTCCGAATACATTCGATGAACTAACAATCTTATATACCACACAAACAGAAATGACTACCGACAGACAAACCTTGTTTGAAAGACCACAACTAGGGGCAACTGTTAATTTTACTACTATTGCGACAGTATGACGGAACAGCAAATACCCAGGAAAAACAGTCTCAGTCCATAATTTATGGTTGGCGTCATCACATGGCCTAGGAGGCAATAATTTAAAAAATGGTGAATCAGTGAATGACAATGCAATAGTTGACAACTGCTGACGTTAGGTCAATAAGTAATATTATAAAATTAAATTGAAAACCATGCTTACAAACATTGTTTTTGTGTTGCATAAGTAGCCATGCTAATCTGTTTTGTAAAATAACTTTACTATCGATAGTTCAGTGTACTACTGATACTAACTATTGATGATTAAATTTATTATTGATTGTTCACAATAATTGTATATCGACTATTGACTATTAGTTCAATCACTTCTATGTATTGTTGCCTAGTCATGAGGAGGTATCTCATAGGTAATAATGCACACTCAGTCTTACATGTTGTGTAAATGTCTCCATATTCAACGAGGCAGTGTTGACATTATTTGCATCACCATAGATGTTTGTTGAGATATAGGCTGTTGATCCATCCTCCAACTGCACTGCCTGGATGCCGTCTACAATGAAATCACCTCACCGATCAAATAAAACATTGGAATACTACAAGTCCATTAATCATAACATGTTTAACCCTTTAGACATAGAACGGCCAAAAGTGGCCGTTTCCTTGAACAGCTGCAAACTTTGTCTAACTTTGACAACACAGAGAGGTAGCGTTATCATCTGGATACTTATGTAACTTGTGTCACTGGATTCTTTAGTGTATCTGCTGTGCGTTAGGGATATTGTTACATAGCTTCGTATTGGAAGTTTTGAATGGGCGCTGTTTGAAAATATCAACTGGCAAGGGTTTGTAGATATGCATTGCTTTCTATGCAGACACGCCCCGACACAGCGTATCGCATTTCGCATGTTTAATTTAAAAGCTCATTAGTATATGTAGCATTGTGTTGTGCAGATTTCAATTATTTTTAAGACAAGCACAACTTGCAATGTTTAGAAACAAAGTACAACAAAGTTAACTGCAAAAACTAGATGCACCCGTACCATAGCAATTTTGTTTGCGCACTGGAAGGATTCCGAGCGTGTTTCATACAAATTCTGTAAGGTCTAAAGGGTTGACTAACACAGCGACATGCATTAATTGTCAACCATGTGTTGGTTTTTCCATTTCACTATCAATAGGCTGCAATTAAGTGGCATAATCTATCATTTTTATGTCATCGGCCCGGTAAAAATACACTAACACTATGTTAATAAAAAAAAACATTTTCAAACTAGTAAAGTGACTGTTGACATGAAGGGCTTCAAAACAAAACACAATATATGCATTTTCTTGGTTTTGAGAAAAAGTAACTTTAGGGTTTCATCCTCAAAGTTCAAATTAAAACTTGTAAATGAAGTTGGTGTATATTAGGAATTGAAAATAATAGAGAATGATAGCAAAGTTTAAAGTATTTCTTACTTCTTCTTGTTATGCAAAATGTTACATTAAATTATTTTGTTATCAAAATGTTGTATATCCGTACAACGCGCGCTGTCACTCTGCGTATGGTGTGGTAGCGCTCACTGGCTGAAAATGATATCGCATTTTTATTAAAAAAAGATGGATGACGTTTATTACATTTAAAAACATGTTCTTTTGTGCATCTACTGTAATGGGCATTTGTCGCATTTTTGTATAAATTAGCTAGTATCCTAGCTTAAACAAACATGTCGTCCTGTTTGGGCAAAATTTCAATAAAAAAATGGCATTTATCGCGTTTTGCCGTGAAACCTTCACATATAGGGCTAAACCATGCAACATGAGAGAATTGATCAACCACATAGAGACAGCACCTTACCTTTAGGTGGCGCCTGAACGAATGCTGTAGTCCCATCTTCCAGCTGTATTGCTTGTCCCTCCAGTAATTTTGCTGACACTGACACATCATTCACTGCAACAACATCAGCAGAAATTGTACAAGTCATAACTGCGTGTACACCATCTATCTTCATAACATGATGGGTGTGTGTGTGCAGTTACAGTCAGATTATATTTAAGATCTCTTAAAACCAGTACATCAAAAACTCCATGGCAAATTCAATATAACTAAAGAAGCAGAAACAAGGCCTGAACAGTGAGGTGACCGTATTATTGCGACTAATTTCCTACTATTCCTGTTACAAAAACCATTTGGGACTGTCTTAGGGTGACCTTAATTGCAAGGTGGCTGCATTACCGAGGTGACCGTAAAGCAATATTCAACTGTAACTGCTAAGAGTATACAAACTTTGTTTACAATTCACATTTAGATACGCACACCCTCATTTAGTCATACACATTCACCATGCAAACACCACACGATGTTTGCGTACTGATGCTACTGATAGCATTGTCCCTTGTGGGTTTTTGTTATAAATTATACCACTAAGTGTCATTCTTGATACAATACCGTATTCGTTCATTTTACCGTACATGCCCTAATTAGCGTACACCCCCTTTTTCAGCGCCATCTTACATTGATCTGTGACGAAAACTGATCACATAATTTATTGAAATACCCTGTCAACCATTGACAATATGATTACGGGAAACAGCCTTTGCAAAGTTCCAGTATCCCTTTAACCACAATGTATAAATCACTTCCAGCTACGTTGACATGTGTCATCCCAACTGAACTAAACATGCATGTATTGTATGCAGAGGATGGCATGGCCTGCTCTATTTCTTTGTCTGTGTCTTTGCACCACTGTCATTGCTGTCCACTGCTGATTTAGCTCTCCAATGAGAAGTAGTTTTAAATACGCGATAACCATAAATAATTAACAAAAATATGCGTTTTATAAATCTGCGTGACATGCATGTCAATGGTGCCATGTTTGTTTTAGAAACGGAAATGAATGATCAAGTGGCACCACATAGTCCAAACGGACCTCTTCGGTTGTTAAACAAACACCTAGACGCCTAACAGACAGTGCCATATTGTCAGTGTCAAAGACGAAGCCCATTGGCATTGCTTCTACGCTGCTGCATTTGTCTGTAAAATCTGCTCAGCCACTAAGAATTTGACTTCCAAGTGCTACATAGAGGCTCAAGATAATGGGAGCCCAACATCTTTATATTGTTTTCAATATGCCAGTTGCCGAGTAAACATCTAGACGCCAAGTTCATGGCTTCGCATTGTCATCGCCGCCTTTGGTGGGCGGGTGCCTGGCCGCAGATCAGCCTCGTCAACCACCAATCTTGGCATCCCAGCTGTGATTGACTGTAAGTGCGGGGGTAATCTGTGGGCAATTTCATCATTTTGCACTGGGTTACTGACCGTATTCCTGAATAGCGAGGTGACCAGATTAGTGGGACTAACATCTTATCTTTTACTGTGTATATTATTTGGGACTGTCCCAAGGTGACCTTAATGGTAAGGTGACTGGATTACCAAGGTGACTGTATACCGAAGTTCGACTGTATATATGGAATAAAATAAAATAAATAATTAATTACACTAAGTCATAAAATTACATTTATTACTATAACCACCACCGGTTCTCACCTTTCGTGGGATATATATTTTATTAAGTATATTTATTAATATTATTACTATAACTACCGCCGGTCCTCACCTTTCATGGGGTGCTGGATGTAGGCAGTGCTGCCATCCGCCAGCGTGATGGCCTGGACCATCTGTGCCCCGGTGTCGGCCGACACCGCCTGAACCAACTGTGCCTCAGAGAAGCCGATGTCCTCACCTGTCCCTGCCTCCTCCATCTCCCTTGTTACGGACATGTGTACCTCGTCGGGGAGTATCCCCTGCCCCTCCTGGAGCCCCCTCATGTCCTCTGTCATGTCCTCACTCACCACCATCTCCCCCTCGAGGCCGTCCGTCTGGCAGTTGGACGACGCGTCCGGCTCCAGGGTGACGACGCATGCCGTGGTGTCGTTGGTGCCGCTCTACCGCACACCAACACGTGATTAAAGAATGTAAAAGGTAAGTTCTTTTATAGTGCAGTATCCAATCCTTGGGGCTGTTTAAAGCAATTTACACTTCTTTACTCCCTAACAGACCTGTTCAATTGAACACCATCTCGACTTCTCTGGGAAGCATCCAGCCACGCTGCAATTGTTTATAAATCACTGCAAGTATAACTTAGTACCTAATAAAAGGGCAATTATTTTATAGACTTGAATCATTAATTATAATAGTTTTCTTTGAATAGTATATGGCAATGAGTAATCATTTTGTCCATGAACAAACAGCCTAGGTTGTAGGGCTCATAAAACACTGGCGCAGCATTTCTATATAAAACGTATCAATGAAATTTATATATAAATAATGTCCATTTTTCCAAAAACTTAATTTTACCTCATGTTCTAGCAACAACTCAAGCGGAACCTCCTGGTCAGCTTGTGTCACTACAGTGACGCCATCTGCTGTCTTTTCTTCTATGCCGCCTTCAAGACTGTCCATGTTCTATTTTGCATCAGCAATTCTGATGGTGAATACAAAAACAAGCTATCAATTACAGAGAATGGACATTTTAAAATATAATAACAATAAATAAACAAAATATAACAAGAACTGGACCTGTACTCCACTAATATAAGCAGAGCCATGACTTTTGCCGCTACGTCCTGGCAACTGTCCACCAGTCCTCAGAAATTAAACAAAGGTTCACTGCTATGATATGTCATGTGCCTTATATAATAACAATGGTGCCCCAAACATTTTAAAAAGTCAATACCAGTTGGCCACGCCCTAAATTTTGCCAAATTCATGGACTGTAAGAACATGTGACTTAGTTATAAACCATTTCCCACATCCAATGTTCTTTATATCTGTATCAAACAGTGCTGGCCAAAACAAAGTTTTGCTTTAAGCGGATCTTCCTTACGCTGGGAACTTCATAATCACATCAATCAATTACGCGTATTCCTATAGTGCCCTTTTCAGCCTAAAGTTCTGCTCAAAGATGCTTTCCAAGTTCAATAAAGCAACGCATACATGTATTACAATGTCAGAAATAAATTTTGTATTTCTAAAATATGCTAGCTATGCACATGAAGTTACATTGTGATTGTAATTATGATTATTTTACTTTGTTTACAAACCTGTGCATCATTAAGTATATGATTAGTAAAAAATCACAATTCCATAATGTATGATTATGATTTCCGAATACAGCTCCTCCCATATGTGTATTTGTGAACAAGTGTATGAATTCCACAAGGGTAAAACGTGTACAGGGGAACCTCACTATTAAGGTCACCCTCGGGACTGGACAAAAGTGACCTGAATGGAGAGGTGACTGTATTAGTAGCACAGCGGTAAGAGCTCCAGACTCTCGACCGAGAGAATGCGGGTTCGTATCCTGTGCGGTAGTGTCGAACCTTGGGCAAGTTCTTTTACTCTACATTGCTTCAGTTCACTCAGCTGGAAGAATGAGTACCTGGCTATAGACAGTGGTGGATATTTGTGTATGAATAGTCTTCGCGCATTAACTGCAGTGTGACTGAATGTTTCCCAGAGAAGTCGAAATAGTGTTTGACTGGACAGGTCTGCCAGGGAGTAAAGTGTAAAGCGCTTTGAGGATTGGATACTGCACTATATAAGAACTTACCTTGTTTTACTAATTTCCTATACTTTACAGTTACAGAAATAATTAGGGATTATCCTAGGGTGACCTTAATTGGGAGGTGGTTATATTACTGTATGATGCTTGCTTTAAATACCTTAATGTTTACTTAATACTATGATTTAAGTAACATTTTGGTAGATTGGGCTAATACATGCTGGGTTTTATTTCACTGGTTTCACACAAGCAGTATTTTAGTTAATTACTTAGAATAATACAGTTGTCTGTAGTTCACCAACACAGCTTGCCAACTGACAAAACACTGTGAAAATTAAAATTACTTCACAAATCGAGGACTAGTTTGCAGCATTTCTTCAAGCGTCTAGCTAATAAATCACAATTTGATAAAGGTGACATGATTATTTTTGTTTACCACGATCACATATATATATATGGTAGCTTATCGCAATACGGATACTGTGTACTGTACCGTGCAGTATGTATCACGATACATGCCGGTATCATCATTCTGGCCCTTATAAAATATACAATTAAAAAACTATTCATAAATTAAAATATGCACATGTATGCAAAATCTATCTCTAACAAATACAACTTCAAAACTACTGTATGGGATCTCTAAAATGTAAAAAAAATAAGTAATCTAAATTGTAAAATTGTTGATTGATTGAAGTTATCAGCCGAGGGAGCCTGGCAAGTAGCTTGTGGGGTGTTTTTCCACAAAGTTGGGGCAGCAACATCTCTTTGTCGGCAGAAGACATCATCTCACCTAACAGAGAGGACAAGAAACAGTCTACTCATTAAACAGCAATCTCTCCTAACCTATCTCCTCCTGTTAGTTCCACATCTCTTCAGAAACTGTTGAAGGTTCATTTGCAGTATCAATGACTGGCCTCACTATGGTGGTGTTGCTTCCATGGAACTGTTGACTGTTCCCCTTCCATTATCCGTCTGTGTCTCCCTAAACTTATTTTTCCCAATTTTGGATTTCAGTTTTATATGGTTTCACTTTCACGTGGTGTTTCTGGCTGTATCTAAAATTGCAATCGCAGAATTTAACATTTCTGATGTCATCGTAAAGATAATAATCCTATCTACAAACAAGTCGCTGAATGTACCCAGTAATTTATGTTTACTTTATTGCCATCTGAAAATCACGAATGCTATATATATATTGCATTCGCAATGTTCAATGTGGGTGGACTGATTATGTGGCAGATATCCATAAAGCTGCTAATGAAGCTTTCAAACTATGGGACAGTATAGGTAAACCTAAACAAGGTCCTGTTTTTGAGTTAAAAAAGAAAGCTGATGCTAGATGCAAATATGCAATAAGGTTTATTAAAAAACATGAAAATTAGTTGAGGCGTGAAGCCCTTGCCAAGAAGATGGCTAACCATACAAATGATAAATTTGTGAAGATCAAAACTATTAATAATAATAAAATCCCTTTGCCAACTAATACAAATGGTAAGTGGTGAAGAATATACCATATATTGTGAATGTGTGGATTGAACACTTTCATGACTTGTTTAATTGTAAAAATAACAGTAGTGCCGAAATCCTAGCATTTGATGTTAGTTATGAGAGCAGTATTAAAGTGTTACCTGAAGAAGTCAAGGATGCTATAAGAAACCTTGACTGTAACAAGAGTTGTGGCCTTGGTGTGTATGCAGAGCACCTGAAGTACTGCAGTGAACGCATACTGCCTTTACTGTCAATGTGCTTCACAGGTCTGTTGGTGCATGGCGTACTGCCAAGTTCTATGATTTCTGTTATATTAGTGCCCATAACCAAGGATAAATCAGGCAAGATAAACAGTGAAGACAACTACAGGCCAATAGCACTGGCAAGTGTTGTCTAAAGTTTTTGAAAAAATCTTGCTCAGCAGAATGGATAACTTTTTAACAACTAGTGACAACCAGTTTGGTTTTAAAAAGAAGCATGGCACCGACATGTGCATTTATGTACTAAAAGAGGTTATTGCTAAATATCAAGCCTTAAATAGCTGTTTGTTTGTTTTCTTGATGTATCTAAGGCTTTTGACCGTGTAAACCATACTGTACTTTTTAAAAAGCGAATTGACAGAGATGTTCCTGGTTACATTGTTAGAATTCTAGTGTTTTGGTATACGAAACAACAAACGTGTGTAAGATGGGGTAGTTATGTGTCGGACAGTATTTATGTAAGTAATGGAGTTAGACAAGGAGGCATTTCCCCCCTATTTGTTCAGTAATCCACTGTACTTAATGGTTGCAATGCAGGATGTTACATAGGATATAATTGTGTAAACAATATTATGTATGCTGATGTCCTTGTAGTATTTTGTCCGTCCAGCAGGGGATTACAGACGCTTCTCACCGTCTGTGATCAATATGGATTATCTCATGACATAGGTACAATCATGCCAAAAAGAGTATGGTCATGATAATTAGAAACAAGAGTTGTAAGAATGTTAAATTTCCAAGTTTTATGCTTGGTAACGACAAACTATGCGAGGTAGAATCTGTAAAATATTTGGGTTATATCATTTAAAATAGTATGCTAGATGACAATGATATATCTAGACAATGTCGCCAGTTGTATGCACAATGCAACATGATCATAACAAATTTCATGTGTTCAAATGATGTAAAGAAAACAGTGTTTACTACTTTTTGCTCACCTATGTATACTGCCCATTTATGGTGGAATTTTCATAACTATGCAATCAGGAAATTGTATCTCTTACAACATATTTCGAATGGTGTTAGGTTATGACAGATACTGTAGTGTTAGTGAAATGTTTGTTAACAATAATTTACCTAATTGTGCTGCTGTTATTAGAAATTTGACATAGATTTATATGCCAACTGCAGTTATTAAAAAACATTTATTCGTAGCATTATTAATAGTGACGTGAAATACATGTCTAGAATATGGAAATACTGGTTCAATTCCCTGTATATACATTTTGTTGACGGGTGATTTTTCATTCTGTACATTGTAACTATTGTATATAACACAACTATAGAACCATGATAATGTACTTGTATGTTGCATGGAGTCTGTGAATAAAGCAATTATTATTATAAACAGCAATAAGTCAATATAAATCCTGTGTACATCCAGCAGCATTGATATTAGTAGATAAGATTATTATCGTTATAGTGATGTCAAAAAGTATAAATTTTATTACTGCAATTTCATGTGTCACAGTTCTACAAAAAGAATTAAGTTCAATGAAGAGTTCATCAACTCCATGAACACATTCAATGTCTTAAATGCTAGGCCTAGTATAGGTTTGCTTTCCCAGTAAATGCCCACAATCTCAAGTTGATTATTCTGGCAGTGGGAGTTTCGAGAACAAGGTCCCAGCTCAGTGAGTCCACTACAGGTTTTTTCCATTTCCCTGTGTGGGATTTGTTACTTCCCCTGGCACAGAGACCAGATAGAAGGGACCAACGGCTTACAGCGTCTCTTTCAAAAGACGCAAGCAACGTAGGGTGAACGAAATTGCCCAAGTTTTGACACATCGGCCGAACCAATACAGAACCACACCCCATGCAGCGGCACCAGGATTTGAAACCCGCTTCGTTCGATTCATCTGAATGACAATCCAGCACACTAACTGCTCGACACTGCGCACCACAAGTCTGGATTAGATTAGAATCATAGATCGGAAATGTCAGGATAATTCGGTATCAAGATTCAAGTGTCAACTACAACTAAGTCTAATCTATCTAAGCAATATTGTCTAAGACTAAGTAGCCTATAATTCCATAATTATATAAACTGTCTAAGACTAAGACTACAGGTTAGTGATTGAAGAAAGGAATCTTGGTCTAACCTTGGACCAGGGTGGATAAGAGTCTGAATGTGAAAGTCAAACACAAAACAAGTCAAGACAAAGCCCCAAACCTAGTATTTTATTGTGATTTGTAACTTTTTGTGTCGACTATTTACTAGTATTAGAAATAATACAACTCAAAGAAAGTTCGAACTATTACTTGGTATTAATTAGTAATTAAATTTAAAACAAATTCGTTATTTAATTTTAACTTATTACAACCAATAATACAGGCTGTGTATGCAGCCCACTCGTGTTTCCATGTCGACTAAAAAGTTCAGGTTTTGTTGTTAAATCTCGTTACGAATAGGCATGCTGTTGCAGAACACCGTTCTTCCATTTGCTCTGTGTAAAGTCCATGGAATGCGAATCGTATCGAGCTTCCGACCGTCTGTTTGGGAAAGTTCAGCGAGGTAAATACTCTATTTTGTGAGCGTCATTTAGCCTCCATATTGCGAACAGGTCCTGGCAACGCCAATCGGTTATCTCCTAAGTTGGTATCTGATTTCTACGGTAAAATATTACACGAGAACGGCCCATTCAGACACAAATTTATTGCGGAACAATTAGCATACATCTTCCCACAAATCGCAGCTATCAAATGTGAGGAACACTGGGAAAACTTACCCAAAATCCTCACTCTCTAGACCGCCATGCAATGCTGCTAACCGACGCCTTCAGTGATTGGGCCCGATAACATGTACACGAAACGAAGCTACAAAATAATACAGTATTATTCATATAAAATAGAGATTAACGTACACCTACATATTCTTGCCATTTATTTTGATATAGCTCTTTACAAAATATTATACGAATGATAACACAATTTAATCAATACGCATGCAAGAGTATTAAACATTAACTATACATGTTTCTGGCACTAATTCCGGTTATGACAAAAGCGTCGCATTGAAATATGTGCAATGAATTGAATCGATACTCACCAAAGCGATCTCTGAAAATGAAATGATGGGGAGATCGGACGTAGTTGTTAGTTTTCAGTTAAAGGGGAGGGAGGGTCATGATGTTCTTGGAAGGGGAGAACCGCTACGGATCACAATTTCAGGTGCCGCCGTCAGACCAATGGACCATACATTTATTATAAAGCTGGACTTTTTTTACATACATTTTGGTGAGATCAATCGGCAGAACCTCTCAAAAGAATGGAACACATATGATGGATATTCGCTCAGCTTAAGGCAAGGTTGCCAACTCCCATCACAAATCCAGTTTTACCAATACGAAGTTCAGGTTGATGAGGTTTCCATGTTCTCCAAATTGTCAATACCACTTGAAGAGAACGAAGAATATATATATATAGCGCCCGTTTGCCGGTGATATCATGCAGCACATACTGTCCACAGAAGAGGCCTTCTTGGATATTTCCAGGGTATGGACACTGAGAAGAATGCTTGAATAGTGACACTTTTTTCAGTTATGAAGGAGTTATCAAAGAAGACAAACAAATTATTGTCTGGCATGGAGATAGCAACCTGAAAGAAGACTTTTTGGATTCTAACTTGGTAACTTTCTGACAAAGTTCTAGCCAGTTCACTCTGACAGAGCTCTAACAGTCTTCGTCACAATAGATGTATTGCTGTTGTGGCCGGACTGGTATTGAGAGCATTAGTCGTAAGTCATTGCTGTTATTGGGTGTCCGGTCGTCAAGGTGATCCGCCATCTTGGCTATACACAACATAATATTGTGCATTGTCTACAATGGAACCCAAACGATGCTGCGATATTTTGATGGATAATATCACCTCTAAAGCCTGACAGTAACATACAAGTTCTTCAGATGACCGGCCAAATATGTGCTGCTGAAAAAAATAGTGGACTGTTTCCCTCGTCTTCAAGGATCAATATTAAACCCAATACACAACATAATATTGGATGCAGTTGATGACATGATGTGTGCTCTAGCTGTGACAAAGGCTCGCATATCAAAGTTTATCAAGAAACTTCAACCATACACAGAAACTTTCATCTGTCGTGTTGCTTGTCTTAAGTTTGATCTAACTTAAATGTTAGGATGCCAAGGTATAACTGATGTTATGTTTTGTTAATTAATATAATACATGCAATTTTGCGATCAATCGTTTTCTTTCATACAATTCTTTCTCTCGAATTTGGTATTTAAAACTGGAGGGGTAATTGCGGTTTTGTTGGCTCGCTCAAGGGTTAACAGCACCAAAAACATTAAATACCACTGCTCTAGCTAGCGCAACATCTTTAATTGTGATACACTGCAGATACTGGGAACTATGTAATTAACTTTGCTGCCCCAGAGACGAATGTGCTGAACTATAGAGATCTCGCAGCAAGTTGGAGCCTTAATGGTGCAGTGTGCAGGGCACACCAGCGTGTGGACACGTCCCGATGCTGTACCATTCTAGCTCCCAAACATGGGCAAGTTACTACAGGGCAGTTCACGGTCACTGGTCATGCATGGTAGGCAGGTGATCTAGGAGAAGAAAAACTCAGACATAAAACCGCACAAGCAGGTGAGCCAGGGCAACGCTGTTGAGTGGCTATGATCGATGTCCTACATATAATTATGGTACAAGTAATGTACGTGGAATGAGAGGGCTACCGCGTTCAAGGCAACCTACGCACTGTTTACCTTGGCAGTGGCTAAAAGTGTTCACGTCATGAATTAAGCTGTTTTAGAGAGGATCCTGAATGGGAGGATTCGAAAGAGAGTAGAGCAGGAGTTGGACGAAGAACAAAAGGGATTCAGAAAGGGCAGATGGAATACGGATGCGATGTTTGCATTGAGAAAGCTGGTGGGAGATGTAAGGAAGAATGGCAGTGGGATTTATGGACCTGGAGAAGGCCTACAACACAGTCCCAAGAGAGATGGTGATGGCAACAATGAGGTGGATGGGAGTGCCAGAAGCGGAAGTCATTATGGAGGAAGCAATTTATGAAAGAACAAATTAAAGGAAGAGTTGTGGCTGGATCTGAGATGTTGGAAGAGTTTCGAGTTAATATCGGTTTGAGACAAGGAAGTGCCCTAAGTCCATTGTTATTATCATGGTGGTGGGATTAATCAGCACGAAGGATGCTCTCTGGAAGATTATGTACGCAGACGATCTGGTCATATTAGCAGAAAGCAATCACGAGCTACAATTAAGATATGTTGGATGAATGGAACAGGGTGTTCAAGAAACACGGTTTCAGAATGAGCCTGGAGAAGACAAAGGTGCATGATATGCGTTAGACACCAAAGAGAAGAATTGAACATCAGGTTGGATGGAAAGGAAGTTAAGCAAATGCATGGACGGCTAATTTGTACTGTACCTTGGAGGAATGGTTACGGCAGAAGGGCGCTCAGCATTGTAGACCTGTGCGATGTCGAATACAAGCAGGAGTGAATGCTTGGAGAAAAGTAGAGGGAGTCATGATGGACAGAAAAATCTCGAAAAAGTTGAAGGGGATCGAATGTCCTGAGAGCGTGTATTATACACTGGCATGTCCACATTGTCTGGAGACAGTGGTGTTGATAGAACAACAACAACAGAATTAAGCTGCAAGTTTGCGAGAACAAATGGGTTAGAACAAAAACAAGGAGGATAGAAACAGCAGAAGACGAACGACCTAAGAAAAGAGGTTGGAATGCAGGATGAATATTTAGAAGCCAAATGAGATAGGTAAGCCACGTACTTGGCAAGGATGGATGCAGGAGAAAATAGCAGAGAGCAGTGGCAGAACAACACAGAGGACATCGGAAATGGGAAGGCCACAGCTGAGATGGTAGGACTGCGTGAGGAGGGACATGCATGGGAAGACCGGGAGATGATGATAATGCACAATGTGCATAACAATGTATAGGTGTTCACAGCCTCATGTGTGTGTGCATACCATTTCGTTTACAAGGCAGATGAAAGGCTACAAATTCTTACACAGACATTTTTTTTACAAGATTTAACATGATTGCCACCCAGAGAATTAACTCTAGTTGGCAGGTGGACAAGGAAGCCCTTTGGCTTTTCGAAAGTCCAACCCTTTTTATCTACGTGTTTCCCGCACTTCTGAGGTAGGCTATGGGTCAATTTTATTTTTAAGCATATTAATAATAATTCACACTAATGGCACCCACGCAATCAGCAGATAATATGTTACATTCAATTACAGTCCTTTGTGAAAATGAGAATTTCCTTATATATAATCTACACTGCTCCTTTACTAATGTAACTTCATGTCCTCTAGATCTTTTATGGATCTATACTCACATTCTGAACAGGTTTTTATTTACTATGTCAGGGTATATGTCACGCTGTTGGTGCGAATAAATATATTATTATTATTTATATTACAACTATAATTATCATGATACATACAACAATATATTTACAGAAGTATGGGGCCTACAATATCCACCTGCGTGTGATGTTTTATAGACGGACTGAAACTTTGTTGGGGAAAACATTGCGAATGTTACACGCATGCATGAGTATTTATAGGAAGTGCTCGTTCGGAAGTAAATTGGCGAGTTCATTTTAGAGATGGAATTGTTATTTTGTTGACAGTTTTGCTACACACATAGACATTCACGTAACGGATACATCAGTTGTAATACTATGATACATGGTTCTCAATGTCACAGTACAGCGGAAAGAAATAGCCGTGTTTGGAGGCAAGATCATGATGAGATTGTAACGTTTGAATCGTTCGTCGCTCCCCTGAGCTCTAGACAGTTACCGGCTGCCACTGTTGAACTTTGCCCCGTGTTTTGAAAACATGGCTAGCAACTTTGTTGCGTTTTTTCAAAAGGACAAGGTATGTTTGTTGTGTACATGACAATTCACTCGGCTATAATGTATACATTATTACCAGGCAGGGTATAGTCCAAACAGTGACTACTGTCATTGCCTTAGGCTTAGCCTTTTTTTCTTAGGATTAACTAAAATCTCAGACTCGGTAAAACATGAATTAGATTTGGACTTAGTATTTTAGTATGACTCAATATGTTATTCTATTTACTGTTTTTATATATATCAGTCTCAGTATGATACACACTTATTATACTCTGTCTTATGCTTATAGTAATATATTGGACCTGCGCAAACTGCAGATTGCGGAAATGCTTTTTGAAAATGTCTATATCTGCATGGATGTCAGCCAACCATTTCATCTCTTTTTGTTTCCATCATGTAGGGCCTACTGTTGTTTCACTTTGCCTTTATTGTGTATTTATCAATGACATTAATAAACAATTTCCTTTTCTTCTAGTAGTAATACTAAACCTAAGGCGGGCTGAATATTTCAGGATGAAGTCGCAATCGCATTCGAATGAACATGTCTGCTAGAGGGTGAAGAAGTGTATTTAAAGCACTGCCTTAGTTAGAGCAGTCATTTTATAACATGCTACAGTGTATATACAAACTTAGGTTTTTTTCACAGACTTTATACTTACTAGTCTACTATCTAACTGACTATTAATAGACTATCAACCAACTTTTATTTTGCTATGCCAATGACAACATATAATATAGTCGCAGATTTTTATGTTTGCTGATATCACAAATAATCTTTGCCTCTGAAAATGCAATTAATTGAGGAAGATACACGTTGGATGTCTAACATAGTAACAAGGATGGTCATTTGACTTGAGACATGGAGAGTAGCTCTTAGTTAGACTACTGGTATTAGTACGTTGGAACCCCACACAGTGGTCGTAGACATAGATTGCAAAGAGCCACCCTTTGAAAACAACCAAAATATCAGTTATTTAATTAAATACAGACCTCAGTTAGAAATTAATTTCAACCGAATGCTAATTAATGAATTGTTAATATTAAAAAAATATAAAGTTTATTATTATTATGTCATAATATTGAACCTTTGCAGATCTATAATACATGTGTGCAATGTATTATATATCTTGTCATACAACCAGTTGTCATGACTGCCCATTTGTCTATCTGACCAGCCTCTCATCAGGCCAACACAATCAGGCCATTTTGTGTCAGTCCTTTGGGTGGTCGCATTAGAGTTCTACTCTATCAATATAGATGAGCTAAAAAAAAATTGGCAAACCATGATGTACACAAGATATGGTACATGATTTATCAGAAAACAACCAACATAGGTCTGAATGCTCTTTGCTATCGATTAGCGTCATCAATGTTTCTTGTTGTACATAGACATTTAGGCAGAGGAAGAAGAATGGATTTCCTGAAGGCACATTGCGGTATGACCTCCACAAGAAAGCCAACGCATCGTTGCATTCTGGGATTGACTTGAAGCAGGTTGTTCGACTACCACCCCATGAGGATCTCAACGATTGGTTGGCAGTTCATGGTTTGTACTGACTATTCACTACTCAGTATCTTTGTTATAAATGCAGAGCTCTTTACACTACATACTAGAAACAGCTGGCTTACCCAGTTAATAATGTAGGCATAGTACAGGTGTATAGGTATTATTGAAACTGGGCAGCCAACCCTAACCTAAATACAACAAAGTATTTAATCAAGCATAGAGTACCTCATGTGCAACAAAGACACACAGATGGTCAGGATGTAATTGGAAAGTGACGAGTTTGCTGAGAGCCTTATTTATAGTTTTCCTCTATCTCTGACCGTGTAATGTGACGCCATGATTGTTCAGCTATGACTTTCTGGCTTAGATAAAGAAGATTAATTATGGGACGGTGATACCATCTGTGACAATCCTCCTTATTAATCTGTGTATAAGAAATTGTCTCTTTGTTTTGTATTATTTCCTTACTATTGTACATTGATACACTGGCTGTATGAGTTGCGTTACTGTTGGTAGTGTTGGGTGTACATGTACCAGAATTAGTAGCAGTGCTTAAAAACCGACACACTACATGATTAATGATTTATTATTAATATGTGTTATAGTTTCATATTACATTTGTATTCAGTCGCAATAACTCTGAACTGTTTTTTTCTTCTTCATTACTTTTATAATTTACCGGTACTATTTAGTTATTCACATTAACTGTGGTTCTCACCACACACTTTCAGGTTTCAAAGAATCTCCACCATCATGTAACAGTTACATGAATGCACACATGCACACACACTATATCTTTACACAACCAATCAAACAAGAATAATATGCTTGTAATTAAGGCGGGGCACATTAACTAAGAAATTCAATTAATCATGATAAACCCAAATCATGCACGATTACGTGTCATTGTAATCTTTATTGAAATAATTATTCTGACTTTGACATGTAATTGTACGTGAGTGTGTGCCTGACCCACAAACTCAGTCATCCCATGTATCAGTTATCAGTTATGGATATGTATGAAAACTCATTCTATTTTATATGTACGTACATGTGTGCGTGCATGGCTGCATGCATGCATGAAGAAAAGGATTGAGAATGGCAACATTTTATCTGGTGCTGTATAATCCCTAGTAAGTTATCTATCTTCTTTGTTGCAGTCGTGGATTTCTTCAACCGAATCAATGTCATCTATGGCATAGTATGCGAGTTCTGCACAGAACGCACGTGTCCCACAATGTCTGGCGGACCAAAGTAAGTTCATTGCTGTTCTTTAGAATTAATGTCGTATTCACACAGAAAATCTTAAGAGACTTAACTTTAAACCAGTTTGTGACGTACAATTGTTTGCACTGCCACACATCATTTCTACAATTGTTCCAAGCTACTTGTGACTTGTCAGTTTTTGTCAGTGTTTACATTGGAGATATATCTCATGTTACAGTACAATGTTAGGCTGGTATTTTATAGTATTTAAACAAAGTTAAAATTTTAAAGGTATTTTTAACTTACTACAGGGGGTATTTAACATGTTACCTATGTTTGTAAGAACTTAGTAATAAGAAAATAGTGATTTTGTTGTTAACAATATTATATTAACTAATCAACAGTTCTGTTGGTTCTTTGGGAAAAAACCAACATCCAGCATGTGAACATTGTAAAAAGGAATGGTAAGTTCTTATATATAGTGTGGTATCTAGACTCCTAAAACACTTAACGTTTTACACCCTGGCAGACCTGTTCAATTGAACACCATGTCGACTTCTCTGGGAAGCATTCAACCATTATGTTATTACTGCACAAAGAATACGTGTTGTCTGTGTAATGTAATGCGTACCACTGGTGTGATGGCATCAACAACAAGAAACATGTGTCCATTGTCATGTGTTGACTTGTGTGTCTAGGTACAAGTACCACTGGTGTGATGGTGTCAACTACAAGAAGCATGCGTCCATTTTAATGTGTTGACTTGTGTGTCTAGGTACAAGTACCACTGGTGTGATGGCATCAGTTACAAGAAGCATGCGTCCATTGTAATGTGTTGACTTGTGTGTCTAGGTACAAGTACCGCTGGTGTGATGGCATCAGTTACAAGAAGCAAGCGTCTATTTTAATGTGTTGACTTGTGTGTCTAGGTACAAGTACCACTGGTGTGATGGCATCAATTACAAGAAGCATGCATCTATTTTAATGTGTTGACTTGTGTGTCTAGGTACAAGTACCACTGGTGTGATGGCATCAACTACAAGAAGCATGCGTCCATTGTAATGTGTTGACTTGTGTGTCTAGGTACAAGTACCACTGGTATGATGGCATCAGTTACAAGCATGCATCTATTTTAATGTGTTGACTTGTGTGTCTAGGTACAAGTACCACTGGTGTGATGGCGTCAATTACAAGAAGCATGCGTCTATTTTAATGTGTTGACTTGTGTGTCTAGGTACAAGTACCACTGGTGTGATGGCGTCAACTACAAGAAGCATGCGTCCATTGTAATGTGTTGACTTGTGTGTCTAGGTACAAGTACCACTGGTGTGATGGCGTCAACTACAAGAAGCATGCGTCCATTGTAATGTGTTGACTTGTGTGTCTAGGTACAAGTATCACTGGTGTGATGGCATCAACTACAAGAAGCATGCGTCTATTTTAATGTGTTGACTTGTGTGTCTAGGTACAAGTACTACTGGTGTGATGGCGTCAACTACAAGAAGCATGCGTCCATTGTAATGTGTTGACTTGTGTGTCTAGGTACAAGTACCACTGGTGTGATGGCGTCAACTACAAGAAGCATGCGTCCATTGTAATGTGTTGACTTGTGTGTCTAGGTACAAGTATCACTGGTGTGATGGCGTCAACTACAAGAAGCATGCGTCCATTGTAATGTGTTGACTTGTGTGTCTAGGTTCAAGTATCACTGGTGTGATGGTGTCAACTACAAGAAGCATGCGTCCATTGTAATGTGTTGACTTGTGTGTCTAGGTACAAGTACTATTGGTGTGATGGCGTCAACTACAAGAAGCATGCGTCCATTGTAATGTGTTGACTTGTGTGTCTAGGTACAAGTACTACTGGTGTGATGGTGTCATCTACAAGAAGCATGCGTCCATTGTAATGTGTTGACTTGTGTGTCTAGGTACAAGTACCACTGGTGTGATGGTGTCAACTACAAGAAACATGTGGACATTGTAATGAGTCAACTTGTGTCTCCAGGTATGAGTACCACTGGTGTGATGGCGTCAACTACAAGAAGCCGACCAAGTTGCCAGCTCCTCAGTACATCGGCTTGTTGATGGAGTGGGTGGAAGCTCAGATCAACAACGAGGAACTCTTTCCTCTTACTGTTGGTAGGCGTCTCATGGTAGAGGACATTTCTGTGTGTCACTAGGGATGGTCGCATGTGTTTGCAAAGTCCACAAAAAGTATAGCATTACATATATGTGGGTAGTGGGGTTTGGTCGTCACCACATCATACTCTCGTGTGCCTAATAAACATCCCAGTACGCTTATTTATTTATTGAAATACTACATGCACCTTATTTGGCATTATACGATTATTAGATTTACATATTTGCACGATTTATTGCTCACAGAGCGTCATGTGTCCCCCTCTAATGGCTAAGTATGCATCATTTCTAACAACAGTCAGGCTTCTGAGGATCATAGATTTCGATCCCTAAGTGTTAGACTGTCAGATTTCTATGATTAGATGAATCGGTCGGAATCCATAGGTCTCGGGAGCTCAGCGTAGTTGTTAACACCTCATTATTGCCACATACACAGACCGTATAGTAATGTCAGTCAATTTTGCTGTACACTGCAGTGACCACTTTGCCACCATATACTATTACGCACTATACTACAGTATTATTAAGTTTTACCAATTTGCCACCCTATACTGTTATTTGGAACTAGGCTATTATTTGGCACACAAGAGTAACAACAGTAGTGCAACTTATCAAGTTGAACAAATAATAATGCACACTGACTTCATTGTAGAGATCAGAACCAGGTAATATGGTGGCCATGGATGGGTAATGTCAACTGAATCCAGCCGCTATTGGCCGACGTTTTGGAAGCCATTTTGGATCGCCTAAAATGTTAAATCCACATCTTGTATTAGCAGGGTTAGAGGTGGTTTGATCCAATATGAAACATTATACATTTTTGAATTTTGTGAACCTATAAGAGTAATGAGACCTCCCTTCAATAACCCCTTAGGGAGGGGTAAGCAAGACTGGGGATGGGGTAACCTCATTGTGCATTTAATCTATAACTGTTGTCTTGTAGTAATTATTTTCACGACAATAACACAAATATGCCTTTAAAGATAACGATAATTAGTTGAGATACTTTCAAAGTTGTGATCAACTTTTCAACAAGAATAGCTCCACGTTTATATTTGTTTGCACCATGGTCTCATTTTATCATACAGCTAAAATTTTTGGAAAAAAATGTATACAAATCTTTCAGGTTTTTTGATGAGTTGTTCTTATTGTTAATCAGCTAGTCTGTTTTGTTCTCAACAGGTGTACCTTTCCCAAGGAATTACTACCCGACTGTGAAGAAGATCCTAACACGGCTGTATCGTGTGTTCGTTCATGTCTACATACACCATTTTGATAAACTCGTCATGATGGGAGCAGTAAGTCTTTGCTGATTGATAATTGCATAGAAGGATTTATATAAATTACCAAAAACATTACATGTCCTACCTGCATGCATCATTCCAAACGCCCACAAATACAGCACAATTTTGTAACATTTTATTACTGTGTGTGTGTGTGTGTGTGTGTAGAAATAGACTCTGCCCCATTTCCTATCACCAATGATGTGAAACAAGGCTGTGTGCTCGCACCGACCCTGTTTAGCATAATATTGTCAGCAATGCTTACTGATGCCTCCCAGGACAGTGACCCAGGCATAGACATCAGGTATTGAACAGATGGCAAGCTCTTCAATCTGCAACGCCTTCAAGCCAACATCAAGATCCACGTTGACAGGCTTCGACAGTTCCTGTTCGCTGATGACTGTGCACTGAATGCTGGAAACACATCAGACTGGAGTGTTGTACCAAGAGCCGACTGTGACAGTAAATAACCAAAAGCTGACAGTAGTAGGCAGGTTCACCTACCTAGGGAGCACCCTCTCTCTCGCATTGTGCACATCGATGACGAAACCAATGCCCGAATCGCTAAGTCCAGTGTGGCCTGTGGAAGACTTTGCTCGTCAGTGTGGGAATGCAGAGGAGTGATCCTCACAACCAGGCTGAATGTCTAAAGAGCTGTCGTCCTCTCTACCATACTCTATGCATGCGAGACCTGGACTGTCTATCAATGACATGCAAAGAAACTCAATCATTTCCATCTGTGCTGTCTTCGCAAGCTGCTGAACGTCAACTGGCAGGACAAGATTGAGCAGACCGGCATGTCCAGTGTCTACACAGTGCTGCAGATGTCCCAACTCCGCTAGGCTGGTCACATCACCAGAATGTCAAATGGCAAAGTGCATCCTCTATGGTGAACTGCAGACTGGCGCCCGCTCCCATGGCGGTCAAAAGAAACGCTTCAAGGACACCTTGAAAGTCTCCTTGAAGGACTTTGATATCGACCCTGCTTCATGGGAGACCTCGCTCAGGACCGACCAGCTTGGCGTTCTACAATCTCAAAGGGAGCCACTACCAGCCTAAACCAAGCGGATAGTACGCAAAGCTCGGGCAAGCAGCGTCTTCACTGCCTCAGCTCTGCGAGCAGCGCTGTCCTGCCCCCACTGCTCCAGAAACTTTCGGACAAGGATAGGCCTCATCAGCCACCTCCGAACCAACACAGCCAGGACCATGGATGATGATGATGATGATGAAGATGGTCATCTTTGCTATTGAAGGACGAACACCGTGTGTAGATGCAGATGCAGATGCACACACACACATACACCCATGAATACACACAATGGCAAAATTGTTGCAAAAACAAACATTGTTTAAATAAATTTAACTACTTTTATCTTTTCTTATGTGCATCTTATTGTCTAGCTAGTGGCTCTGAAAAAAGTTATAAAGCAACTAAATGTAAAAAGAAAATTCCAGACATTTTAATAAACTGAGAAGGTAGGGAGAGTATATGATCTTGGGTTTATTTTTCAGCACGTGCGTCTTTATTTTCAAATGTGTGATTCTCTTGCAGGAACCCCATGTAAACACATGCTACAAACATTTCTACTACTTTGTCACAGAATTCAACATTGTTGAAAAGAAAGAGCTTGACCCACTTGTAAGTACTTACCTTAATGCATTAGACCAGTCCAGCTAGACTCAATTTGCAGACATTTTCTTTGTTGAAATCTGTATTACATTTTTCATGGTTAACTACTCAATAATTCTTACTCCAGTCAAGTGTTGACATGTACTAAATATACCTAGGTACATCAAACCAAATCCACTGTCTTGATAGTGAATCAAGTCAAGATATATATTAAGTTATCTCTGTAACTGTAAAATGTAGGATATTAGCCTGCTAATATGGTGACCTAGTTGTTCTGGTCAATTTGGCCCAATCCCAAGCTTGAGGTTCCACTGTAAATTTATTTTTACCCACATCTAGATTTTAACATTTTACCGGATATATACGATTCATTTTGAAAATAATATGTAATAGTTTTAAATAGCTGCAATGTGCATTACATTGTAATGTTAAGATTAGACACTGCTTGCTTACTTCAAAGTGACTTGCTTAATCCTTGTCAGTCTGAGTAGAGTACAGGCCAAAACAATGCTTCTCCAACTCCCTTGTTTCTTTGTTGTCTTCTTTTTTTCATTCCACATTGTTTCATGCTTTTTTATTTCCTCAGTTATGGATTTCCTCCAGATGTTTTTCGGTCTTCTTTGTTTTTCGTTTTCCTTGTGGGTTCCATTCTAGGGCTTGTCTTGTAACTATTGTAGTGTATTTTCAAAGTGTGTCCAATCCACATTGTTTGTATAACAGGACATTCCTAAAAAATTGCTATGAAAAACCCAATTAACAAACAATTATGTTCTAAAATGTATTTTTTATTAATTACTTTAATGTGTTTGTTTTCAGAAACAACTGACAGCAAAGCTCTGTCGTTGATCCATGGTGCCGTAAGAAAAGTGTGACAATGGACTTATGTTCTGGGTTTATTTCACAGCATCTGGACATCATACGTCTTCAGTGTAGACATCAATCGTGATTCCTATTGAAAAGAATCAACACTCACGATTCCATCTTCTCCCAGACAGCATTTCAGTAGCTATAGTATTTATCAAGTTTTGCTCGGACCACGAAAGGATATTTTCTTGTTTCCGAAGGCATGTTATAGTTGCACTGTTGTAAATATTTATAACTGGGACACCACAGAAATTAAACAAAAATCCTTACCAAATGTACTACTAATAAATGTCTAATTCCCTGTTTTACGATAATATTGGCAACATAAATACACAATGATGTGTCATTGTAGAAATACAACTTTTTGAAAGTCAGTTTAATATTCTATGTATAATAATTTATTAATATACAGAGGTGTCTGGCTTATCCCAGGGACAAATGTTGATAAGTGCTCACTGATGGTTAATGTCAATATACTCGGCAGGAATGTGGATCAGTGATTTTCATATCGGGTTAACTATACATAACAAAATTTACAAATTATATACCGCAAAGTACATATATTTGTATGTCCCAATTGGAGCATACATCATTCAAGCACAAAACCAACTTTCCTATCTGTTATTTGCAATGGTGATTTGTACTGCTCTCGGCCTATTTTAATACACTGCGTGGTCTCGCACCGATTCACGCGACACGCCAACAATTTACACAACATAGATAGGACCCACGACGCCAGTGTCTTCGAAGAGATTTGGATTTCGCCGGAATAGTTTTCATAAGTACTGCGATCTAAACAACTTTTGTAACAGTTTGTTTTCATAAATTGGAAGGAATATATGTGTTAGAGATTTCGCACATAAATATCTTACGGAAGAATTTGATCAGGTTTTAGTAAAAATAGCAAAACATGATTGCACCCACGATTATTGCCGACACCAGTATACATGTTTATTCCATGACATACTATCTGCAAAAAGAAATATGCAGGAAATAATTTGATGTAAGTTTACCATTGGGCTACAGGGAGTATTATTGAAAAATTTTAAACCACCCATCATATAGTGTGAATGACGATACACAATGTTGCAGTTTTTAATCACAAAAGATCATGATTTTATATTTGTACTTGGTTATGTTGTCAAGGAAGCAGTGATGTACCTATGACAATGATTATAGCACAACGTGTGTGTTCGTTGCATTTAAACAAAATTAAGTTTAAAAGTGATACCTCATTTGTTTGTTTTATTGCGAACATAAGCAATTAAAAATTAACATTTTGAGAAAAATATGTTTTAAAAAACAATGGCCATAACAACAACACGTAGTATTTTATTAGTTTTGTAGTATATGAGGTTAAAAGGTATGTATTTCTAAAAAAATCACAGTATTTATCAGACAACTATTTTTGTGTTATTTGCAGAATAGACCAGTGTGATTATTTTTTGTAACAGGTCATATATTACACTGTTATTTGGAAACTTGAACATAATTGCTAATGATAAACTTATGAGCACATTATATTAGTGAAATAGTTAAACATTAATTTTGGCTTTTAGAAGTTTTAGTCCAAGTCAATTTGTCAGGTATATCATGTTCAGTGACATGTCATTAACATAGTCATTAATAATAAAAATGATAATTTGGACTGTTTATGTTATGCAAAACCTCCCGATCTGGTAGACCATCTTCTATGTATGGTAACTGGAACCATTCCTGAGATGCGCTCTTAGGGATGTTTGGTTAAAGAACATTTCCTAGTGATTGCTGAGTGATGTAAGCACATGTTGACAGTAATTAAGAAACAAAAGTATGACTGACATTGTTGCAGCATTGCGAACTGATGTGGTATACAGTGGAACCCCACTTTATGGTCACCTCAGTAATACAGCCACCTCATAATTAAGGTCACCCTCGGACAGTCACAAATTATTTTGTCAACATTAAAGTATATAAAATTAGTCCCGCTAGTATTGTCACCCCCTTGCTATTCAGGTCACTTGTGCCCAGTCCCAAAGGTGACCTTACCAGTGAGGTACCACTGTACATTTGCAATAACAGGGTAACCATAACTGTTACGAGTTGCACGATCATTGCATTTATGCAACTGTCCAAAGAGGTTAAAGATAAATATATTATTGATAAACCAAAGGAATGGAAATGTATTGTGTGCAGCATGCTAGAGTGTTGTTCCTTTCAACAATGTCATCGGTAAATTTTGGGGCTTATATAGCTTCATATCACCATTTTAGTTGTATTCATTATAGAGTCAATTTATGCTTAGAAACATACACAGTTGTGGTAGCTATTTTGTCACTTTGGCTATTATACAAAACCTGTGACCAACTATACGAGTAACAATATTTGGTAATTGCACTTGATACTAATCACGTGTATAGCTCTGAATAATTGTATGTATTTCATTGTTATATGTACGTCAGCAGTGACGCGGGAACAAATTTCATAATGGGGGGCTAACGGAGCTTCGGCACCACTGAAATATTTTCGCCACCGCATATGTTCACATCTTCCTTGTGGCTGTCTCGGTTGGCTCGACAGTGACATTGGAAGACGGTCGGTGCTGTTGAAAATGTTTTGCCACTACGCCGCTGTAACGTCAGCTTCTCCGCTGTCTCATGACATGGGGGGACAGTGTTCTTGAGAAATTAAAATTTGTAATTGGTGCCGCTGCTGTCAGTTTACCTTCTCCATCTTCCAGCTTCTCTCCGCTGAAATGATGACATCCGAAGACAGGGGGGTGGTGCTTTGGAAAAGGGTTTTGCCACCACGTCGCCTATTACTGGGCGGGGGGCAGAAAACAATATATCTATCCTCCAATTCCACACACCTTTCATAGTCAACTAAAATACACATTAATCGTCTCATAAATTTACAGTTCTACCCTCCATTGATGCTCGTCACAAAACAAACATTCACGTTCACATTTAATGGGGGGCAGAACCATGTCTGCCCCCCCCCCCCAAGAAATTACAGTGGGGCAGCTGCCCCCCCCTGTTCCCGCGTCTATGTATGTCGGTGATGTATGAGATTTGTCACAATTTAGTGATGTAATCAAAGTGAATAATATATACATATTGGTAATCATTTCTTACCCCAGAATGAGAAATACTTTGTATTGATATTTGTTGGCTTCTGGTGTGTATGTGTGTGATTTAATGGATATTAAACCTTATGTGACTTAGTTATGTTGTAGCTGATCACTGTAGGTAAATAAATACTTCTACTGATGCTAGTCTTTTATACTTTCTTTGAAGAAACTCTTTTGAAGCAGGCCTGGGGTCAATTCCTTTCAATCAATTCCAATACCCTCTCCAATTCCGTGCAATTCCTTTTGATTAAATTCCAATTCCTTTTTTGCAATTCCAACTCCTATAATCGTTCAATTCCTGCTCCAATTCCTCCTGCCTGGCCTAAGGGGTTCAATTGTTCTTTGAAGCATTCCCCAGCCAGCATTCCTTTTCACACAAGGCAATAGGGCAGGGCTCCCTGCTTCCTATTCATCCACTGATGAATTGCTGGGTAATGTTTGACCAGCAGCATAAGTTGCTAACACAGAGGCTAATGAATTATTGGCGTCATAAAAAATCATCAGATGATCAATTCCTTGTTATTCAATTTTAATTCCCGCTCCGATTCCTTTCGTTCAAAATCTTTCAATTTCTGCTCCAATTCCTTTCGTTCAAAATCTGTCAATTTCTGCTCCGATTCCTTTCGTTCAAAATCTTTCAATTTCTGCTCCAATTCCTTTCATTCAAAATCTTTCAATTCCAATTCCCGCTCCAATTCCGGAATTCGAGCGGAATTGAATTGATCAATTCCTTTTGGAATTGACCCCAGGCCTGTTCTGAAGATACACTAAGCAGGAGAAGTAAAAGGTCCCTGGAGCCGAGGGGGCAAATGTGTAACTACAGAAATGGAACGGGGTGCAGCAGTCAAGTGGTTACAGTGCTGGACTGTCGTTTGGAGGAAACCAGGGTTCGAATCCTGGTGCAAGCCGGACGGTGGTTCGGTACTGGTTCAGCCACTGGCACTGTGTCGAAATTTTGACAATTTTTTTCACCATGCATTGCCTGTGTCTTTCGGAAGGAAAACTATAAGCCGTTGATCCCTCCTAACTGGTGTCTATGCCATGGGAAGTAAAAGGCCCGGTACACCATACAGAGAAATGGAAAACCTGTCGTGAACTCGATGAGCAGTACTCTCATTTCTCAAACCCATATCATGACAATATTGGTTAACTGCTTGACCGATAGTCATTGAAGAAGTGTCACTAACTGTAGAAAAGAACTAGTCTCGCGTTTTTAATGCGCTGACAGCACAGGGGTGTTTATTTCCCCTTTCCCCAAAACTGGCAAACCAAATCCAAAAGCAAGCACACTTCGAAACTAAAGTGTAGCCCTGTACTATTATAGTGTAGTTGTACCTTTTTAGTTGTAGTAAGTCCGAGGGAAGGCTTCACCAACTTACAACCAGTGCCTGGCTCCTGAAACCTAGGGACAATTCATTGACCTTACTGCAGCTAGGGATGGTGATGAACATTTCAGATTGCATAACTTTGGTCTGGATGTTGTCTCGTTTTTCTATTTGATTGCTTCGGTGAAAGTGTATATTCAGCTACAACTGCTAATAAACCTGGTTGACGTGCCATCATTCAGTGAACGTCTCAGGTTTGAGAAAAAATGACAAAATACAGCATTGCAAAGGAATTTCGCGTCATAACGATGACACATAAATACAATCGCCTGGCAACCGAGAGGCGCTAATTGTAAGTCGTTAATGTTGCAAATAAATATTTATTATTCTCCAAATTGGTGTGAAATTAAGTAATTTTATTTCGTTTGTTGACATTCCTACGACAGCGTAGCCAATTAATGTGCAGTTTTATTAAACTATGTATGTGATGTATTAATTGATTGCGTACTTAATTTGGTCTTAATTAAGACTAAGTAAATGTGTTGCTATCAAATTAATAATATTACTGGCGTTGTAAAAAATTAGTGTTGACGATATTAATTATTGTAACGTAATTGGTTGGTATTGACAACCTTATGTATAATTAATTCACTATTGCCCATAATACTAAAACCAAAACATGTATTTGCGTTAGATAATGTAAATTATTTCATAATTAAGACTGTTTTGTTAACAGTTTGTCTGTACTCAATCGATGGCATAACTGTTAGTAACTTAAAATATTGATTCTTCGCACGAAGTTTTCCTCAGATTTGTACACACACACGAACGCACGCACGCACATATATACACTAATAATAGATAACTGTTAATTGTATAACGCCGTGTATCCGGGTATAAAACATGTTCATACATTACACGCACTTAAAATACATAATTGGTAAAACATAATCTATACTATGTAATTTAAAGTATACATTTAAAAAGAAATAACTTATGTTACATGAAATAAATTATTGGATAAATAAGTATATATATACTGACTAAAGTAGGTATTTAACTAGTATAATATTAATATTTAATTAATACAGCGCCATGTATATTAATGTTTGTATATAAAATGCAAAAAAACATCACGTTAGTGGTGGTATGTATTATAAGTATCATATATAATTATCAGAAATATATACAAATTCCTTGTTGCAAGCATAACCAAACTGGACGACTAAATTTCTGCCAGTTTCAAACGAACTTCGCACGAAGCAAGGCCGCAATAATGCAGCCGTTGTATTAACTATATATTCCAGTATCTTTCTACGATTGCAGAATACAGTTTCGCCACAGGGCTGTCATTTTCTAATAGTTTATTTGCTGGAAAAGGAGCCGAGGCTGCCATGTTTGTGCGTGCGTTAGTTATAATGTTGGCACTGATTCTGTTAAAAAGTAGCTCGATTAATTAAGGCAGAATTAATATCATCAGTATGCGCACACACTCACGCGCCCGTATATATTAACAATGTAATATTACATATATTTATATCGCGCGCGAACATGCGTACAGTAATGATAGCGCCAGTATACGGAATTTCTGTGAAGCTCGACACAATATCGATTTTACGGTAACCTCTGAGCAACGGATAGCCGCCGCCGTAGAAGTTTACGGTAACTGCGGACAACGACTTCTACGACAGCGACTGTCGCTGTCGTAGAAGTCGAGTTCAGTTTACTTGAGTTTGTTTTGCGAAATTTGATCGTGGTAGGAATGGAATTTTTTTGTAACGTAGTGTGTGTATATAAGATACGTGAGGAGAAGTTTGGTGGCTGTAGGTGGTCGCTTTCATGGTTAGATCAGAAAGTAAAAGTCAAAAGATCGCCGCCGCCGCGTTTTAACGGAATAACGACGTCGAAGGCCGTTTCACGAAACGATTAATTAACATTCGATCTGTTATTTTTTATTAATTGATGCTTCATGTTTGAAAAAACCAGGCGAGCAATAAATCGCTCGTCTAAATATGCCAAATTCTCATTCTCACAAAGGACTGTAAATGAATGGAACAGATTATCTCCTGATTGTGTTGGTTCTAGTAGCGTGAATATGTTTAAAAATAAAATCGACACACACCTTAAAAAGGCGGGATACATGTAGATAAAAAAGTATTGGACTCTCGATAAGCCAAAAGGCTTCCTTGTCCAACTGCCATCCAGAGTAATTTTCTGGATGGCAATCTTGTTAAATCAAATAATTGAGCGCGAGCGACATTGATGATTACATATATTATTCGATTTCACCGCTACTTGGTGTGGAACATTTCAGCTGATTAATGATCGTTGACTGTCAAACGACGGCCGGCCGACAAGAATCCCGTTGAGCAATAAGCAAAGTCCAAATCATGGCTCTGGGAAAGTCGGCAACTGCGCGCCAACTCTAATTTACGTGACAAAAAGTTGAAGAACAGACTTTCTTTCAAACAAATGGGTGTACATTTTGCTGCTAGGTGGCACCACGTGGAGCAGGTAATCGCTCCCTAGATGAGCGAGTAGCGCGAGCGGTAAGGAGCGAGAGCTATCCGTCGCCTAAAAATGATGACATTAATTAATGCACTGCTATTTTATTGCAAAGTCATGTTATAAATTATAAAATGTAAACGATGTTATGCTACATAGGCCGATAGGGTCACAAAGGAGTGGCCCCCCGGGGGGGCACTACCCTTACATGTGGGTAGGGGTGTGCAGCCGAAGGTTACATACCTCTACCCTTGATAAGGGCATCCAATATCAAAAAGTATACCCTTGTTCTAGGGAAAACATGTAAAAAACAGACCCTTGATCTAGGGAGCCTCGGTAAAAAACGACCTTTGAAGTCGGCACATCCACAGTACTGCTACTATAGACAGTGCCCCCCCCCCGGGCTGTGAATGCTGTGATAAAAATCTAGCCTTGTTCTAGGGAGAGTACCCTTGTCTATGGAACTTCTGTATAATGCTGGCCCTTGTTCTAGGGAGAATATGTGAAAAACGGACCCTTGATCTTGGGACCCTCAATAAAAAAACGACCCTTGAAGTCGGCACATCCACAGTACTGCTAGAATAGGCAGTGCTCCCCCCGGGGGAGTGGCGGACTGTCTGTGTTGATAACAGTTCCTGTATCATTCATGATTCATGTATATGAAACCGAAAATAAAATATAAATTCTGACTGGAAAACATACCCACGGCCACAGATTACGTTGCTGAGTCATGTATCCCATATAGCAGACCCACGTTGCCGTTGGGCCAACGTTGGCCCAATGGCTTAGGCACTTGTGTATAATTCGGACCCACCTCGATTTCGCCATTATAACTTGAGTTTTACCTAACGTTGATACCCCAGAGCGTTAACTCCGTCATTCAACATCATCCCAGGCATATTTATATTACGAAAATATTGTGTCTTAGCGCATTTTTGAAGACGGAAGTCATGACCCTGAATGTTAAACATGCCAGCTAGCCTCAGTGAAGATGTACAACACGAACCTATCCAGCACTGAAACATTCACTTACCTTGGAAGTGGCAATAGCCAAGATTTTGACCGTGTAAATGTATTTTTTCTAAAAACAGAGGTTAATTTAATTGACTGGATAAATGTGTCAGGTTAATTTAATTGAGTTTTCAAAACTAAGTGTAATTTAATTAATTAACTTTTAAAGTTAATTGCCCAATGCCTGGTGTATACTTAATTCCTTTAAAAAAAATTAGAATTTGGCTAACATTGGCACAATACCTCCAATAATAGTTGACCCAATCTTGGCCCAACGTTGGCCCAACATCTCCAAGGGTGGTTGACTCAACATTGGCCCAACGTTGGCGCAACTTTGGCTCAGGTTGGTTAACCCAATGTTGGGTCTTGATATCGGGGTTGTTTCATTGTGCGTGGCCGACATTGCCGTGGTCGATGCTACGGCGATGTCGACGCTACGTGCCTACGTGATTAGCGAAATGAAGTTGCATGTCTTACGCGTGGTGCCTATGTGAAGGTCATGCAATGACTACGTGATCAGCGACATGCCAGTACGTGTCTTGCTCATGACGTCCATGTAGAGGTCAAACAGTTGCCACGTGATTAACGCCAGGCAAGTGCGTGACTAGCATGTGGTGAACACGACCTCGCTAACACAAGGACAGTCATGTGGCATCAAGTGCAAACGGAGTCCACGTGAAGGTCACGCACTGGCCTCGTGATTAATGCACGTGGTGTCCGCGTGCATGTCACGCATGTGCCTCGTGGTTAACGCCACGCCAGCGCGTGTCTACCACGTGGTGTCCACGTGAAGGTGATGCAGTGGTAACGTTATTACAGCCAGGTCAGAGGTAGGTTGGCAGTTGATGCTGCGTGAGTGTCCTTGCGCCAGCTAGTGTGTGTTCACGTGCACTTGGTCAGAGAGACGCCATTCGGCCTTGCACCCTGCCTGTTGTAAAAAGGGCATTCAAGAACCGAACAGTCCAATGGTAATCTGTGTGGCACGTGACTTGTGCGTGGTTCCCACGTGAAGGAATTATCAAGTGCATGTCACATGTCACAACCTTATATAAGTGCCACATGTACAGATGAATTATGGCATAATCTCTCCCAAAATACACGAGCAAAACATGATTTGCTAGTTAATGTGATTTACGCAAGCCTATGCCCGCGTTCATTACTTGCAACGTATTAAACTATTATGTTTTCCGACAGTCAGCCAGAAAAGTGCCCTTTTGCACGTACGCAATGTAGCCTACGTGCGAATATGCGCGTATAACGGATGCGTTTTGTGACCTCAATGGTTTCGTAACCCTGTGGCGTGTTTCTGTGCACGTAGCTGTACATTAAATCCGGCTGACGAGTCGTTAACGCTAAACTGCTTGCGTACGTGCCAGTCTAACTTACTGCTGAGATGGCAGTTCTGCGGCGGTTATAATATAAACAGCCGCAGTAGCAGTTCTGTAGTAGTCGAGACAAAAACCTACACGCGACGCGCTGGCTTGTATTCTGTTGTCGACTGACGCCCGTAAATATTTGAGCGGCGTGCTTTCCGAAACTGAACGCCACCGTTCAGCACTGGCTCTGCGCGTAGCGTCGTAGACTGGTAGCCAGACTGTTGTGAATCGGCGGTACACGCAGTGCCGCGCTTCACCAGCAGTCCTAATACGCAAGTGGATTTCATCATCGGAGCAATGAGCGCGCAAGGTATTTGACAAAATCATCGACTATGCAGTTAACATTTACAGAAAGTTATTGACTGTTTGTGAAAGCGCGTCTAAGACTAAAGCGATACTGGCAATTAGCGCGAGGGATAAATCGCTCCCTGGCCTAAATGAGTGAGAGCTATCGCTCGCCAAACAAATAATGGCATTAATTAACGCACTGCTATTTCATTGCAGTCATGTTATAAATTATACAATGTAAACGATGATATGCTACATAGGCCGATAGGGTCACAAAGGAGTGGCGGTCTGTGTCTGTATTGATAACAGTTCCTGTATCATGATTCATGTGTATGAAACCGAAACCGAAAATGAAATATAAATTCTGACTGGAAAATACCCACGGCCACGGGTTACGTTGCTGAGTCACAGACCCACGTTGCCGTTGACATTCGTAGCTAGACTGTTGTGAGTCGGCGGTACACGCAGTGCCACGCTTCACCAGCAGTCCTAATATGCAAGTGGATTTCATCATCGGAGCAATGAGCGCGCAAGGTATTTGAAAAAATCATCGACTACGCAGTTAACATTTACAGAAAGTTATTGACTGTTTGTGAAAGCGCGTCTAAAGCTAGTAAAGGAGGGGGCGTTCTGCCTGTGGAAACGTCAATTTATGTAGGCCTATGCCACGGCTACGACTTGGTCCACCACATCTCGAGAAATAACGCTGACTTCGCTCGTTATTTATCGAGCAGATCTGGACGTGCATGCATGTGCACTTAGAACTATTTTGAAGGCATCTACGTGGACATACTAATTGTTTGAAGTAAATCCGACGCTGTTGAATCGTTTCGTGCCTGTATTTGTCCGTTCTGATGGGAAACGAAGACTTCTTATTAGTCGAGCTGCTCGAGAAATAACGCCAACTTCGTTCGTTATTTATCGAGCAGATCTGGACGTGCATGCATGTGCACTTAGACATATTTTGAAGGCATATATGTGGACATACTATTTGTTTGAAGTAAATCCGACGCTGTTGAATCATTTTGTGCGTGTACTGGTCCGTTCTGGTGGGAAATGAAGATATTTCTTATTCCAGTGTCCGCGTATACTACTGGAGATGTGAAATTCAAGACTCTTCAATGCTATTTGCAATTTGAAAAAGAAATTCAAGACTTTTCTGAATGACAAATGATATCTTTAATTGCAGTAAATTACAATTCATATACGTTTCATTGCTTGTCATCACCTCAAGCCTACACCTGTAACCTTTCATTGGTTGGCATCACCTCAAGCCTACACCTGTACACCTTTCATTGGTTGGCATCACCTCAAACCTACACCTGTACACCTTTCATTGCTTGGCATCACCTCAAACCTACACCTGTACACCTTTCATTGCTTGGCATCACCTCAAGCCTACACCTGTAACCTTTCATTGGTTGGCATCACCTCAAGCCTACACCTGTAACCTTTCATTGGTTGGCATCACCTCAAGCCTACACCTATACACCTTTCATTGCTTGGCATCACCTCAAACCTACACCTGTACACCTTTCATTGCTTCGCATCACCTCAAGCCTACACCTGTACACCTTTCATTGCTTGGAATCACATCAAGCCTACACTTGTACACCTTTCATCGCTTGGCATCACCTCAAGCCTACACCTGTACACCTTTCATTGCATGGCATCACATCAAGCCTACACCTGTACACCTTTCATCACATCAAGCCTACACCTGTACACATTTCATTGCTTGGCATCACATCAAGCCTACACCTGTACACCTTTCACTGCGTGGCATCACATCAAGCCTACACTTGTACACCTTTCACTGCTTGGCATCACATCAAGCCTACACCTGTACACCTTTCATCGCTTGGCATCACCTGAAGCCTACACGTGTACACCTTTCATCGCTTGGCATCACATCAAGCCTACACCTGTACACCTTTCATTCCTTGGCATCACCTCAAACCACTGCAGTAAAAATTACGTGGCTTTTTTGTAACCTTTGCACAGCTGCAGTGCCACCAGGCCCTACAGTTCTCGCATTCAACCCAATTCTGTACACTTTTCGTTGGATGACAGGTTGGACTTGCACAAGTCACCTTAATTTCCACGTTCATCCACGAACCGGCTCCAAACGTAGTTTCTATATTCTGTGGCTTGGGCTTGACCCATAATGGCAGTAGGTACCCCTTTTGTCAATGCTTCAGCATCCTGCAATGAATTCAAGCCCAATATCACATGCCATTTTGACATGAACAGATGTATTATTTTTTTGTTCAGTGTAATATGTACTGTAATGGTATGTTATTGCTTTTGTACTGATGACAATGGAATTTTTTTTAAATGATAGCTTATAAAGAAATACATTTTATTTTATCACTTTGATTATAGATGTTTATAATTTTTTTAAACTGTTTTATTGCCTTGTTGTTTGTTATCATATGTGACAACGTACGATTCATTCTATTAAGTGTACAGTACACTTAAAAGCAAGGTTACACCTGTATGATAATATTATTAATTAAATTATTTGTCATTACGACATATGTACAACTATATATGAATGGAGATAAATTAGCAGTGTTTTTCTAAACAAACGATCTGCATGACATATGTTACAACGTGTACACAGTCAAACAGCATGCCTTGACGTCCTCTGCATAAATTAAAGTTTACTTCAGCCGGGATTGGAAACGTCAATAAAACATAAGTGGAAGTAATTTATACATCCATATGACGGTAATTTTGTGATCAAAGGAACACGGCAAATGATGCAGTTGCAGGTTGAACTTTCTCATGTTGTCGCTGGTTGACTAGAATTTAATAACAATTAATGATGGATATGATGCTGGTATTCATATTCATGGTGCTGTTATTCATAAATCAGTTACTCTAGAAAAAGAGGGGTCGTATGCTAATCATGGCTTGTACTCTGAATAGAACAAACGAGTTACATAAAAATAACTGTTTTGATTAGTCATTAAACGCATGCACACATACATAACATTGGATGTAGAAAGGTGGACGCATGCCAAAATCTTTACAAGTACTTTCTCAGTTGACTTTCTCGTCGTAAACTGACATGTTTCAGCCTAGTTGTCTGTTTTATAATGTTTTTGATTTGTACATTTTTAATCTATGTGTGCATGCATGCGTAATTCGGCATATTGCTTATATTTTGACTATGATGTAATTAATTTAGTAATATATTACAAATTGAGGGGTGCATTCTTTATTTCAACAGATAACAATGACGACATCAACATGGTTGACGACGGTGGCATCGGGGAACAAGAGGAGCAAGATGTGATCTTTGTGAGGTACATTCCTGGAAAAACAACCAAAAACCTAGCCACAACTGCCTTGCTGAAATCACCAAATAATACTCCTCCACTGAGAGTAAGTAGTCCCATCGGCCAGGCTGATATTGAGGAGAAATACAAAGTACAAGAATTTTATGATACACAGTATGATACGTCAGGCTCAAGCACGGACAGCTCCAACCAATCTTTGGCTTCTCTGGAGATTCACAAGCGACACAGAGTCGGGAAGAAAAAACGACAGACTCCTCGATGTACTTTGGCACAGTGTTGCCTCTCGTCACTGTCTTCCGACGAGGAGTGTGGTGATGTGAACACGGGTTTGGAAAGAAACGGACTTCTCTCGAAGTCATGTCGTGAAGATATGCGAATGCCAGGACATGGCAAGAAGAAATGGTTGACAGCAGTGACCGATTGTCAACCTTTTGGCACTAGCAGTGACACAAGTAAAACCGTGAAACATGAAGACAGTCAGTTGAGAGACGAAACTGAAAATGTTGTTGAAAAGAGTGCTACAAATTCCAGTCGCGGGATGAATGTAGATATGCTACCGTCACGCCGCAAGACAACACGCGAGGACACAAAATTGTCAGAAAATACAAGCAAGTTGTCATGTACTAGTGGAACATCAAGACCACCGACAGACTGCCAACAGACATACACAAGCAACGATTCTGCCACAAGCACCATGCCACCCACAGAAGATCATGCTTGCACAGCTGGAGAAAATATTTCTCAGATTATATCAGACACCACAACTGTTGAACAAGAATGTTCTTGCAGTGAAATCCCAGGGCGCCAGTTGTGTCCACCATGTGTCGTTGAACTCGGCAAGTGCAAGACAGGACCTCTACGCAAACAGCCAGTCACAACATCAAAGTCAACAGAAGATATCCGTTCTGTTGGACCAACATGGTCGCAGTTTGCTGTTAAGATAGAATCTACTTCAGGCAAAGACAATGGACTGTCTCTACAAAACAGTGCAGAACGTAGCAAAGTCATTTCAGCCTATGTTAAACGAAAACCTGTTATAGTCTCAAACCTCACAGAAGGTACACCTCCAAATGAAGCAACGTGGTTGCCTGGCACTGTTAAGCAGGAGCCAACAGGAGACACCAGTCAACGTCATGATGAACTAACCAGGCTCAAGAAAAGGCATGTTGGCAAATGTCTTCCAATAGTCATAAACAAGAGAAAGAAATGCAACCTTGGCGGAGTTTCTGGACCATTTGACAGAGTCAAGAAAGAACGTTCACACGACACAGTTTCAAATATTCCCAAAAACAACTGTTCTGTTGCATCAACATGGTCGACGATTGCTGTTAAACAGAAATATACTTGTGGTGAAGACTCTGGACTGGGTCTTCAAAATAGCGCGTTTCCTTCGACTGTCTCCGCCATGAGTTGGGAGAAGAAGAAAAAGAAGAACAAGAAGAAGGAGAAGAAAGAGAAAAGGAAGGAGAAGAATCACCGTGCTACTGGTGATGCACGATCATCTTTTCGAGTCAAGACGGATCGGTCTCATAATACAACCACAGTACACCACCAGGCAGACGTTGTTGATTCATGTGACTCACAAACAAAATATGTTAGTATGCACCACACCAGTGACAAAACAGGGAACGCTGTCTCTATGTATCCGACAACATGTGTGAACGATGGTGTGTGTCGCATGAAGAGACCACTTGAGTATGCAGTTGATAGTACTACTGACTCATCCGTTGCCCCGAAGAAGCAACAACTTGCTCCACCTATGTCTCAGCCACTGCCCAGCACCTCAAGGTTGTCTAGTCTGGACACTGCCAATGACCATGAGATATGCAGTGGGTGTGGAACACTGAAGCCGATACAGGATCTATTGCTGTGTCCCAACGAACATCGCTGCTGCAGCCAGTGTTTACAGCAACAGGCAAAGTCACTGCTCACAGAACAATCTAAGGTGGGTGTTTCTTTCACAGCTGCTATACTCATGTAGTAAATGTTCCGTATTCTTTGAACTAGTTTAGGCAGTTCTTGCATGAACCAGAATGACACATTTTCATGTCAAAAGTAAGACCAAAACCAAGGTTGCAAGGTATACTTTTGAAAAGCAGAAATGACAAGATTTATGACATTTGTCTTTATTGTTTAGTTGGTATTCTCTGTAATATTATTATGATTGTATTTGCGTTTTAGGGCTCACTGAAGTGCATTGTTCCAGCATGCCAATGCTTCTACACACTCGGTAAGTAGTGGTTGTTTGTTTGTTCCTACATTCATTCCTTCTCGGTAACACGTTAAGTAACATAGCATGGTATGACAAATCCTGTTGAAGTACAATTGCAATAGATTGTTATGCAAGAATTGAAGTGAAGACGTCTGCAGGATATTCTGAGGCCTCTGACACACGTTGGAATTGTATGCAAGGCTCAACATTAACGCTTGTCCGCTTGTCCGGGACAAGTATTTACCAATGTCGGACAAGTACATTATCTAGGACACTTGTCCGATGGGACAAGTTGATCGAGTCACAATATTAACAGGGCTTGAAGTTGCTACTACCTCGGTGCATTTGTGGGTATAATCTTATGCCTACGACTAGATAAATTGCTTTAGTTGCAGTGTGCAATGTAGATCTTTGTCCATTAATTATTGTCCTGCCTGTGGGCAACGGACATTTGGGTCCTTGTGTTGATATATTAATGGGCATTAGCCATCACACAAATTGTGCATGATGCCACTTTAACCCCTTGCTCTGCCCCTACTTAGGGTCTACTGCTGCGAGCCAAATATTAATTCATTGTAGCAGGTCCTATGCAGGCACCCCTGTACTGTCCACCCTTATACCACTTGGGCAACCAGTTACAGAAAGAGGCAACCTTTACCTAACTAGCTAGTTTTTTATTTGTTTAAAGTTTAAACTGTTAAATAATGTGTCAGAATAAATAAAGAGGAGAGTGTTCCCTATGTAAATACTGTATGGACATACATACATTCAAAATAAATCTGTATAATTTCATAAAAGCATTCAATTGCTTAAATAATTCTTATGGTTGTAAATATCAACAAAATTACCAGGTAGCATGCCTGGCTAGGTCCAATTACATAACTGTATCTGGAATTTATTATAAACAATACTTTGTATTATTAGAAGAGATGATCATTAAGAACGTTGTACATAGAGCTGATATAAAAAAATTGTGTTCAGTAGTTAGTATACCCCTGGGGTAGTCTTAAGAACATTATATTAATTAATAAATTAAAAACTACGAACAGACTGCCTCCTTGTAACTAATTAAAATGCAAAGCTAAACATGTGGCATTTTAATGTTGAAGGTATACTGCCTGCCAAGTTGTGTTTAGTAAGCCTGTAACAACGTTCATAATTTGGAAGGTACAACCCCAGAGCCAGTTATAGCAAAAACACTGGTGTATTATGTTTAAAGCAATTTTTTGATGGGACAAGTAAATTTCTGTTGGGACAAGTAAACATAATAATAATTTTATTTATAAAGCGCCATATATCCGGAATATAATTCTGCTCAAGTGCTTTATGGGAGTTAATGTCAAGCCCTGATATGGATATATATATTGTGTTCACATTTTGTCCTTAGGTGAGTTGCGCAAGGGTCTACCAGAGATTCTTGTTGAGATTGTCGAGGAGAAGTTGGAAAAAGAATCTCGAGAATGTGCAACAAAGACTACTTCAAGAGACGAAACAAACAACAGCAAAATCTCAAAGCGACCAAGACTTGACAAGGCGAAGGTGTACCCACTGATGCTGCCTACAACGTGGGAGCCAATGCACATCAACGGGGTACGTGGAGGTTCTATAAACCTGTAGTTGGTTTGTCTTATGGAAATATACACAGTTAATTGTGCTCCTGGGAAGTGTCAACCACATTTCTAGCAGTTCTTTTATATAATGCCTTGGGATGAGTTCACCTTGTCCCGATGTTTTAGTTGAAACTGTTTCATGCAATTCAATAATAAAATTTGCATTCCTGTTTTGATAGAAACCACAATCTAGCTGACCGTATGAATGCATCAAAAGTAGGTCTTAACACCTTCACTGTATGGTTATGTGTAAGTACTGCGTTGACACCACTACTCAGTTATTAACCTCTTTCGGGTATGTGCTTACTGTGAATCCACCTGTTGTTATGGCGTATGCTTGAACTATCCTAAATTTGCAAGGCATAGCGACTGCAGTGCTGTGTCAGGGTCCAGATGAAATTATTCTGACACAGCCCATGTAGTGCCTTTTGTAAAAGGAGAATACATATGCAAAGTTGAACATCTAACAAAGGAATTCGCTGTGGACAACACATGCCTAGAGTCCATTTCTTTTATTCAAACATGTGTTTTATGCGACTTAAATTAACACAAGCCATGTGAATAAGCATCTAAGACTATTATGAAAAAGTAGTTGTGTTGTTGAATTGCTTTGCTTTCTTTTAAAGACTATAGTTATGATGTTTGAGTATGTGTTGTATATTTAGGCAGAGGATGTTAGCAAACCAGTAATAATACTGTTTGACTTACAGGAAATGAAGACTGTTGATATACTGACAGAGACAGACGAGTACCTAAACCTGCTCATCCAATTCCACAGTACGCAGCCCAAACCGAAAGCATGCATAACGCGCATTCGCCGGGTGCAGAATCCAATTCTGTGGAAGTTCTACTCTGTGTAAGTATAGAGGTATATGTCTATTTATGAAGTAGGCTTTATGAGATTAGTAAATGTGCTGGGTTGTCCTTTTGATAACTCTACTCTCCATGGCTTGCTGTCCCCCATCTCTCTCCATCAGTCAGTCTGTCTGTCTGTCTGTTGGTCTCTCCGTCTCTCCATCTCTCCATCTCCCACTTTCTCTGTTTCTACACCACTACATCTTACTCAGTGTCTTTCCCGTGTCTCTTACAATTTCACCTGATATAACAATGTGCTAATATTAATTAAATCTCCCTTTTTGTTCATGCAATCCAGGAAGAGGAACCACATGCTTCAGGAGAATGGGAATGACAAGCTGCACGAATACTATCTCTTCCATGGCACATCCAAAGACGTCGTCGACGCCATCTGCAAAAACAACTTTGACTGCAGACTGTGCGGCCGGCACGGCACCAGTTACGGACAGGGTAGGGACCTGACCAGCACCACCTCTAACAGGCACAACTTTCTTACATAGATATTATGGTGTGCTGGGTAACAGTGTTGTGTGTGAGGGCGTGAGGTGTGTGCAATAAGCCACACCCTCACCCTAAGTCCACTTCCTGTTCTAGTCCCTGCTATGTTCACAACATATAGTCCCTTATATGTCCAGATCACCTAGTCCCTCCTAGGTCTACTTCACCTAGTCCCTCCTAGGTCCACATCACCTAGTCCCTCCTAGGTCCACATCACCTAGTTCCTCATAGGTCCACATCACCTAGTCCCTCCTAGGTCCACTTCATTTAGTCCATCCTAGGTCCACTGCATCTAGTCCCTCCTAGGTCCACATCACCTAGTCCCTCCTAGGTCCACATCACCTAGTCCCTCCTAGGTCCACATCACCTAATCCCTCCTAGGTCCACTTCATTTAGTCCATCCTAGGTCCACTGCATCTAGTCCCTCCTAGGTCCACTTCATCTAGTCCCTCCTACAGCAACTTCACCTAGTCTTCTACATCCACTTCACCAAGTCCCTCCTATGTCCACTTCACATAGTCCCTCCTAGGGCCACTTCATGTAGTCCTTCCTTGGTCTCATTCATCTAGTCCATCCTAGGACAACTTCACTTATTCCCTCCTATGGCCACTTAGTCTAGTCCCTTCTAGGTCCCATTCACCTAGGCCCTCCTAGGGTAACTTCACCTAGCCTCTCCTATGTCCACTTCACATAGTCCTTCCCAGGTCCACTTCACCAAGTCCCTCCTAGGTCCACTTTATCTAGTCCCTCCTAGGTCCACTTCATTTAGTCCATCCTAGGTCCAATTTGTCTAGCCCCTCCTAGGTCCACTTCATCTAGTCCCTCCTAGGTCCACATCACCTAGTCCCTCGTAGGTCCACATCACCTAGTCCCTTGTAGGTCCACATCACCTAGTCCCTCCTAGGTCCACTTCATTTAGTCCATCCTAGGTCCACTGCATCTAGTCCCTCCTAGGTCCACTTCATCTAGTCCCTCCTAGGGCAACTTCACCTAGTCTTCTACATCAACTTCACCAAGTCCCTCCTACGGCCACTTCATCTAGTCCCTCCTAGGTTCCATTCACATAGTCCCTCCTAGGGTAACTTCACCTAGTCTCTCCTATGTCCACTTCACATAGTCCCTCCTAGGGCCACTTCATGTAGTCCTTCCTAGGTCTCATTCATCTAGTCCATCCTAGGACAACTTCACTTATTCCCTCCTATGTCCACTTCAGATAGTCCGTCCTAGGTCCACTTCACCAAGTCCCTTCTAAGGCCACTTCATTTAGTTCCCCTAGGTCCACTTCTCCTAGTCCCTCCTAGGTCCACTTCATTTAGTCCATCCTAGATCCACTTCATCTACTCCCTCCTAGGACCACATAACCTATTCCCTCATGTGTCCACTTCTCCTAAGCCCACTTCATCTAGTCCTTGTTAGGTCTACTTCTAGATCCATTTCATCTAGTCCCTCCTAGATCCACTTCATCTAGATCCTCCTAGGTCCACATTACCTAATCCATCCTAGGGCAACTTCACCTAGTCTTCTACGTCCACTTCACCAATCCCTCCTATGGCCACTTCATCTAGTCCCTTCTAGGTCCCATTCACCTAGGCCCTCCTAGGGTAACTTCACCTAATCTCTCCTATGTCCACTTCACATAGTACTTCCCAGGTCCACTTCACCAAGTCCATCCTAGGTCCACTTTATCTAGTCCCTCCTAGGTCTACTTCATCTAGACCCTCCTAGGTCCACATCACCTAGTCACCTCTAGGTCCACATAACCTAGTCCCTCATAGGTCCACATCACCTAGTCCCTCCTAGATCCACATCACCTAGTCCCTCCTAGGTCCACTTCATTTAGTCCATCCTAGGTCCACTTTGTCTAGTCCCTCCTAGGTCCACTTCATCTAGTCCATCCTAGGTCCACTTCATCTAGTCCCTCCTAGGGCAACTTCATCTAGTCTTCTACATCCACTTCACCAAGTCCCTCCTATGGCCACTTCATCTAGTCCCTCCTAGGTTCCATTCACATAGTCCCTCCTAGGGTAACTTCACCTAGTCTCTCCTATGTCCACTTCACATAGTCCCTCCTAGGGCCACTTCATATAGTCCTTCCTAGATCCCATTCATCTAGTCCATCCTAGGACAACTTCACTTAGTCCGTCCTATGTCCACTTCACATAGTCCGTCCTAGGTCCACTTCACCAAGTCTCTCCTAGGGCCACTTCATCTAGTTCCTCCAAGGTCTAGTTCACTAAGTCCCTCCTAGGTCCACTTCACCAAGTCCCTTCCAAGGCCACGTCATTTAGTTCCTCCTAGGTCCACTTCATTTAGTCCATCCTAGATCCACTTCATCTAGTCCCTCCTAGGTCCACATCACCTAGTCCTTCCTAGGTCCACTTCATCGAGTCCCTCCTAGGGCAACTTCACCTAGTCTGCTATGTCCACTTCACCAATCCTCCTATGGCCACTTCATCTAGTCCCTCCTAGGTCCAGATCACCTATTCCCTCCTGTGTCCACTTCAACTAGTCCTTGTTAGGTATAGTACTAGATCCACTTCACCTAGTCCCTCCTAGGTCCATTTCATCTAGTTCCTCCTAGATCCACATTACCTAATCCATCGTAGGGCAACTTCACCTAGTCTTCTATGTACACTTCACTAATCCCTCCTATGGCCACTTTGTGTAGTCCATCCTAGGTCCACTTCATCTAGTCCCTTCTAGGTCCCATTCACCTAGGCCCTCCTAGGGTTACTTCACCTAATCTCTCCTATGTCCACTTCACATAGTACTTCCCAGGTCCACTTCACCAAGTCCCTCCTAGGTCCACTTTATCTAGTCCCTCCTAGGTCTACTTCATCTAGACCCTCCTAGGTCCACATCACCTAGTCCCTCCTAGGTCCACATCACCTAGTCCTTCCTAGGTCCACTTCATTTAGTCCATCCTAGGTCCACTTTGTCTAGTCCCTCCTAGGTCCACTTCATCTAGTCCATCCTAGGTCCACATCACCTAGTCCCTCGTAGGTCCACATCACCTAGTCCCTCGTAGGTCCACATCACCTAGTCCCTCCTAGGTCCACTTCATTTAGTCCATCCTAGGTCCACTGCATCTAGTCCATCCTAGGTCCACTTCATCTAGTCCCTCCTAGGGCAACTTCATCTAGTCTTCTACATCCACTTCACCAAGTCCCTCCTATGGCCACTTCATCTAGTCCCTCCTAGGTTCCATTCACATAGTCCCTCCTAGGGTAACTTCACCTAGTCTCTCCTATGTCCACTTCACATAGTCCCTCCTAGGGCCACTTCATGTAGTCCTTCCTAGGTCTCATTCATCTAGTCCATCCTAGGACAACTTCACTTATTCCCTCCTATGTCCACTTCACATAGTCCGTCCTAGGTCCACTTCACCAAGTCCCTTCTAAGGCCACTTCATTTAGTTCCCCTAGGTCCACTTCTCCTAGTCCCTCCTAGGTCCACTTCATTTAGTCCATCCTAGATCCACTTCATCTAGTCCCTCCTAGGACCACATAACCTATTCCCTCCTGTGTCCACTTCTCCTAAGCCCACTTCATCTAGTCCTTGTTAGGTCTACTTCTAGATCCATTTCATCTAGTCCCTCCTAGATCCACTTCATCTAGATCCTCCAAGGTCCACATTACCTAATCCATCCTAGGGCAACTTCACCTAGTCTTGTACGTCCACTTCACCAATCCCTCCTATGGCCACTTCATCTAGTCCCTTCTAGGTCCCATTCACCTAGGCCCTCCTAGGGTAACTTCACCTAAACTCTCCTATGTCCACTTCACATAGTACTTCACCAAGTCCCTCCTAGGTCCACTTTATCTAGTCCCTCCTAGGTCTACTTCATCTAGACCCTCCTAGGTCCACATCACCTAGTCACCTCCAGGTCCACATAACCTAGTCCCTCATAGGTCCACATCACCTAGTCCCTCCTAGGTCCACATCACCTAGTCCCTCCTAGGTCCACTTCATTTAGTCCATCCTAGGTCCACTTTGTCTAGTCCCTCCTAGGTCCACTTCATCTAGTCCATCCTAGGTCCACTTCATCTAGTCTTCTACATCCACTTCACCAAGTCCCTCCTATGGCCACTTCATCTAGTCCCTCCTAGGTTCCATTCACATAGTCCCTCCTAGGGTAACTTCACCTAGTCTCTCCTATGTCCACTTCACATAGTCCCTCCTAGGGCCACTTCATATAGTCCTTCCTAGGTCCCATTCATCTAGTCCATCCTAGGACAACTTCACTTAGTCCCTCCTATGTCCACTTCACATAGTCCGTCCTAGGTCCACTTCACCAAGTCTCTCCTAGGGCCACTTCATCTAGTTCATCCAAGGTCTAGTTCACTAAGTCCCTCGTAGGTCGACTTCACCAAGTCCCTTCCAAGGCCACGTCATTTAGTTCCTCCTAGGTCCACTTCATTTAGTCCATCCTAGGTCCACTTCATCTAGTCCCTCCTAGGTCTACATCACCTAGTCCTTCCTAGGTCCACTTCATCGAGTCCCTCCTAGGGCAACTTCACCTAGTCTGCTATGTCCACTTCACCAATCCTCCTATGGCCACTTCATCTAGTCCCTCCTAGGTCCAGATCACCTATTCCCTCCTGTGTCCACTTCAACTAGTCCTTGTTAGGTCTAGTACTAGATCCACTTCACCTAGTCCCTCCTAGGTCCATTTCATCTAGTTCCTCCTAGATCCACATTACCTAATCCATCCTAGGGCAACTTCACCTAGTCTTCTATGTACACTTCACCAATCCCTCCTATGGCCATTTTGTCTAGTCCCTCCTAGATCCACTTCATCATGTCCATCCTAGGTCCACTTCATCTAGTCCCTCCTAGGGCAACTTCACCTAGTCTTCTACATCCACTTCACAAAGTCCCTCCTATGGCCACTTCATCTAGTCCCTTCTAGGTCCCATTCACCTAGGCCCTCCTAGGGTAACTTCACCTAATCTCTCCTATGTCCACTTCACATAGTACTTCCCAGGTCCACTTCACCAAGTCCCTCCTAGGTCCACTTTATCTAGTCCCTCCTAGGTCTACTTCATCTAGACCCTCCTAGGTCCACATCACCTAGTCACCTCTAGGTCCACATAACCTAGTCCCTCATAGGTCCACATCACCTAGTCCCTCCTAGGTCCACATCACCTAGTCCCTCCTAGGTCCACATCACCTAGTCCCTCCTAGGTCCACTTCATTTAGTCCATCCTAGGTCCACTTTGTCTAGTCCCTCCTAGGTCCACTTCATCTAGTCCCTCGTAGGTCCACATCACCTAGTCCCTCGTAGGTCCACATCACCTAGTCCCTCGTAGGTCCACATCACCTAGTCCCTCGTAGGTCCACAGCACCTAGTCCCTCCTAGGTCCACTTCATTTAGTCCATCCTAGGTCCACTTCATCTAGTCCCTCCTAGGGCAACTTCATCTAGTCTTCTACATCCACTTCACCAAGTCCCTCCTATGGCCACTTCATCTAGTCCCTCCTAGGTTCCATTCACATAGTCCCTCCTAGGGTAACTTCACCTAGTCTCTCCTATGTCCACTTCACATAGTCCCTCCTAGGGCCACTTCATGTAGTCCTTCCTAGGTCTCATTCATCTAGTCCATCCTAGGACAACTTCACTTATTCCCTCCTATGTCCACTTCACATAGTCCGTCCTAGGTCCACTTCACCAAGTCCCTTCTAAGGCCACTTCATTTAGTTCTCCTAGGTCCACTTCTCCTAGTCCCTCCTAGGTCCACTTCATTTAGTCCATCCTAGATCCACTTCATCTAGTCCCTCCTAGGACCACATCACCTATTCCCTCCTGTGTCCACTTCTCCTAAGCCCACTTCATCTAGTCCTTGTTAGGTCTACTTCTAGATCCATTTCATCTAGTCCCTCCTAGATCCACTTCATCTAGATCCTCCTAGGTCCACATTACCTAATCCATCCTAGGGCAACTTCACCTAGTCTTCTACGTCCACTTCACCAATCCCTCCTATGGCCACTTCATCTAGTCCCTTCTAGGTCCCATTCACCTAGGCCCTCCTAGGGTAACTTCACCTAATCTCTCCTATGTCCACTTCACATAGTACTTCCCAGGTCCACTTCACCAAGTCCCTCCTAGGTCCACTTTATCTAGTCCCTCCTAGGTCTACTTCATCTAGACCCTCCTAGGTCCACATCACCTAGTCACCTCTAGGTCCACATAACCTAGTCCCTCATAGGTCCACATCACCTAGTCCCTCCTAGGTCCACATCACCTAGTCCCTCCTAGGTCCACTTCATTTAGTCCATCCTAGGTCCACTTTGTCTAGTCCCTCCTAGGTCCACTTCATCTAGTCCCTCCTAGGGCAACTTCATCTAGTCTTCTACATCCACTTCACCAAGTCCCTCCTATGGCCACTTCATCTAGTCCCTCCTAGGTTCCATTCACATAGTCCCTCCTAGGGTAACTTCACCTAGTCTCTCCTATGTCCACTTCACATAGTCCCTCCTAGGGCCACTTCATATAGTCCTTCCTAGGTCCCATTCATCTAGTCCATCCTAGGACAACTTCACTTAGTCCCTCCTATGTCCACTTCACATAGTCCGTCCTAGGTCCACTTCACCAAGTCTCTCCTAGGGCCACTTCATCTAGTTCCTCCAAGGTCTAGTTCACTAAGTCCCTCTTAGGTCCATTTCACCATGTCCCTTCCAAGGCCACGTCATTTAGTTCCTCCTAGGTCCACTTCATTTAGTCCATCCTAGATCCACTTCATCTAGTCCCTCCTAGGTCCACATCACCTAGTCCTTCCTAGGTCCACTTCATCGAGTCCCTCCTAGGGCAACTTCACCTAGTCTGCTATGTCCACTTCACCAATCCTCCTATGGCCACTTCATCTAGTCCCTCCTAGGTCCAGATCACCTATTCCCTCCTGTGTCCACTTCAACTAGTCCTTGTTAGGTCTAGTACTAGATCCACTTCACCTAGTCCCTCCTAGGTCCATTTCATCTAGTTCCTCCTAGATCCACATTACCTAATCCATCCTAGGGCAACTTCACCTAGTCTTCTATGTACACTTCACCAATCCCTTCTATGGCCACTTTGTCTAGTCCCTCCTAGATCCACTTCATCTAGTCCATCCTAGGTCCACTTCATCTAGTCCCTCCTAGGGCAACTTCACCTAGTCTTCTACATCCACTTCACAAAGTCCCTCCTATGGCCACTTCATCTAGTCCCTTCTAGGTCCCATTCACCTAGGCCCTCCTAGGGTAACTTCACCTAATCTCTCCTATGTCCACTTCACATAGTACTTCCCAGGTCCACTTCACCAAGTCCCTCCTAGGTCCACATAACCTAGTCCCTCATAAGTCCACATCACCTAGTCCCTCCTAGGTCCACATCACCTAGTCCCTCCTAGGTCCACTTCATTTAGTCCATCCTAGGTCCACTTCATTTAGTCCATCCTAGGTCCACTGCATCTAGTCCATTCTAGGTCCACTTCATCTAGTCCCTCCTAGGGCAACTTCATCTAGTCTTCTACATCCACTTCACCAATTCCCTCCTATGGCCACTTCATCTAGTCCCTCCTAGGTTCCATTCACATAGTCCCTCCTAGGGTAACTTCACCTAGTCTCTCCTATGTCCACTTCACATAGTCCCTCCTAGGGCCACTTTATCTAGTCCCTCCTAGGTCCACATCATCTAGTCCCTCCTAGGTCCACTTCATTTGGTCCATCCTAGGCCCACTTCATCTAGTCCTTCCTATGTCTACTTCATCTAGTCCCTCCTAGGGCAACTTCACATAGTAGTTTTCTACATCCACTTCACCAAGTTCCTCCTATGGCCACTTCATATAGTCCCTCCTAGGTTCCATTCACCTAGTCCCTCATAGGGTAACTTCACCTAGTCTGTCCTATGTCCACTTCACATAGTCCTTCCTAAGGCCACTTCATGTAGTCCCTCCTAGGGCCACTTCATATAGTCCTTCCTAGGTCCCAATCATCTAGTCCATCCTAGGACAACTTCACTTAGTCCCTCCTATGTCCATTTCATCTAGTCCATCTTAGGTCCACTTCACCAAATCTCTCCTAGGGCTACTTCATCTAGTTCCTCCTAGGTCCACTTCATCTAGTTCCTCCAGGGCAACTTCACATAGTTTTCTACATCCACTTCACCAAGTTCCTCCTATGGCCACTTCATATAGTCCCTCCTAGGTTCCATTCACCTAGTCCCTCATAGGGTAACTTCACCTAGTCTGTCCTATGTCCACTTCACATAGTCCTTCCTAAGGCCACTTCATGTAGTCCCTCCTAGGGCCACTTCATGTAGTCTTTCCTAGGTCCCAATCATCTAGTCCATCCTAGGACAACTTCACTTAGTCCCTCCTATGTCCATTTCACCTAGTCCGTCTTAGGTCCACTTCACCAAGTCTCTCCTAGGGCCACTTCATCTAGTTCCTCCAAGGTCTACTTCACCAAGTCCCTTCTAAGGCCACTTCATTTAGTTCCTCCTAGGTCCACTTCTCCTAGTCCCTCCTAGGTTCACTTCATTTAGTCCATCCTAGATCCACTTCATTTAGTCCCTCCTAGGTCCAGATCACCTAGTCCCTCCTTGGTCCACTTCACATAGTCCCTCCTAGGGCCACTTCATGTAGTCCTTCCTAGGTCCCATTCATCTAGTCCATCCTAGGACAACTTCACTTAGTCCCTCCTATGTCCACTTCACATAGTCCGTCCTAGGTCCACTTCACCAAATCTCTCATAGGGCCACTTCATCTAGTTCCTCCAAGGTCTACTTCACCAACTCCCTTCTAGGTCCACTTCACCAAGTTCCTTCTAAGACCACTTCATTCAGTTCCTCCTAGGTCCACTTTTCCTAGTCCCTCCTAGGTCCACTTCATTTAGTCCATCCTAGATCCACTTCATCTAGTCCCTCCTAGGTCCACATCACCTAGTCCCTCCTAGGTCCACTTCATCTAGTCCCTCCTATGGCAACTTCAGCTAGTCTGCTACATCCACTTCACCAAGTTCCTTCTAAGACCACTTCATTCAGTTCCTCCTAGGTCCACTTTTCCTAGTCCCTCCTAGGTCCACTTCATTTAGTCCATCCTAGATCCACTTCATCTAGTCCCTCCTAGGTCCACATCACCTAGTCCCTCCTATGGCCACTTCATCTAGTCCCCCCTAGGTCCACATCACCTATTCCCTATGGTGTCCACTTCAACTAGTCCTTGTTAGGTCTACTTCTAGATCCACTTCACCTAGTCCCTCCTAGGTCCCATTCACCTAGTCCCTCCTAGGGTAACTTCACCTAGTCTCTCCTATGTCCACTTCACATAGTCCTTCCCAGGTCCACTTCACCAAATCCCTCCTAGGTCCACTTTATCTAGTCCCTCCTAGGTCCACATCATCTAGTCCCTCCTAGGTCCACTTCATTTGGTCCTTCCTAGGTCCACTTCATATAGTCCCTCCTAGGTTCCATTCACCTAGTCCCTCATAGGGTAACTTCACCTAGTCTGTCACATAGTCCTTCCTAAGGCCACTTCATGTAGTCCCTCCTATGTCCCAATCATCTAGTCCATCCTAAGACAACTTCACTTAGTCCCTCCTATGTCCATTTCATCTAGTCCGTCTTAGGTCCACTTCACCAAGTCTCTCCTAGGGCTATTTCATCTAGTTCCTCCTAGGTCCACTTCATCTAGTTCCTCCTAGGGCAACTTCATATAGTTTTCTACATCCACTTCACCAAGTCCCTATGGCCACTTCATAAAGTCCATCCTAGGTTCCATTCACCTAGTCCCTCATAGGGTAACTTCACCTAGTCTGTCCTATGTCCACTTCACATAGTCCTTCCTAAGGCCACTTCATGTAGTCCCTCCTAGGGCCACTTCATGTAGTCCTTCCTAGGTCCCAATCATCTAATCCATCCTAGGACAACTTCACTTAGTCCCTCCTATGTCAATTTCACCTAGTCTGTCTTAGGTCCACTTCACCAAGTCTCTCCTAGGGCCACTTCATATAGTTCCTCCAAGGTCTACTTCACCAAGTCCCTCCTAGGTCCACTTCACCAAGTCCCCTCTAAGGCCACTTCATTTAGTTCCTCCTAGGTCCACTTCTCCTAGTCCTTCTTAGGTTCACTTCATTTAGTCCCTCCTAGGTCCAGATCACCTAGTCCCTCCTTGGTCCACTTCATATAGTCCCTCCTAGGGCAACTTCACTTAGTCTGCTATGTCCACTTCACCAATCCCTCCTATGGCCACTTCATCTAGTCCCTCCTAGGTCCACATCACCTATTCCCTATGGTGTCCACTTCATCTAGTCCTTGTTAGGTCTACTTCTAGATCCACTTCACATAGTCCCTCCTATGTCCACTTCATCTTGTCCTTGTTAGGTCTACCCTCCTAGGCCCCATTCACCTAGTCTCTCCTATGTCTATTTCACATAGTCCTTCCCAGGTCCACTTCACCAAGTCCCTCCGAGGTCCACTTTATCTAGTCCCTCCTAGGTCCACATCACCTAGTCCCTCCTAGGTCCACCTCACTTCATGTGTCATAGTTCCACATCACCTCATCTGTCCTAGTACCACCTCACTTCTTTTCTCCTAGATCCACCTCTTTCATCGGTGCGGGATCCACCTCATCTCTTCTGTCCTAGGTTAATCTCATCTGTCATAGGTCCATCACACTTTCTCCTAAGTCCACATCACTTCGTCTCTTCTAGGTCCTCCTTACCCTATCTACTAGGTCCACCTCACCTCGTTTGTCCTAGGTCTACCTCACCTCGTCTGTCCTAGGTCCAGCTCACATTGCATGTCCTAAATCAACCTCACCTCACCTGTTCTAGGTCCACCTCATCTCATCTCTCCTAGTTTCACCCCACCTGATCTCTCCTAGCTCCACCTCACCTCATCTGTCCTAGGTCCATGCCACCTCACCTAATGTCCTAGTCTAATGTCTGTCCCATGTGCATTCCACCTCAACTATCCTAGGTCCGTCCGTCCATCTCATCTTGTTTGTCCTATTTCCACCCCACCTCATATGTCCTAGGTCCATCCACCCCACCTCATGTCCTAGGTCCACCTGATTTTGTCTCTCATAGGTCCACCTCACCACGTCTGTCTTAGGTCCACCTCATCTCATCTGTCCACCTCATCTGTCAAAGGTCTGTCCACCTCACCTTGTCTGTTCTAGGCCCACCCATCTCATGTGCCTAGATCCACCTAATTTTGTCTGTCCGAGGTCCACCTCACCTCTTCTGTCCGGCATTCACCTCACCTCATCTTTGCTAGTTCCACGTTACCTGTTTTGTCCTCGATCCACTTCACCTCGTCTGTCCTAGATTCACATCTCCAGTCCTAAGTCCACATCACTTTGTCTGTCCTAGGTCCAACCCACCTCATCTCTCCTAGCTCATCCTCACCTCGTCCTAGGTCTATGCCACCTCACCTTGTCTGTCCTACTTCCACGCCGCCTCATGTCCTATGCCCATCCTCCCCACCTCATGTCCTAGTTCCACCTGACCTTGTCTGTCCTGTGTGTATGCCACCTCAACTGTCATAGGTCCGTCCGTCCACCTCATCTTGTCTGTCCTAGGTCCACCTCATCTCATATGTCCTAGGTCCATCCACCCCACCTCATGTCCTAGGTCCACCTGATTTTGTCTGTCATAGATCCACCTCACCACATCTGTCCTAGGTCCACCTCATCTCATCTGTCCAAGGTCTGTCCACCTCACCTTGTCTGTTCTAGGCCCACCCATCTCATGCGTCCTAGATCCACCTCATTTCGTCTGTCCGAAGTCCACCTCATCTCTTCTGTCCAGCATTCACCTCAACTCATCTTTGCTAGTTCCACCTTACCTGTTTTTTCCTAGATCCACCTCACCCCATCTCTCCTAGATTCACATATCCAGTCCGAAGTCCACATCACTTTGTCTGTCCTAGGTCCTCCTTACCTCATCTCATCTCTCCTTGCTCCACCTCACCTCTTCTGTCCTAGGTCCATGCCACCTCACCTTGTCTGTCCTACTTCCACTCCACCTCATGTCCTATGCCCATCCACCCCAACTCATGTCCTAGTTCCACCTGACCTTGTCTGTCCTGTGTGCATTCCACCTCAACTATCCTAGGTCCGTCCGTCCATCTCATCTTGTCTGTCCTAAGTCCACCCCACATCATGTCCTAGGTCCAACTGATTTTGTCGGTCATAGGTCCACCTCACCACATCTGTCCTAGGTCCACCTCATCTCATATCCTAGGTCCATCCACCCAACCTCATGTCCTAGGTCCACCTGATTGTGTCTGTCATAGGTCCACCTCACCTCGTTTGTCCTAGTTCCACCTCATCTCATCTGTCAAAGGTCTGTCCACCTCACCTTGTCTGTTCTAGGCCCACTCATCTCATGTGTCCTAGATCCACCTCATTTCGTCTGTCCGAGGTCCACCTCACCTCTTCTGTCCGGCATTCACCTCAACTCATCTTTGCTAGTTCCACCTCATCTGTCCTAGATTAACATCTCCTGTCCTAAGTCCACATCACTTCATCTCTCCTAGGTCCTCCTTACCTCATCTCCTTGGTCCACCTCATTTCATCTCTCCTAGCTCCACCTCTCCTCGTCTGTCCTAGGTCCATGCCACCTCACCTTGTCTGTCCTTCTTCCACGCCACCTCATATGGCCTAGGCCAATCCACCCCACTTCATGTCCTAGTTCCACCTGACCTTGTCTGTCCTATGTGAATGCCACCTCAACTGTCCACCTCATCTTGTCTCTCCTATTTCCACCCCACCTCATGTCCTATGTCCACCTGATTTTGTCTGTCCTATGTCCACCTCGTCTCATCTGTCCTAGGTCCGTCCACTCATCTGTCCACCTCACCTTGTCTGTTCTAGGCCCACGCATCTCATCTGTCCTAGATCCACCTCACTTTGTCTACCTGAGGTCCACCTCACCTATTCTGTCCAGCATTCACCTCATCTCATCTTTGCTAGTTCCACCTGACCTCTTTTGTCCTAGATCCACCTCACCTTGTCTGTCCTAAGTCCAGCTCATGTTGCGTGTCCTAAATCCACCTCACCTCGTCTTTATTAGTTCCACCTCATCTCGTCTCTCCGAGGTCCACCCCACCTCATCTCTCCTAGGTCCACATCACCTCGTCTGTCCTAGGTCCATGCCGCCTCACCTAGTTTGTCCTACTTCCACGCCACCTCATATGTCCTAGGCCCATCCAACCCACCTCATGTCCTAGTTTTATCTGACCTTGTCTCTCCTAGGTCCATCCACTCCACCTCATGTCCGAGGTCCACCCAAGTTTCTGTGTTCTAGGCCCATGCCACCTCATCTGTCCTTGGTCCGTCCACCTTACCTCATCTGTCCTATGTCTGTCCACCTTATCTTGTCTGTCACAGGTCCACCTCACCTCGTCTGTCCTTGGTCCACCTCGTCATCTTTCCTAGGTCCGTCCACCTCATCTGTCCAAGGTCTGTCCACCTCACCTTGTCTGTTCTAGGCCCACCCATTTCATCTGTCCTAGATCCACCTTACTACGTCTATCCAAGGTCCACCTCACCTCTTCTATGCTAGTTCCACCTCACCTCGTCTGTCCTAGATCCACCTCACCTCGTCTGTCCTAGGTTCACATCTCCTCTCCTAGGTCCACCTCATTTCGTCTGTCCTAGTTCCACCTCTCCTCATCTGTCCTGGTACCACCTCACCTCGTTTGTCATAGATCCACATCACTTCGTCTGTGTTCTATGTCCACCTTTCCTCTTCTATCGTACGTCCACTTTACCTTGTGTGTCTTGTGTCCACCTCACCTCATCTTTGGTAGGACCACTTCACAAGTTCACCTAGTTCATTCCCAGTCAACCTGAGTTTGTCCATCTTGACTGACATGACTTAAATGCCAATTTGACCCTTCTTTATCCTCCGGATGTCACACCCATCCATTTCGTCCTGCCTAGTACACACAGCTCTGCTGTTAAAAGCGGGTGTCCAGTGTCTTGTCTAACTTGGTCACTCCACCTCTTCTGCGGCCTTCCTCTATCTTTGTTATTTAAAGTCTTCCTTCAAAGCTCTTTTGATGATGTTTTTGTTTGGCATACGGTAGACATGTCTAAACCAGCGGCGTCTTCTGTGTCTGATGACATCTGAGATGGATACAGGGGTGACTGTCTCCTCTCTGATCTGGTTATTTTGTAGTCTGTCTGTCCTAGTAACACCTCCAATAAGCCGCAGGCAATGCATGTCAAGAGACTGCATCATTTTTGGACCATAGATTGCTATAGGTAGTAAAGGGCCCAATATAGGCTGACTTTCTCCTCTGTTTGAAAATATGTTGTTACCGAGTCTGCCAAAGGCTGCTGATGCTAAGGCTATTCACCTGTCAACCTCTCTGTGTGTAGAAGGTACTACGTTGCCTAGTAAGCAGAACTCTCTCACAGTCTTGAGTTCTTAATTTTCCAGGATGATATGCTTGTCCATATTTGCCGCCATTTGTTCCTTGTACATTCATTTCGCATATTCCTCCTATGCCCACCTTATCTTGTCCTTCCAAGGTCCATTTTGCCTAGCCGATGTTAGGTACACCTAATCAAGTCCCCCCATGGTTCACATCACATAGTCCCTGTCCATTTGCTTACTTTGGCATATTTTCATGTTGGGAGCATGGTCTGCAATCTTGTCAGTTTGATGCCATTTTATAAATTTCTCTCCGGGGGTAATCCATCTTCTTTCTTTCACTCTCTGTGTCTGTCTACCTGGTGTTACTCAGCATTCCTCTTCTCTTCCAGTGGTGGCAAGTGCTTGTTGTGTGTGATGTTTGTTGCTGGTTCCTTCAGTATGTGTGTGTGTGTCTGCGCGTGCGCTTGTGCGTGTGTCTGCGCGTGCATGTGCGCGTGTGTCCATCTCTCTTCTAGGTCCACCAAATCTAATTTTCCCTAAGGTCCACTTCATCCTGTCCCTCCTATGTTCACTCCTCCCCAACATTTCTTACCAGGTATTTTTTGTACAAGTGAATGTACTGATGCAATAGGGTCAAAACAGATCTGTGCCAGCTTTCAACAGCATCATCCATATTCTCCCTAGATATTATATGTTAATATTTTAGTATGGAAGTCACATAATTATCATGTTAACTAAAATATAATTCATGTCAATAAAATGTTATTGAAGCTGCGTATAATGGTTAAATGCAATGCACATACCTGGTACACTCAAACTTAATAGGCAAATGTATCTGCTCAAATATCATGTACATTATATGTGATTGTCAGTTTGATTATTTTTTTATAAATGCCTATTTTTACAGGTTCGTATTTTGCACGTGATGCACTCTACGCCCACAAATACACTGATGGCGGCAACCCAAGACGAACGATCAGGTATCTCGGAAGACAGGTCCACTTGTGGGGCCAGATCCCAGTTGGCCAGATTCAGGCTAGCCTACAGCTGAGACAAGGTAGCCAACAGCCAACGCAGACTAGTCAACAGCTGACACAGGCCCAAATGCAAAATCGAGTTAGCCGATGGCGAGTATTGATTAACCAACAGCGAGCAGCACAACTTGCGGCATTGCTGACACAAACCAGCCAACAACCGACACAAGCTAGCCACCAGCCAACACAGGCTAGCCGCCGGCCAATAGATGCTAGCCAACAGCCTGTGCAGGTTAGCCAGTGGGCGACACAAGCTGGCCCACAGCCAAAACAGGCTAGCCAACTGCAAGCACAGCTAACACAGGCTATACAACAGAGATGGGCTACACAGAAAGCACTAGTATGGAAGAGAGAACAGCCAATGGCTATCCAGACACAGCTAACGGCTATCCAACAACAGGCAATGAATAGCCAACCACAGGTACAAATTAGCCAACAGCCACAAAGCAACCAGACATCGAATGAAGATAGCATCACAGCGAAGCACGTGATGTTCGTCGCCCAGGTTCTTGTCGGCAATTCTGCACTTGGCTCAAAGCAACTGCGCAAACCTCCGCCTCTTGACGCCAGCAACCCATTCGGGAAGTGCTTCGACTCGTGCGTTGATGACCCTAAACATCCACACATGTACGTGATCTTTGACAACGCACAGTGTTATCCTGCATACATCATTGAATACACTCTGCAAACATAAACTTAAATCTGAACCTTTGAGTGCACACTGAACTTTTTAGTGTACAGGAAAGAGTACTGAACTTGTGAGGGCAAGCTGAACAACACTGAACTTATGAGGGGGCACACTGAACAGCACTGAACTTGTGGGGGCACACTGAACAGCACTGGACTTGTGGGGGCACACTGAACAGCAATGAACTTGTGAGGGCACACTGAACAGCACTGACCTTGTGAGGGCACACTGAACAGCACTGACCTTGTGAGGGCACACTGAACAGCACTGAACTTGTGAGGGCACGCTGAACAATACTGATCTTGTGAGGGCATACTGAACAGCATAACACTGAACTTATGGGGGACACACTGAACAGCACTGACCTTGTGAGGGCACACTGAACAGCACTGAACTTGTGGGGCACACTGAACAGCACTGAACTTGTGAGGGCACGCTGAACAATACTGATCTTGTGAGGGCATACTGAACAGCATAACACTGAACTTATGGGGGACACACTGAACAGCATTTAACTTTTGTATGCACACTGAACTTGTGATTGTACACTAAAGAGCACTGAACTTGTGAGTGCAAACTGAACAGTACTGAACTTGTGTTTGTATGTACACTGAGCAGCATGGGACTTGCGAGTCCTCTCAAACAGCAACATTGTTGTATTCAGCTTAAGTATATATATATATATATATCACTATTGTTACAGTGGTGGCTTTTAGTAGTATTAGTTTATGTTATGTTCATTAGTATTGCAACTAGAGTCCACTGTTGTTTAAAAGTTACAAAAATTATATAAAAAAATAGCATGCCATATTTTATACTAGTGGCCTATATATACTCACAAGTGGCCTATATACTTACAAGTGTTTAAGACAGGTATGTGTAGTCATGTGATATTGTGTTCACATCTAGATGTGTAGATTTTATCAATATCATCATTTTAAATGTAAGTACATTGATGAAAAGAAAACATTGTGAGAAAGTCAAGCAAAGGATGGTTTTGTTAGTTACGGGATTGTGCTCAACTAGAGTCGTTTCCACGATAGTAGATTCCGGTAGACCTATGTGCATGTATCATTTTAATGTAGATGTTATCTTTCATACATGTACCAATGTGTTGACTGAATTTGAAGTAATTTTTTATATGAATAGTTAGCGTAGATTGTTTTAGAAAAACGATACTAAGTGTTGAAAAAAATCAATAGTAGAATGTTAATATAACCTATATGAATGTTAGTATAGCCTATATGAATGTTAATATAACCTATATGAATGTTAGTATAGCCTATATGAATGTTAGTATAGCCTATATGAATGTTAGTATAGCCTATATGAATGTTAGTATAGCCTATATGAATGTTAGTATAGCCTATATGAATGTTAGTATAGCCTATATGAATGTTAATATAACCTATATGAATGTTAGTATAGCCTATATGAATGTTAGTATAGCCTATATGAATGTTAGTATAGCCTATATGAATGTTAGTATAGCCTATATGAATGTTAGTATAGCCTATATGAATGTTAGTATAGCCTATATGAATGTTAGTATAGCCTATATGAATGTTAGTATAGCCTATATGAATGTTAATATAACCTATATGAATGTTAATATAACCTATATGAATGTTAGTATAGCCTATATGAATGTTAGTATAGCCTATATGAATGTTAGTATAGCCTATATGAATGTTAGTATAACCTATATGATTATGCCACAAGATGCGTAAAATGATGGAACTGTGTATCGCTAACTTCTACAATAAATATATCATTATTGATACTCAATTGGATTGTTATTAATACTGGAATCTGTGGAACGAAAATAAAAAAAAATGAAGGATGTTAGATTGGTTACTTGTATGATGATAAAAATACGGGTGGGTGACACCCTCAGTTCTAAATTTGAAGGTCACAGCAATAATTTGGGACAAACTAATTTGTTCTCTGTACTTATCTTTACTGCATATACTTGCATAAAACCAACTGGTTTATGATTTGCAGATATATTGGCTGTATTATTGCGTGCGGAACTGGAAATTGCACATAAATGTAACGCAACTAGAAGCCTTACCGGCAACTGGGATAGTTCAGAAGTACAGACAGTTAGTGAAGAAGTTAAAGAAGACAAGAGTAGAACAGATTATCCTCTCAGGAATTTTGCCAGTAATGGGAGGAAGGGGACCGACATATAGAAACTGCAAGAGGATGGCGATCAACACACTAGTTGAGCAGATGTGTAAAGAAGAGGGGGTGGGATTCGTATATTTATGGGGATACTTTGTTGGGAGGGAAGATATGTACATGAGAGATGGCCTACATCTAAGTGGAAAGGGGGCAGCAGTTTTCTCAGAGAACTTGCTGCAATCTGTTGACAGTGGGACAGGCTGCATCTATTTAAACTAGATTCGCAGGGGGGATTCACAGAGAAGCCTGAAACTGGAGGCATAGATAAAGACAGCAGAAATAAATCGGCAAAGAACAGCCTGGAAAACTGTTCTGAATCAGGATATAAATGCATTTGTTTAAATGCAAGGAGCATAGTAAACAAAAGAAGTGAACTAAACATTATGGTAGAAGATATTGAACCTCACATAATAGGTATAACCGAATCGTGGGCCACCACTGATATATCAGATGCCGAATTGGGACTAACAGGATATGTAATGTTTAGGAAAGATAGAATAGGAAGAAAGGGAGGTGGAGTTATTTTATATATTAAAGAATCTATCCAGGCTTATGAAATAAAATTAGAAAGAGAAGCAGATTGCGAAGAAGCTGTTTGGTGTAACATAGTTACAGGAAACTCAACGTTAACAGTTGGGTTAGTTTATCGAAGTCCAAACATAAGCATAGAAGAGAATGAAAAAATACAAAACGCTATAAGGGAAGTAAGCAAACGGAACTGTATTATTATGGGGGACTTTAACCATGGGCATATACAATGGAAATCTCTACAGAGTATGGGGAGTGAGGACCACAAGTTTTTAGTTTTAGTACAAGATAGTTTCCTTTCTCAACATGTGCTAGAACCAACCAGGGGAGAGAATGTGTTAGACTTAGTTTTGTCCTCACAGAAAGAATTAGTTGACAATGTCAAGATATGTGAGCCACTGGGGAGTAGTGATCACAACCAGATACATTTTACCATCAAAGTAAAATCAGAAAGGAATAGTAAAAAGCAGTATAGGAGAAATTTCCACAAAGGAAGGTATAAGGACATGAGGAAATATTTAGCAAAGATAGACTGGAATAACACACTGAAGAATAAGACAGCAACCGAATGCTGGAATATCTTAAATAGTGAAATTAAGTGCATAGTCGATAAATTTGTACCTTTAAAAAAACAAGGGAAACGGTCTAAAAAGAAACACTTATCGAAAGAAGCCATTAGAAAAATTAAGTATAAACAAATGATGTGGAAGTCATATAGATGTACTGGAAATGATGAAGACTACAACATTTATAAAGAAGCACTTAATCAAGCTACAGCTGAAATTAGAAATTCAAAGAGAAGCTATGAAAAAAAATTAGCTAGTAATATAAAACATGACAGTAAGAGTTTTTATGCGTATATTCGAAGCAAACAGAAAGTTCAGGATAAGGTCGGTCCTCTAGAAGATAGTGCTGGAAATACAATATCAGAGGGATTCTTAATGGCAGAAGACCTGAATGAGTATTTTAGTTCAGTGTTTACCAGGGAAGATATTAGTTCACTGCCAGTACCAGAGGCTAAGTTCAAGGGGGCAGATTCAGACTATTTAGGACAGTTAGTTGTAACCTCGGAAATGGTAGCTAAGAAAATAAGGGCTATGAAGGATAATAAATCACCTGGAGTGGACGGGATTCCGCCCAAACTACTATTGGAAATTGTAGAACAAATTAGCGCACCGCTTGCAACAGTTTTCAATTTGTCATTAGAAGAGGGAGTGGTTCCTTTAGAATGGAAAGAGGCAAACATTATACGGTTATTTAAAAAAGGTTCGAGAAACAAGTCAGAGAACTATAGACCAGCGAGTTTAACATCAGTGATTTGCAAATTATTAGAAAGACTACCGGTAATTAAAGATCACATGGTGGATTTTCTTGTTAAACATAACTTGATAAACCCATCTCAACATGGGTTTTTAAAAGCGAGGTCATGCTTAACAAATATGTTATGTTTTTTGGAAGACATCACTAGGTGGATAGATGAGGGATCACCAGTAGATATCTATTTAGATTCTCAAAAAGCTTTCGACAAAGTACCACATCAAAGATTACTCCTTAAGCTAAAGGCCCATGGCATAGGAAATGGTATAATAAACTGGATAGAAAAATGGCTGAATGACAGAAGACAACGGGTAGTAGTTGATGGGGAGGCTTCAAACTGGAAATCGGTATTGAGTGGGGTACCACAGAGATCAGTACTAGGACCTATATTATTCTTAATATATATCAACGATTTGGACGATGATATAACAAGCAAGGTGTTAAAATTTGCGGATGATACAAAAGTGTTTAGAAGGATTAAAAGTGATGGAGACAGACAGCATTTACAAGATGATCTTGATAGGTTGATCAAATGGTCTGAAAAGTGGCAAATGCTGTTCAATTTTGGGAAATGTAAATGCCTCCACACAGGTCATGGGAATGAAGAGGTAAAATATAAAATGGGGGGTACTGTTCTAAGTACTACTGTAAAAGAAAAGGACTTAGGGTTAACCATTAGTGCTGATATGAAGGTTTCAGAGCAGTGCGGAATTGCAGCGTCAAAGGGAAATCAAATCCTTGGATTAATTAGGCGAAATATAGCGTATAAGAAAAAAGAATTAATAGTACCACTGTACAAAACAATAGTGAGGCCTCATTTAGAATATTGTATACAAGCATGGAGGCCATATCGCAAGAAGGACATAGATATGCTAGAAAGAGTACAGAGGAGAGCGACTAAAATGATACAAAATCTGAGGGATCTTAGTTACGAAATACGCCTAAAAGAATGTGGTTTAACAACACTAGAGACCAGGAGATTGAGAGGAGATCACATAGAAGTGTTTAAAATATTGAATGGTTATGAAAATATTGATAGAAACATTTTTTTCTCAGTTAAGAAAGATAGAAGGACCAGAGGACATGAAGCTACATTAGTAAAGGAGCAGTGTAGATTAGATATAAGAAAGTTCTCATTCTCACAAAGGACTGTAAATGAATGGAACAGATTATCTCCTGATTGTGTTGGTGCTAGTAGCGTGAATATGTTTAAAAATAAAATCGACACACACCTTAAAAAGGCGGGATACATATAGATAAAAAGTATTGGACTCTCGATAAGCCAAAAGGCTTCCTTGTCCACCTGCCATCCAGAGTAATTTTCTGGATGGCAATCTTGTTAAATCTTTTGCCATGACTGACCATCTACAACTGCACAAACTATACCCAGTGGATTTGTCTATCTTGCACACATCAAATTTCATGAGAAGACAGCAGCTGAAGTTCGTGCAGTGTTCACTGATGGGAGCTTAGTTGTGACAAACCAAAAGGGCACTTTTGCCAAGTTCATGCTGATTGGCCAACTGAATGACTGAATAGATAATTGCTTTATTCACAGACTCCATGCAACATACAAGTACATTATTATGGTTCTATAGTTGTGTTATAAACAATAGTTACAATGTACAGAAGGAAAAATCACCCGTCAACAAAATGTATATACAGGGAATTGAACCAGTATTTCCATATTCTAGACATGTATTTCACGTCACTATTAATAATGCTACGAATCAATATGTTTTTTGAGAACTGCAGTCGGCATATAAACCTATATGTCAAATTTCTAATAACAGCAGCACAGTTAGGTAAATTATTGTTAACAAACATTTCACTAGCACTACAGTATCTGTCATAACCTAACACCATTCGAAATATATTGTTGTAAGAGACATACAACTTCCTGATTGCATAGTTATGAAAATTCGACCATAGATGGGCAGTATACATAGGTGAGCAAAAAGTAGTAAACCTAACGCCGTGGGGGTTGGTGTGGAAGCTGTGCTTCACCCCCAGCAGTAATGCATTGCATACTAATTGACCCCCACATGTTGTTATGTTTAAATTACTAGTTGATCAGAGTAAATCGTACCTTTAAATTGTAAGCAGCAACTAGTATTTTCCCGCCAATTTCTAGACCCTCTCATATCCGGCAGAAAACATAAACAAATACTCTAAGTCAATATACTTAGATCTGCACTACCCGCTTCTGTATAATATTACTACTAACAGGCTCATTTCACCAAGGCGTCTATGATACCCAGAGTAGCCCTGGGTTGGAGCAGTTACATTAAGTCTTTTTTTCCCCATCAACTGCACAAACGCCTTGGAACCCTCAGCACGTACGCACGGTAAGAATACCTTTTGAGTTTTTGTGATAGGTAGATCTAACTGGGAACAAGCTCGAAATTGTACTGTTATGAAGTTAGAGTTTATTACCATAGGGTTAGATTTAAATTATTGCATATGTAGATTGGATTAATAAACATTAGACCAAGACTATAACAATCAGGAACTTAATACAAAAGTGAGTGACATTCAAGATAGCGGAGGATGTGCCCAAGCAGTAGCCACGAAGCTCACGAATAACAATAAGGGTGCCAGGAGGGGTAGCAAAAACTCAGAATCAGGTGAGGCATGGAAATGTGACGATTGTGGAAAAATCTTCTAAAGTGAAAAAGACAAAGTACTGGAGTGTGAGTGCTGTGAACAGCATTACTGCATCAGATGGTTAACATTCACAGCAGGAGAGTGTGAAGCCATGAGAAAACCTGGATGTAGGTGGTTTTGTATCGGATGCAAACCAAAAATAGAAAAAACATACTGAATGAGAAAATAATCCAGGAAAGATGTGAGCTATACCTTGAAACAATAAATGCACGACTAGAGACCGTAGAAACAACACTACAGGACAAATGCGACGAACAAGAAGTGAAAGAAATTATAAGGAAGGAATGGATTGCAAATCAACCAACCGAGAATGCCATCCACACTCATACCACCGACAAAGTCAACAACGAAGTGTTACAGGACGCAGTTAAAGAAATAGCTGAAAGAAAATCCAGAGAAGCAAACTTCATTATCTTCAATGCACCAGAACCAGAAACCAATCTAAAAGATCAATGAATCAAGATAGACATGGAGTTAGTTGAGAGGCTATTCAACGAGGTATGCCACCAAAATCTAGATGTGCATACAGAGGTAGAGAAAGTGATCAGGTTAGGGAAAAAACAACTGGAGAGAGTAACAACAAACCAAGACCACTTAAGGTAATTATGAAAGACACAGACAAAAAGATGAAGTTATTCCGAAACCTTTCAAACCTTAAGGAGGCTGACCCAAAATATAAATGCCTCAGCATTCAACATGACCAAACGCATAAAGAGAGAGAGGAAGGAAGAAACTACTAGAGGAGGCAAGGGCAAAGGAGAGTAGAGACTTGGGGAAATGTATATACAGAGTGAGAGGCCCACCATGGGCCAGGAATTTTTTTTAAATCAAGCCCTCAAAGGGCGAGGAGGAAAGACACTAAGAACGACAAAACAGAAAACTAACGTAAACAACAACAACAGCGGCACCTACAAAGGGCAGCCAGTCAACACCTCCCACAAGAAACAGACAATCAAGAACGGCTCCCACCAGGAGGGGCAGCCAGTCCACAAAACTAGCAAAAAAGTAGGAGAGGAGATGGGAGTGGATAGCACCAGCACTAGTATGTATATAAACACTTATTGCAAAAACCTGCACAAAATTGGTGAAGGGAATAAAAAAGAAATAGGGAGCACAGGCCATATTACTGTAAATAAACTCAAAGCCATATCTGTGAATGCCAGAAGCCTCTTAAACAAGCTGGATGAAATGCAGTATGTTGCAACTGAGGAGAACCCAGACTTGATATGTGTAACCGAAACGTGGGCTCACAAAGATGTATCTGACGCAGAACTTAACCTTGAGGGATACAGTTTGATCAGAAATGATAGAGAGGGAAAGAAAGGAGGAGGTTGCATTATATATGTAAGAAACAATATAAACTATGTCAAATGTGAGGAGCTTACCCAAACACACAACACGGAATCAGTATGGTGTCGCTTAACAACAACAGACTCCCTACTTGCAGGAGTATGCTACCACAGCACATCTGCTGATCTCGACAGCGAACTAGCTCTACATACATTATTACGCACAGCATGTGCAACGAGCAATAACATTGTAATGTTTGGAGATTTCAACCACAGAACCATTGACTGGAGTAGGATGCAGGCAGGAGCCGAGGGGATACGTTTCATGGAACTCACCCAAGATCTGTTTTTAACCCAACATGTATGCGATGCTACTAGGGGTGAGAATATATTGGATCTTGTACTATCCACTGAACCAAATATGGTTGAGCAAGTTAGGGTAAGTGAACCCTTCAGTGACCACAACATGGTGATATGTGATATTATAGTGTCTATACACATAAAAGAGTGGAGAGAAACTCACTACGACTACAAGAGGGCAAATTATGATGGAATGAAACAATGTTTAGAGAATTACGACTGGAAGCAGGCAGTCCAGGATACTAATGTACACACAAAATGGGACATCTTTAAAAGAGTCGTTAATTCGGCAAGGAAACGTTTTATCCCCGTGTCAACAAGGAGACGAAAGACCAAACCCAGATGGATGACTAAACGAGCAGACATGGCAAGACGGAAGAAATACCACATGTGGAAGAAATACAGAGAAACAGGAGAATAACATATGTACGAGGCATACAAACGTTAACTAAATAAAGCCCGGAAGGAAGTGATTAAGGCTAAACGAAATTTTGAGAAAAGACTTGCCGACAACATAAAAAAAGACCCGAAGTCTTTTTATTCATATACTAGGACGAAAACTAAGACAAAAGACACTGTCGGCCCCCTTTTGGATAGCAATGGGGATGTGATCATAGACTCGGTCGAGACAGCAAATGTACTAAACGACTAATTCGCCTCAGTGTTCACTGACGAGGTAACAGAAAATCTTCCTGACGCTGTGAACTTTTTCACCAAGACAATTGAGGAGTCACTCCAGCATATCGAGATAACTACAGCAATAGTACTGGAAAAACTGTTGCAACTTAAACCATACAAAGCCTCTGGAATAGACGAATTGAATTCGACAATGGTCTGAGAAGTGGCCACGGCCATTGCACCACTGCTAAGCGAAATCTTCACAGACAGCATGGAAACGGGAGAAGTTCCACTAGACTGGAAAAGTGCAAATGTTACCCCCATATATAAAAGAAAGGTATCAAATCACAACCCAGTAACTACAGACCTGTAAGTCTAACATCACAGATAGTAATGGAAGCCATCGTCAAGGATAACATCGTGGGCCATCTTCAAAATCATGTTTTGATTAAACCGTCGCAACAAGTTTTGGAAGAGACGTTCATGCCGGACGAACCTTTTAGTGTACCTGGATAAGGTTACATCCTATATCGATAAAGGGCTTCCAGTGGACTCTATTTATCTAGATTTTAGTAAAGCATTCGAACGAGTCCCACACTGCAGGCTGGCGCCGAAACTAAATGCACATGGGATAGGAGGGGCGGTTAGTAGATGGATATCGCAGTGGTTGACGGACAGAGTACAGCGTGTCATTATAAATGGTTTCAGTTCAGGGTGGTCACCTGTTAAGAGTGGTGTCCCCCAAGGGTCTATTCTGGGTCCAATTTTATTTGTAATATATATTAATGAAATAGACGAAGGAGTGTGCAACCATCCCCTAAAATTTGCTGATGACCCAAAACTGTTCAGTCAGGTATCATCCTGTAAAGATGCGGAGAAACTTCAGAAGGACCTAAACAACTTGCACGAGTGGAGTGCAGAATGGACAATGTTGTTTAATGCAGACAAATGCAAGTGTGTACATTACGGTCATAACAACAGGCAATACGACTACTTCATGGGTGATAACCCCATAGAAACATCACATGTAGAAAAAGATTTGGGAGTGATAATAACAGACACACTTAATGTAACGGAGCAATGTGTTAATGCATCAAATAAGGCTAATGCGATGCTAGGCATGATCAACAGAGCTATCAAATATAAGACCAAAGATGTAGTTGTAAAACTATACAAGTCCTTAGTAAGACCTCACCTAGACTACTGCATTCAGGCATGGCGCCCATTCAAACAAAAAGATATAGACTTATTAGAAAAGGTGCAACGTAGGGCGACTAGGATGATTTCAGATTTAAGTCACTTAGATTACCAAAGACGGTTAAGAGTGCTAAATATCACGACTCTGGAGACTAGACGACTGCGTGCTGATTTACTGGAAGTTTATAAAATATCCAACGGGTTAGAGAGTATTCTTCCTGCAGATTTCTGTTATGAAAATTAAACAGACTAAAACAAGAGGGCACCCTTTCAAAATAACCAAAGGCAAAGTGCACTCAAGATTAGATATACGCATGTACTCCTTTACTCAAAGGATAGTTATAGACTGGAATAGACTTCCGGAAGCAGCAGTGATGTCCAAAAACATCAACCAGTTCAAGGGTCACATTGACAAATATTTACGAAATAGGGCGCAGGATTACACGAGTCAACGTTTGACTCACTTCCTCGTCAACCCCTTGACTAATACGTAGGAAAGGAAGATTCAAGGTAAACTCAAGGTAAATAGTGGCGCCATATGGTGGACCGATAATCAGCAAAATACAACCGAGCGCCCTCTGGCGAAAGCCACTTTACCATACGCGCAAACTTGCAAAAGAATATAATATAATTTAGTACAGTCGTTTTGTTTTAACACCAATGTCAACGACAGACAGCTCTAGCGAAAGCGTGATCTTTGTGGGAGAAGAGTGTAAGTATACCCACCAATACAATGCAGACGTGTTCATTACCAGAATGTCATGCTTGTGTTGTCAGGCTGTTTTGGCGTTTGCCTTCAAGTTCAAAGTTTTGCTTTGATTTTGGCGGCTAGCTATACTAGACATATACATGTCATACTCATAGACATAGTAGCTGCAGTGAGTGTAGACTGTAGACGTTGTACTTATAATTCATGTGTGATGATTTGTAATTATGGTCTAGAAATCAGGATACCACCAGTTCAGGCTTCCCAAAGCTAAACAAACAGCTAGGAATGGGATTCAGTACCAGTGCCGTCAGAACGACAGAAGCCTGGCCTAGCCCTGGCCATGCCCATGGCCAGGCCCTAGGGCTAGGGCTAGGCCTATAGGCTATAGTATGTAAATGTTTATTTATTTCTATAGCACCATATTTATACAATAATATTCTATGGTGCTGTACAGTACAAATACAATAGATGGCATAGTAGAAAGTTAAAACAATACAAGCATTCAACATAATACAAATATTTATATAAAAAGGTAAAACTATAAAATTATAAAATTAATAATTTCAATAGAAACATCGAACATATTTTATATAATTATCTAACAAGTGTAAAACTATTTAAATTAGTAAAATTTTAATTATATATAGCTAGTTATGACCTTCCTACCTATACTATGAAAATGATGCCTTTTGTGTTGTTTTATTGCGTTTTTGTGTGGACATCGGATCAAAAATGGCGTGTCGATTTGTGACATGAAAATAGGCTTGTTCGGGATATATGCATTCAGGGACAAGACTGTAGACTAAAACACTCAATTTGTACCTTTTTAAGCATCATTATACTAATATCTACCAAGCCGCTCGATATTCTTTGCTGAGCAATATTTCATGTAGATATTGCAATGTTTTGATCAGGATCAGCTACATAATGCTTTGTGTCCGGACACACACATTCTTTCCCTCGATGTGTAGCTTGGCGTATGAATACACTGGACTGACGTTATCAGCACGAGCATAACAAGCACACGTGTAGTCAACATGTTTTTAGAAGGATGGGTATAGAAGTTTGTTTTAACAGTTGAAATAAAATGTTTAAGTTGCCACTCCGGAACCGTGTCCGTTTTTGAGCGTTACGTGCCAATCAGAAGTGACAAAAGATGTGCATATTTGAAGTGAGTAAGGACTACGTTTTGATAGAAGAAGGTCGCCTGTACTGGCGGAAGAATATCAGTACACATTCTTTCGGATGATGCTGTGGGGTTGCCTTTGCGGAGCAATTTTTCTGTGTGGTGTCTATTCGCGCATGAAAGTTATGCGGCTGACGCCAGCGAGAACAAACTGCTCAAAGGCATGTTTTGATGCAGATTCATGGATGTTTTTTTGTATTTTATTGTTTCTAAATGATTGTTGTGAAATTGTCTTCGCTTTACAGTACTTTGTCAACAAACTAATTATCATTGTACAATTTTGTTTAAATGATCTGAGGACTGCCATTTCGGCCGTTGTCGGCAAGGACCAGCAAGGACCACACTTGCGACGATCAAAACTGTTTGACACCGGCTATTCTGATTTAATTCCTAGAAATATTTAGTTATAGCGTAGTTAATTGATTGGTACGAGTTTTGAAGAAGCATGAAGCCTCCAACGAAAAGTTTTAGTTAGATCTGTTTGTCGATAGCCCTCACCATTTGCTCCGTAACGAGGAAGCCGACTCATTCGCCATGACTAGTGTCTTTGGGACGAGGCTGATCTTACAGTGAGAACATTGTGCTTTTTATAGTCCAGACCAGATAAGCACTGTATACCTTAAATAGTTGCAGTTGTCCGAAATTGTGTTTTTTCTTCGAAAATGTCTTCATGAAAACATGTAAATAGATGACTATGCTCTTCCTGCAGTGTGTTGGTTTTCCACGTCATGCAGAAGCAGATTTTTCTTGCGTCTTGGTTACGAAGCTGATTTTCAACGTCAATCCCTGTTTTCGATTGCAGTTTTTCTTTTACTCAATTGAACAGAAATCGTTTCTTATTCAGATTACCTTTTCGTGTAAGCTGACCAGGGCTGATCTATTGAACTTTCGGACTTCGTTCCAGCTGATTGCTGGATTGTTATCTCAGCCAGGTAACAGAGACCCAACATTTTTCGCATCTTTCTTATGTAGCTGAACTTCAGAAGGGAAATTTGTAATAAATCTACTTTTAACAGGATGTGCATGTTTATTAAGAGAAAGAAACCGACATTGGGATTAAAGGTCTTTTTTCTCCACAGACAGTAAACACTGTGATCCCTTAATACGTGTATTGCAGCTTGTGAAAGTGCTCTCAGCTCCGTCACCGAGACACCAGCACGTTTCGGTCTTGAGAGATTGAAAGGAAACTGTGTTAACTTGATTTGCTTGTTTTTCTGAGCTGTAACTGATAAACATATGATGTAACAGGGATCAGTGATTTGGACAGGAGATCATGAGGTTTGTTTTTTACAACACCAACATTTCTGGCCTCTTATTTTTTAATCCCCCTCTCCTGCGGCCCAGTCTCAGCCAGTCCACCCTCCTGTGGCCTCAACCCAGCCAGAACCCCCTTCTGGAACTACCTCTCAGGTTGGGAGCTTTATCGAGGTGGAGCTAAAGGGGAGAAACAGGAAGGTGCCATTTTATGGCAAAATACTTCACATTGATTCAGAATCAAAGGACTTAAAGGTGCTGTACTTGAAACAGCGTCCATATTCAGGCATGTCTGTCTGGGCCGATGAGGCCTGGCTTCCAGCTCACCACCTTGTGACTTGTGTGTCCCTTCCCACTCTTGCACCTGGTCGCAGGGTTGCGTTCATATTTTGAACAAGGTGTATTGAACACTGTGACAATGTTTCACTAAAATGTCATATGCTGTGCCATGTTAAATGCTGTATGTTTGACAAAATAGGCATGTCAAATGCCATATAATTGGCATTGATTTGTTTCTTTTTTGTTTTGTTTTTCTTTACGAAATAAACCAAGCTAGATTACATTCACATTGCAACCATTTGTCAGGTTTTTATTTGTATTGTCTGTCACCTGTTTTAACAAGATTTAACAAGATTGCCACCCAGAGAATTAACTCTAGGTGGCAGGTGGACAAGGAAGCCCTTTGGCTTATCGAGAGTCGGACACTTTTATCTATGTGTATCCTGCCCGTCTGAGGTGTGTGTCGATTTTATTTTTAAACATTCACTCTACTAGCACCCACACAATCAGCAGGTAATCTGTTCCATTCATTTACAGTCCTTTGTGAAAATGAAAACTTTCTTATATCCAATCTACTCTGCTCCTTTGCTAATGTAAGTGCATGTCCTCTAGTCCTTCTATCTTTCTTAACTGAGAACAAAATATTTCTATCAATATTTTCATAACCCTTCAATATTTTAAACACTTCTATCTGATCTTCTCTCAATCTCCTGGTCTCTAGTGTTGTTAAACCGCATTTTTTAGGCGTATTTCGTAACTAAGATCCCTCAGTTTTGGTATAATTTTAGTTGCTCTCCTCTGCACTCTTTCTAGCATATCTATGTCCTTCCTGCGATATGGCCTCCATGCTTGAATACAATATTCTAAATGAGGCCTAACTATTGTTTTGTACAGCGGTATTATTAGCTCTTTTTCCTTATACGTTATGTTTCGCCTAATTAATCCAAGGATTTGATTTCCCTTTGAAGCTGCAATTCCGCACTGCTCTGAAACCTTCATATCAGCACTAATGGTTAACCCTAAGTCCTTTTCTTTTACAGTAGTACTTAGTACAGTACTCCCCATTGCATATTCTACCTCTTCGTTCCCATGTCCTCTGTGGAGGCATTTACATTTCCCAAAATTGAACAGCATTTGCACTTTTCAGAACATTTGATCAACCTGTCAAGATCATCTTGTAAATGCTGTCTATCTCCGTCACTTTTAATCCTTCTAAACACTTTTGTATCATCCGCAAATTTCAACACTGCTTTTTATTTCATCATCCAAATCATTGATATATATTAAGAATAATATAGGTCCTAATACTGATCCCTGTGGTAACCCACTCAATACCGATTTCCAGTTTGAAGTCTCCCATCAACTACTACACGTTGTCTTCTGTCAATCAGCCATTGTTCTATCCAGTTTATTATACCATTTCCTATGCCATGGGCATTTAGTTTAAGCAGTAATCTTTGATGTGGTACTTTGTCGAAAGCTTTTTGAAAATCTAAGTAAACGACATCTACTGGTGATCCCTCATCTACCCAATTAGTGATGTCTTCCAAAAAACATAACATATTTGTTAAGCATGACCTCGCTTTAAAAAAACCATGTTGAGATGGGTTTATCAAGTTTTGTTTAACAAGAAAATCCACCATGTGATCTATAATTAGTCTTTCAAATAATTTACAAATCACTGATGTTAAACTCACTGGTCTATAGTTCTCTGACTTGTTTCTGGAACCTTTTTTGAATAACGGTATAATGTTTGCTTCTTTCCATTCTAAAGGAACCACTCCCTCTTCTAATGATAAGTTGAAAACTGTTGCAAGCGGTATGCTAATTTGTTCTACAATTTCCAATAGTAGTTTGGGTGGAATACCATCCACTCCAGGTGATTTATTATCCTTCATAGCCCTTATTTTCTTAGCTACCATTTCCGGGGTTACAATTAATTGTCCTAAATAGTCTGAATCTGCCCCTTGAACTTAGCCTCTGGTACTGGCAGTGAACTAATATCTTCCTTGGTAAACACTGAACTAAAGTACTCATTCAGGTCTTCTGCCATTAAGAATCCCTCTGATATTATATTTCCAGCACTATCTTCTAGAGGACCGACCTTATCTTGAACTTTCTGTTTGCTTCGAACATACGCATAAAAACTCTTGCTGTCATGTTTGATATTACTAGCTAATTGTTGTTCATAGTTTCTCTTTGAATTTCTAATTTCAGCTGTAGCTTGATTAAGTGCTTCTTTATAACTGTTGTAGTCTTCATCATTTCCAGTACATCTATATGACTTCCACATAATTTGTTTATACTTAATTTTTCTAATGGCTTCTTTCGATAAGTGTTTCTTTTTGGACCGTTTTCCTTGTCTTTTGAAGGGTAAAAATTTATCGACTAAGCACTTAGTTTCACTCTTTAATATATTCCAGCTTTCTGTTGCCTGACGTTAGTATGTGGTGTCCACGTTACATGGCTGATACAAATTTATAAACAGATGGCAGTTCTGAGTAATCATCTCAAATCTTTTGTGGGCATTCTTTGCTCTTTTATGTAGCTAATAATGCTGTCGCTATGCTGATAAACTTCATTCTTGTTGGACAATACAGAAGTGTGTGAAAAAAAAATTCTGATCGCTACAAACCAGTTCGTGAATAGAGCACGAAATATGACTTCTAGACACTGCCTCAATGTAACATAATATTTGTATGCCGTTTTTAGAGTTTACTAAAACATATCCTTGAAATTTAATAGACTCTGGGGTTCTCTTCAAGCTGTTTGTAAGAAACATTTTGTGTCCATGTTACACGGCCAAATTTCGTCATGACCGACAACTTTCAAGTATCTACTGCCAATATACTTTCCTGAGTTATCTTTTTCCCTGCAGAACTACTTTCTATGACCATGTGTCTTAAAAAAAGCATTTAAGATGTTTTGGAGTAGTTTATTTTTGGACCCCAGTGTCACACTTTGGGGCCCAGTTTCAGAGAATGACCCGTATCTAATATGTACAGCTGTATATTGCTATGCAACTTGAATATTCATGTCTAAGATGTGAACACAGGGGCAGGTGATCAGCTTGCTGATGAGTCCAAGTGTTTTACATCCAGCGAGAAACCGTGGCGTTTCTAAGACGTTTAGAACAGATTTCAAAAACCTGTTTGACGCCACTTGTTTTTTTTAGAAGGGACCACATTTCATTGCTTAAAGGAAATAAAAATAAGGCATTAGCTAAAATCTTTTTTATGTATACACAAAGTTTAACATTGTAACATTTGACAACATTAAACAAATACAGAAAAATACATTTGTACCATAAATTCGATTTTAAGCCTGTTTGTGAAACGATTCCCGTGGAAAATTTAATTTTAATGAGCTATACGATCACGTGATATCGTGACGTCACATATGACACACACTCGCATCAGGCCGACCCTTTCCATGCATTCAGAGCATGTTTACAAGGATAGCTTTTGGGTCGAAACGAGCGTCAGAATGAGTTAATGTGCAATATTCCGACATAATACAAACACTAGTCATCGTAGAGGAACAAGCGGTTATCTTACGGAAAGGGTCGGTCTGATGCTAGTTTGAGTCATAAGTGACGTCACATCTCGGCATCCCGAAAAGTGCGCCAAAAATATGCATATTCTAAAATGTCCGGATGCACAATGTGGAATTTCTAATTCATTGAATTTTGTTGGCTTCGTGGACGTGGAAATAGATAGCAGGATGTAATATAACATGAATTCAAGCATTATGTGTTTTTATTCCCTTTAAGGTAACTGCACCGGGTATCATGTCAGTTGATTTCTTTATTTTGTTCTTCCATAGAACGTAGGTGTCAGTATGAACATGTGTACTATTAAAAGAAACCAAGGCACTATCGCCATATGTCACCAATCAGTCCTTTAAAAACTAGTATTGTTAGTGTGTATGTGGAAAGTCCCTTTTCAGATTCTTGGAAACTGATGATGTTTCCATAGTGACGATCACGTGTGCGTCAGCCCAGTTCAAACATAAATTAATTCACCATGAATGCAGATCATATAGTCTGGTTATTCTCATGCCACTATGCAATTACCTAAATGCATCATGTTGTGAAATCACCAAATACTGGCGATAGTTTTGTTTATTCTCCGATAATACTCAGCCGCCATTTGCAGTGACATGTGACTGACCCCAGCAGGTGTCAATCAATCTTGTCTACCACAACAAGTTCAACACATGGCCCTTCGTAACACAATATCATGAGACAACTTGGCAGAACAACCTTGGGGGGAAATCTCAGTAATAGAAGTGTCGGTAAAATTGTGTTGAAATAAGCCACATGCCAATCAAAAAGTCACATTTCTAAGCAAAAACCAAGCATCTGGTGACACCCTTATAATTGTAACAACCAGGAAATATTATTTAATGTAACTTTTTATGTTATGTTTATGCAAAATATTTATGAAGCTGTATCAAACTTAATATGCATTTGTTTACAAAAAAAACCCATCTGAATGTCAATAACATGTTTGTACTTACAACCATACAAATTTTTCTTTTGGGGAGTTTCTCAAAATGAAATAAAATGCCATTTTAAGATGATGTTTGACATATTTTTTAATTGTCTTTAAACACATTTAAATATCTCTAAACAACATAAAAAATCAATTCTTTTTGGTCTGGCGTATTGTTTTGTATCTGAGGCAAATTCTGAGAAAAAATGGTTAGCTTATCTTCAAAACTTATATTAGAAATGATTAATTCAAAAGAAGCATATAATAGCCGATGCAGCCACCTTAACAAGTTAATCTCACTGTGACCATCCTACATTTACAATATAACTTTATGAACATGATTGATATTATAATGGTTTGAAGCCACTTTTATATGACCTTGTTGACCTACTTGTAGCGCTGTTAATGCTGTCTGATCAGATGAATTACAGCTTGTTCGTTATCGCTTGTTCTATGTTTCTTTCACTTTTATAAACGGATGAATTAATTACTGTATTTGCACACGCATAAGTTCGCAAAGCCACAAAATATGCGTTGTGGGATAAATAAATAGCTACAGTGTCATCACATAGGGTTGATCACATAGGGTTGATCACATCGGGTTGATCACATAGGGTTGATCACATAGGGTTGATCACATAGGGTTGATCACATAGGGTTGATCACATACGGTTGATCACATACGGTTGATCACATACGGTTGATCACATACGGTTGATCACATAGGGTTGATCACATAGGGTTGATCACATAGTGTTGATCACATAGAGCTGATCACATAGGGCAGATCACATAGGGCAGATCACATAGGGCAGATCACATAGGGCAGATCACATAGGGCTGATCACATAGGGCTGATCACATAGGGCTGATCACATAGGGCTGATCACATAGGGCTGATCACATAGGGCTGATCACATAGGGCTGATCACATAGGGCTGATCACATAGGGCTGATCACATAGGGTTGATCACATAGGGTTGATCACATAGGGTTGATCACATAGGGTTGATCACATAGGGTTGATCACATAGGGTTGATCACAGGGTTGATCACATAGGGTTGATCACAGGGTTGATCACATAGGGTTGATCACATAGGGTAGATCACATAGGGCAGATCACATAGGGCTGATCACATAGGGCTGATCACATAGGGCTGATCACATAGGGTTGATCACATAGGGTTGATCACATAGAGTTGATCACATAGGGCTGATCACATAGGGTTGATCACATAGGGTTGATCACATAGGGCTGATCACATAGGGCTGATCACATAGGGCTGATCACATAGGGCTGATCACATAGGGCTGATCACATAGGGCTGATCACATAGGACTGATCACATAGGGTTGATCACATAGGGTTGATCACATAGGGTTGATCACAGGGTTGATCACATAGGGTTGATCACATAGGGCAGATCACATAGGGCAGATCACATAGGGCTGATCACATAGGGCTGATCACATAGGGCTGATCACATAGGGCTGATCACATAGGGTTGATCACATAGGGTTGATCACATAGAGTTGATCACATAGGGCTGATCACATAGGGTTGATCACATAGGGTTGATCACATAGGGTTGATCACATAGGGTTGATCACAGGGTTGATCACATAGGGTTGATCACAGGGTTGATCACATAGGGTTGATCACATAGGGTAGATCACATAGGGCAGATCACATAGGGCTGATCACATAGGGCTGATCACATAGGGTTGATCACATAGGGTTGATCACATAGAGTTGATCACATAGGGTTGATCACATAGGGCTGATCACATAGGGCTGATCACATAGGGCTGATCACATAGGGCTGATCACATAGGGCTGATCACATAGGGCTGATCACATAGGGCTGATCACATAGGGTTGATCACATAGGGTTGATCACATAGGGTTGATCACATAGGGTTGATCACAGGGTTGATCACATAGGGTTGATCACATAGGGTAGATCACATAGGGCAGATCACATAGGGCTGATCACATAGGGCTGATCACATAGGGCTGATCACATAGGGTTGATCACATAGGGTTGATCACATAGGGTTGATCACATAGGGTTGATCACATAGAGTTGATCACATAGGGCTGATCACATAGGGTTGATCACATAGGGTTGATCACGTGTCTGTCGTGTAATTTTCCACACACTTTATCCCTACAAAACATTCTTGAGTGATGACACATCTGCAGTGTAAACAAAGCCACCTGCATGCTTGACCTTCGCCATCAACATTATGTTCATCCCTTTTTTTTGTATCCAACCACACCATTGATGTCTTATCCAGCTTGTCTCATCTTTCCATTCTTGTGCACAGCACGTCATGTAATTCTGTACATTTGTTCTCCGCCATTGTGGCAAAATGGTGAACCGGAAAATGCCAGTGATGTATAGTTCACTGCTTAAAAAAATAGTTAAGGTTGTTTGTCAAGAGCTTCTGACTTGACTATGTGTGCTATAAAATTAATTAAGTTTAATGAAACATCAAAAAAGTACGTTCTTATATAGCACAGTATACAGGCCTCAGGACCGCTCAAGGCGCTTTACAACTTTTCAACTTCTCTCGGAAGCATCCAGCTAGGTACTCAGTCATACAGCTGTGTGAATTGGAGCAATTTGTGTAGAGATAATAAATGTGCCCAAAGACACAGCAGCACAGGATTTCAACCCAGGTTCTCATGTATTACATAGTGATAGGGTAACCATTAAAGAATAACGTGTTGCATGGATGCAACATCAGTTCCCCGATTAAAATAGAATTGTTTGTTTGCAAATGTTAAACTTGCATCCAATTAATGTACTAAGAACTAACTGATCTAAGAACAAGGATGTGGTTATCAAAGGGAAAGCCTGCATATGTAGCCCAGGTGCCATCCAGTGAAACAAAGCCATATTCACACCTCACATAACTGGATGTTTGGAGAAAGCTCAAGGGCTCAGACAGAGCCTGAGCTAAGCTGTTTTAAAAGGACCCTTATTCACTGACATTAAGCTTTTATCTGGTGTGGTCACTGTTTGTACTGGTCAGCCAAGTGTGATTGGAACTGGCTCAAATGTGATTGGCTGTTTGTAAACAAGTCAGACGACTGTGCTTGTTTGGGCACGACAGAGTTTATTGAATTGTCAATGTTTCAGCTCCCAGAGGGATACTCAACGTTCAGACCGTAGGTATAAACGAACTACTGGGCCCAGAGACTCTACCAGTGTGGGTGTATCTCTGTCAATGGCCCAGGGCAAACTGCGCCTGATACAATAGCTGACCGGTTTAGCTCAACTAGCAGGGTGTGGCCTCTAACCCCTAGTGGCCTCTGGTGAATTAACATATATATATAGTACTAGAATATCCACCAGGGTTACATGTCCCCCAAGTTTAAATTTTAGCCGGCCGCGGCTAACATAATAAATTGAAATCATTAACTAAGGACGGACCTAGGTTCTCGGTGTGGATTACTATGGTACCCCGCATTGCTTCGCGTTGACCGTCGTAACGGTGTGTTCGGAGTAGTTGATTCTTCTACGTCCGAGTTCAAGTCTAAATGGCCATTATTCGGTTGACCAGAGATTGTCACCTCGTATGGTGGGTGGTCAGTTTCCTCACTGCCTTGACCTAGTCTGCTCAGTCTTGACCCTTTCGCAGTCTCTGGGACACAAACCCGCAAGTCTTGGCGGTTAATTATGCGTTTCTTGTGGCCCCTGGCCGGTACAACTACGTATGTGTCATCCTTTTGTTCTGTCACTACATACACTCCCGGGTCCCATGCATCCGCAATCTTGTTACGCCCTCTCACCCTATTGCGTAAATGTACACGTTCCCCAACTCGCAGTGCATTCTCCCCGACATGCTTGTCATAACTTGCTTTTCGTTTAGCAATGTCTAACTTCAGCTGTTCCGTAGCTTTAGCATAGGCACTTGTCAGTCTAGCCTGATGATAGTCAACCCAGTCCAGGTTGGCTCCATGAACCGTTTGTAATTGGAGGGGGTCGTCACTGTGCAATTTGATATCGATCGGTAAGCGCGGAACACGACCGAACATGAGATAGAATGGACTAAACCCCGTTGCAGCATGAGGGGTCACATTATATGCATACGTAAGTTCTAGCAAATATTCCGGCCATTTGGTCTTCTGAGCGGGTGTCAGTGTGCGTAACAATCCATGCATTGTTCTGTTGTATCGCTCACATTGTCCATTTCCCATGGGATGGTACGGTGTCGTACGAGATTTCTCGATACCGTATATCTTATACAACTCATTGACAATTTTTGCGTCAAAACATCTCCCTTGATCAGAGTGTATACGACACGGAACTCCATAACGCAGAAACCATTCCCGTACCAGGGTTTTAGCTACCGTTAGGGCTGTTTGGTTTCTCGTCGACACGGCTATTGTGTATTTACTGTACACGTCGGTCATGACCAGGACATTCTCAATGCCGTTACTAGCTGGTTCGAGAAGTGTGAAGTCTATTGCGATGACTTCTAATGGGCCCCTTGTCACAATACTATTCATTGGAGTCCGTACCTTGAAATGTGGCATCTTTGCAAGATTACAACGATCACACTTCGAAATCCAATTCAGGATGTCGGAACGCATATTCGGCCAGTAGAATCTTGCTCGTACTAGCTTCTCAACTCTATCAATGCCTTGATGTCCCATCCGATCATGTAATTCTTGTAATACCTCCTCTCTCATTGTACGCGGTAACAACAACTGGCTTACTTTTTCTCCACTCATTGGGTCTATTAGGGTTCTGCACAATTTTCCTGAACAGACCTGAATGCGGTCCCATTGTTGTAGCAGTTTCGCTACTGCTGGTTGTTCTTTCCGTCTTTCTCCGAGTGTCGATTCTCGCCCTCTGTCTATGTATTGCCAGACTCGACCCAAAACCGGATCATAACGTTGTGCCTCCTGGATCGCGTCCGAACTAAGACTTGGTAGGATCGGCGACTCTACATACTTGGATGTATATCGCACCTGTGCTGTGGTGGTACAGACTGCTGCCTTGAGTAATTTATGTCGCAAATCGCACGGCAACACTGTTACTTGGAGGATGTCAGCTATTTCGTCTTCTTCGATGACTGTGAACTCTTTTGTTTCAGTCTGAAGTGGTTTCCGGCTCAGACCGTCCGCCGATGCATTAAGTCTTCCGGAACGATAGCGAATGCTGAAATTGAACCTGGCTAGCTCTGCCTGCCAGTGGTGTTCCGCCGCCGTTAGCTTTGCCGAAGTCTGAATATACGACAATGGGTTATTGTCGGTATATACTACAAACGGCACGCTCAACAAGTAGTCGCGGAATTTCTCAGTCACTGCCCATTTCACTGCTAACAATTCTAATTTCATAGAGCTATAAGCCGTTCGTTTCTTCTCAGGACCCCTGAGACTACGGCTAGCATAGGCTATAACTCGGGTTTTCCCTTCCTGTTCCTGGAGTAGTAACGCTCCTAGTCCTTGGTGACTGGCGTCTGTCTCCAGAATGAATGGTTTCGTGAAATCAGCGAATCCCAAAACTGGAGCTGTAGTAAGAGCATGTTTCAGTGAATCAAATGCTTCTTGGTGTTCCTGCCTCCACACAAACAGTACCGGTTTGGCTGAATTCCACTTTCTACCTGGTTTTCTCTTCTTTCCTTTGTTGGGATCTTGATCCACCAATTCATATAGAGGTGATGCCAACTGTGAAAAGTGATGAATGTAACGTCGGTGATATCCCGCTGTTCCCAAGAAAACCTTGAGTTCTCTCGCATTTTCAGGTACTGGCCATTCCCTTACTGCGTTCACCTTCTCTGGATCCCCAGAAATCCCTTCATTAGAGATTATCTGTCCCAAATAAGAAACTGATTCCTGAAATAGGTAACATTTAGTGGGCTCAATCTTTAGACCGTGAGATGCCAGTCGTTGGAACACCAAATTCAGTCGTTCAAAGTATTCTTCAATGGTAGAGGAGTAGATGATTATATCATCCAAGAAAATAAGTACTTTTTCATTCATCTCTTCCCTGAATACAATGTGCATTAATCTCTGGAAGGTTGCTGGTGAATTGCAAAGCCCGTATGGCATTTTCTTGTACTCGTACAACCCCATGGGGGTGGTGAACGCTGTCTTGTGTTGATCAACCTCGTCTATCTCCACCTGATTATAAGCCGATTTCAAATCGACAGTCGAGAAATACTTTGCTCCCGATAGGTGGTCGAAGATCTCATCCACTCGGGGAAGTGGAAACGCATCTTTTCTTGTCTTGGTATTAAGCCTGCGATAATCCACGCACATCCTAATCTTACCGTTCTTCTTTCGACAAATAACAATCGGACTCGCAAATTCCGACTGACTGGGCTTAATTATCCCTTTGTGGACTAGATCTTTAATGTGCGCTTTAACTTCCTCAAACTGAGGTGGTGGAATGCGACGATAGGCCGCCTTAACAGGGCTGTCGTCTGAAGTGTATATTCGGTGTTTAACCGTGTCCGTCAATCCCACGTCATTCTCGTCCTGGGCAAAAACTTGTTGATGGTTATGCAATAATTCCATTAGTCGATCTTTGTCTATTGGCGGTATCTCACCTATGTGTACCTCTTCCATCCAATTGTACTCAGGGTCAAGGGGTGACGCATCAGATATATATTTACATTGCTCGCTTCTTACCTGTCGTGTAGTAGCAGTTACCTGTCGTGGTTCCAGGGACACTCGCAAGCCGTCATCCAATTCTTCGAAATCAACGAAGTGTTCCTGATTCCGATCGACTACATCTACCGTATATATCCTCCCGACAGGTGAATGGGAACGTAGCCACACATCTTCGGAGGTCGGGTTGAGGATAGTTACTTCGAAATGTCCGTTGATGGAACCTACTAAACAAGTTTGGAGTAGTAAACCTCCCTTCAGGGGAACATCGAATGGCTCTACCATTCCGTTACCGGTGCAATGTGGACCTGATACTGTTACGTTACACGACGACCATGCTGGTATCTTAACTCTAGTATCACCTGCAATTTTCACTACTCTTCCATCGATATCCTGTTTCGGGTTAGTATCATGGGTCTCAATAGTATGAAGTAGTTCCCTTATCTCTGGCATGTCACCCAAAACATTCATACCCAGTATTCCAGACGTTGGTCGGGAGGGGACAAACCCTGGTGGATCTTTTTGTACCAAAATACCTTTGTTCTTAACGACCGTGCCCAACACATTTATATCGGCTGTGAAGTATCCTATATAAGGGAACTCTAGAGCATTGGCTGCTTCCAGCCGTAACCACGCTGATGCGTCCTTTAACCCATTGACTGACGTCATTAAATGTTCATTGAACCACCACTCCTGTAAAATCGTTACTTCAGAGCCCATGTCTAAAACCATATTGGTGTCTTCACCGGATATACAACACGAAATTACTGGTGTCTTACCAATGATGGCGTCAACTAACATAGAGTCTATGTTACTACACCCGCCTGCGTGACGCTCGACAGTAGGGCTACTTAGTTTTCCTGATTATTACGGGGTGTTGCGCTAGAATTTGGTTGCCCCCCGTATGCCCGATTTTCGGTTTGATCTGTAGTACGGCGCATGTCCCCAGCACGTTTCCAACAATTAGTGTAAGTGTGCCCGCTTCGGCCACAATATTCACAAGAGACCGAGCCACTGTTACGGGGCTTCGGTCTGCTAGTTCTATCGCCCCTCTCCACACCCACCGACGACTGTTGTGCTCGCAACAAAGAAACAATTTGCGTCTGAGTTGTCGCGAGTAGTTCTAGCTGGGTGGCAATTCGTTCCAGAATACTCGGGTCGACGGAGGTGTGGTGAGGTTCATGAATTCCCCGAATACATGCATTTTTACACATACTGCTCAATCCGTCCTCCTCGAGACGGATCGCCTCCGACCTCAGAGCACTAAATGAAATCGTAGGCTGGTTGCGGACCGATTTTTTCATTTCCCGTTTGATTTGTGGATCAACCAGATTCTCGCAGAATACCTCTATCAAAGTTTCATTCTTACTCTGTGATTTGTCTGATAAGCCTTCGGAGATTTCTAGAAGTGCCCGGGAAAAATCCCTAACGCTTTCTCTATTTCCTTGACCTCTATCATACAACTCTTTCTTAAACTGCGCATTACTCCGGGTTTCCCCAAAAGTGGACACAAGTAAAGCAAATAGTTTATCGACTGAGTCTTTCTCCTCCTCTGGCGCATACCTGACTTCTTCCCGGGCAGGTCCATCCAGGTGTGCGATCAGGAAATGTAACCGCTCGACCGATGAGATGGAAGACAAACAGTTGCGGGCATCTTCCATCCAGTCGTGTAGATCACACGAACGACCCTCGAACGTCTTTAATTTTCGGGTCGTAGGGGCGGTAACCGTGACGTTGATGGATTGTTGGTTTCGCTTGAGCGTTTCCACCATTTCCTCTAGTCGCTCTAACTTCTCGTCTGCCGACGCCATGCTTTCTCGACTCCCCTGGGAGCTTACTCTGTCGGACCCCACTTCTGGTACCACTTGTAAACAAGTCAGACGACTGTGCTTGTTTGGGCACGACAGAGTTTATTGAATTGTCAATGTTTCAGCTCCCAGAGGGATACTCAACGTTCAGACCGTAGGTATAAACGAACTACTGGGCCCAGAGACTCTACCAGTGTGGGTGTATCTCTGTCAATGGCCCAGGGCAAACTGCGCCTGATACAATAGCTGACCGGTTTAGCTCAACTAGCAGGGTGTGGCCTCTAACCCCTAGTGGCCTCTGGTGAATTAACATATATATATAGTACTAGAATATCCACCAGGGTTACATGTTGGTTGTTCACCAATGAGTAAGTTTCCATTCAAGTAGTGGCAAGTTGAGAGAGGAAACTGCAGAGAGTATCACAGTTGTGATTTTACCTGAGTTTGAGATTCATCTTCTTTTTTTGATGTGTTGATTGAAAGGTAGTTTTCTTTGGTCTGATACTGATAAGCTGGACACTTGGGAAGTGATCACGAATGTGAGTAAACTTGTTATTATTCTGCTAATCCTATCAGATTTTAAAACATACTTTTCATTTATGACAGACTAAATGAATAAACATATGAGTTGTTAAACAGGACACTGTTGTGGGAGATTCCACTGTATAACATGTAGTAGTACTTATTTGCTTATGTCCTTCACTGAATACACCTGTACTAGTAATTTATACAACGAGGTATTCTCTCTCTCTGACATTTCATTGGCAAGACAAGTTCCATTGAGACTGTTGTCAATCTCAATGTCTTCCTTCAGTCATTTTAGAGTAATCTCTTGTTTGAGAGATTTCAGGCTTCCATAGAAGAACTTTGTTTGTGATTATCGTTGTGACAGATCAGACATGTAGATGACAGGTCAACATTGTCTCACCATGGTAGACATCTTGTGGTAGATTGCCGAACAATTCCTAGTTGGTGATGTGATTGCACAAAAATATGTCGTAGATTTTGGGTAGTCCTCAGTTGTGCGTGGGGATGGACATTTCCCCATGAAGTTTCCCCACAGACATTTCCCCAGATATTCCACCCACTGAAATGTTGCTTTGGATCTCGGGAGGCAAACCTTCAGAGGATCCTCTATGATCCCATGAAGGAGTCAAAACAAAGTACTGTTTTTAAATGAAATCTGCTATGAGATTACCTTTTCTATGAACACTCCAATTAGGATTGTTCCATGTTGCTTAAACTGTTCCAAACTAATCAGTGGACAACATGAACTTGGAGCAATCAAAAATAACACTCATGGTGTTGTGACAGCTGTTAAAGTTTCACAATCTTCATCTTTGCAACAGAGAGTATTATTTCTTTATCAAACCCATTTTCACTGCTCTCTGAACTTGATGACACTAATGACAATGACTGTATCAATGATAAAGATAAAATGCGCCCGAAAACCTCAACTCCATGCAAAGGTACGTCTGCTACTCGTAACACGCCTACCATCAAAAACCAAAACTAAAAAAGCAGCCTTCCGTGCAACAATCGACCAACACCAACCAGAACTCATATTGGCTTGTGAATCCAAATTAGATAGGAATGTGGCTACATGTGAACTATTCCCAGAAATCTACACTGTATACCACAAAGATTGCAATGCAAATGGAGAGGAGTTTTTATTGCCACCAAAGATTGTCTCATTACCTCTGATGAACCTGAATTAGGCGAAAACTGTGAAATTTTCTGCCAGACGAGCATGCAATTCAGTAATTCTAAACCGCTAAATCTGGCTAGTTACTGGAGACCATAGCCAACAAAACTCAGTCATTAGATGCCTTAATCTCATCAGTAGTCAAGACTATCAGTAAAACCCCACACCAGCACCCAAACTTGATAATTGGAGGGGACTTCAATCTACCAGATATGAACTGGACCGACTGGTTGACAATAAATAATAACACTAAAGCAATGCATGAGAAATTCATTGACTTCTTACTTGATAACTCGCTTTCACAACTAGTTACCAGCATCACAAGACCTGTCTCAAATAGCATCCTGGACCTTCTGGTTACATCAAACCCTAATCTCATAGACAACATACAGGTGCTTCCAGGCACTTCTGACCATTGCATTGTACTGTTTGATATCAACATGAAACCTAAGTTACGAAAGAAACCACAAAGAAAGATATATCTCTATGACAGAATTGACCCCAAAATACTGTAAACCAAAGTGCATGATTTTGTCAACAACTTCTTAGCCTCAAACCCTGCAGAACATTCAGTTGACACAAACTGGGAAACAATTAGAAATGGACTGGACAAGATTGTGGATGACAATGTCCCATGAAAATTCACTAAAGGAAAACAATATCTGCCTTGGGTATTATCTTATATCAAGGCGCATGTCGTGAATATCGCAACTGTTTTACCAAATGTATCAGCTCAGCACACCATGATTATGTCGACAACGTAATTGGCAAGAATATGACTGAAAACCCAAACATTTTCTGATCATGTACATAAAAGTCACATGCACAGAAAAACTAGGAATACCAACACTTAAAACTGTTGATAAAATGTGCAGCACAGATTACATAAGGCGGAGGCATTACACATGCATTTCCAAAGTGTATTCAATAAGCAGCCACACATAGATGCACAGTCAAAATCCATCTCCATATACCTCCATTTCTCGTTTACACATCACAACTGCCAGCATAGCCAAATAATTATCTAACCTATGCCCATCAAAAGCATGCAGTCCTGACAAAATGTCACCTTGTTTCCTTAAAATTGTCGCAAATGAGCTAGCTCCAGGTCTGAGATACTTATTCCAACAATCTTATGACCAAGCAACAGTCCAAAAACAATGCCGCCAAGCATTGGTTACAGCAGTCCATAAGGGCGGTCCAAAATCAGACGCCTCCAGCTACCGACCGATGTCTTTGACCTGCTTGTGTTGTAAAATCATGGAACACATAATTCTAAGTCATGTCGCCAAACATCTTAACTCTCGTAACATTTTCATTAATGAACAACATGGATTCAGGAACTGCCTCTCTTCTGTAAGACAACTCATAAACTCAACCAATGACTGGTCAGAAACTCTAAATGAAAATGGTCAAGAGGGACGTAATATTACTCAATTTCAGTAAACAGTTTGATAAAGACACTCATCACCACCTCAGAGAAATTAAACTACTACAGCATCTGAAATAACGCTCTTGGCTGGATCAATAGCTTCTTATCACATCGTAAACAAACTGTTTCAGCCAATGGCACATTCTTCCTGGGCTAATGTCACTTCCAGAGTCCCTCAGGGATCTGTCCTGAGGCAGGTCCTATTCCTTCTATATATAAACGCCATCAACTAACAAATAAATTCAACAATTAAAGATCAACATATAGTACAAAACGATTTAGAAACCCTCACAACCTGGTCTAAGAAGTGTTCAATGCACTTCAGTGTGAAGAGATGTGCAGTGACACAGCAGTCCTCGCCATCACACGCAAACGAAACACCAAACTATATCATTATTTATTACTGGGAAAATCACTTAACTATGTTCAAAAGCACGGCTACCTTGGAGTCACAATATCACATGACCTAAAATGGAATGACCACTGACTGCACCAAAATAACCACCAAAGCCAGCCGCACGCAAATGTTTACCAACCCCTTGTCTGACCACAAATTGAATATGCCAGTAAAGTCTGGAATCCCAACACAGCAACCAAATTTATCCGCATAGAACAAATCCAAAGAAATGCGGCAAGAAACATCTTCTTCGACTACTGAAAAGAAACACATATTAAACCACTCATAAACAAACTCAACTCAACTCGCTCGACATGACGTTGCCTCATTCAACAAGCATCAATGTTTTACAAAATCCACTACCACTTGGTTAGCATCAGCCCTCCGTCATGTTTCCAGCACGCCATGCATATCTCCAACAGAATCGACCATCTACTTTAAGGGTAGCCACTACTCGAAAACGGCCATATGCCATATCTCTGTTAGTACTGAACATATCTTAGCCAAATTTGGAGTACTAATTAGTTAAATGAATAGTACATGATATGTGGAATGTGGGCTCATTTGCTTGTGCAGTGCCATGACAATCAACATTTCTAGTGTGATAGAGGGGCATGCATCCTTGAAAATTATTCTGAGCTAACAACTGCATGTATGATCATGCAGTTGTCAAGAATCATTAGCTAGAATACTCCTTTGTGCAATAAGGTGGTTTTGGGCAAGGAAGTTTAATTGCAATGACTGTTGTGAGATGGGACTTTAGGTTTGAGCTTTTTTCATGACTTCTTGAAAAATGCTCAAACCTGAACAACAGTCACTGAAATCAGATAGGTAGGACTCCTTTAGCTGATAGCAGAAAGGGTTGTTTAGAGATAAGACTGGATTAATTAAGCCTCTCTTAGATTGTTAATGTTGGACATGTGGTAGTGGTTTAAGGGGATAGTTGAGTTGAGTAGTGGCAGAATTATGAGAGATAGCCATTGGCTAGTTTGAAATCACCAGTAATCACTAGTCAGAGACAGATAGATATAAGTTGTCTCACAGAGACAGAGAGAGTTGACAGGCACACACAGAGTGCAGGGTGTGTAGCTGGGGGTTTCCCTCCAGTTTGGGCTGGGATGTGAGGCAGAGCTATCAGGCGCTACTCGTGTCAGAGAACCGCGATGCTCAATGGTCAGTACGTCGTAGTGAGAACGTCGTACTGACCCCATTACAACCAGCTCCCACGCTCCCAATTGGTCAGTAGTGCGATCTGCGCAATTTAAAACTGGGTTACGCATGACCCAGTTTGAGACAAAAATAGGTCACGCGTAACTACGCCTCATCCATTTTGGGGGTCCACAACTAGGTTGTCCCTGGTATATGTTTTCTTCTGTTTACCTGGTTTTCTTGCCATAGTTGGGTGTCCACAGGATGAATACTGACACTGGTTCTTCGGTGTTATGATAGCAAAGGTGCCTCCTGCGAATCTTGTATGTAAATTTATCTACATGTCCATATAATTCTTCATTTGTAAGCCTATTGCTCCAGTGGACATTTAGGCACGTTCTGGTGTAACTCCCGTCTAGTTTTCTTTCCAGTTCTTTTGTGAGGGTCCAGGTATCATAGTATCTGCTCCGTACAACAATGTACTTTCAACAGTGGTACTGAAGATTGACAATTTAAGGGTTCTTCTTATGTTTGCCTTCCATACATGGTCTAGCTTCTTACATGCTTGCCAGGCTAGGGCAACGCATTAGTGAACTTCTTTGCTTGTACTGAATATCCATGAACCTAGATACCGGAAGTCATCTACTTCCTCAAGTACTTCACCACTAACTGTCCTTATTACTTTACATTCATCTTTTATGGTGATGGTGATTACCTTGGTTTTATTCACATTTATAGCCAGTCCAACAGGGCACTGGGTTGTTCTCAACATTTTCCAGTAATCTCTGTGCAGACTTGATATCATCAACTATCGGGACTATAATATCGTCAGCAAATGCAAGATCTGTGATTTCTTCCTTTGGAGACCACCTACTTCTCTGTTCTCTGATGGTAAAGCCAAGACCAGATTCTTCTGTTGATTGTTTCATGACATAGTCCAGTATTATAATAAATATATAAAACACGGCCTTAATATGAAAGAACTCGGTTTCACCGATTAGTATTTCTTATTAAATTATGTAGCACAACTAAGTAAAATACCTAACCCATAACACAATAAACGTCTGATGAGTCTAATAATAGGATGGTTATAAGTGTATACTAAAGAACTGTCAATTATGTAAAGTCACTACATTGATCTTGATTTACCATGTGTGAAGATCATTGCTTCTATGATATGATAGTCTATGACAAACATATAACAATAGAACAACTGAATCCAAAGAGAAGATGGACTGGACAGAAGTATAGACCAAGAAGACACAGCGAACAAGAAGCACATATCTATTCCTTCGTTGTTATTCACAGTGACATTATGATACAAAGCAAATTAACTAAACAACTTAGAATATGTTTAGTTTTGATTGTGAAGTTTTTATTATAATGTTGAGTGATAGCCCCAGTTGACCCCTAAGCTAATTACCATGGGTAAGTTTATATAAACTTTTATGTGAAGAAAACTATTTCATGACAATGTAAAATAGACAGCTTTGTTCTTTGTACATAACATTGTCTTCTCTCTCTCTAACAGATGACAATGATGCTGTCATAGCAGATGATCCAAATGACTGTGTAGTCATGTTCGTGCGCCATTGCCAAAGGATGTCCAAGAAAACTCCCACAATAATTCCACCACGTACAAGCGCACGTCTGAAGAACCGAACACTAGATGGTGCTGCGATCTGCAACCAAACGAAACCACCAGTACATTCAGATTTGTGTACACCATTGTCTCCTGATAGTCAACCTGACACTGATGGAAAGAATTGTGCCATATTGAGTGCAACTCTCAACAGAGATTGCAGTGACAAGTCTGTGCAACGTACAAAGAGACGCAAGAGACTGGTGCTGAGGAAGCCAAAATGTGTAAGTCCTTCGGCAAGTGAACTGACAAAGTTATCGTGTGTCCACGATGAATCTCTACCAGATCTTTGTATTTTGGAATCGGATAGTGAGGATAGTAGTTTGTCAACTGCCGCCATGGTTGACGGCACAAAGATGTCGGTGTCCGTTATCGCTGCGAGTACAGACAAGACACAGCACACGGATGAAGAACTGCTGCCGGATCTCATCGATATCACAGAATGTACCTGTGGTGAAAACCCTTGGCTCTGTGACAAATGTGTGGCTGAACTGAACAACTGGAAGACATCAGAACTTCACGAGGAGCCAGCTGTAGATTCAACTGAACAGAAGGTTTCCGTTGGAGCACTGCTGCCATCTCCTGCTGTTCAACAAGAAGGGCTTGGTGATGAAACCAATCAACTTAGCAAGACCTTTCTTGCACAGATTGAGAACTCAAAGACAGAAACTGGTAGCAAGTGTTCTGCAAGTGTTGTTGCACAATTTAACAATGCCAAGACAGAAACCATTAACAAGTGTTCTGCAAATGTTGCCCAAATTGCGAATGTCAAGACAGAAAGTGTTAACAAGAGTTCTGCAAGTGTTGTTACCCAACTTGAGAAAGAGAATATAGAAACCATTAACAAGTGTTCTGCAAGTGTTGTTGCCCAACTTGAGAGTGCCAATACAGAAACTGTTGACAAATGTTCTACCACAACGACAGATCATACTGGACAGTATCATCGTAGTCACGTGAGCGCACCTGTAATTTCTCATGACGATTTGTGTCAGTCAAAATGTTCATTTAACTATGTAGTTAAGAGTAGCTCCGACACTGGTGTAGTTCTCGCAAAGAAGCTGGTAGTATCTACTGAACACAGATGTACTTGCAGAGAAACAAAGGGACTCTGTCCATCATGCACAGCCACATTGAACAAATCGTGGTCTGAGGCTAGAAGCAGGGATTGTGCCAGGATCACAAGTGACACAACCTTCCTAGATGTCAGAGTGGAAGAATGCACTTGTGATAAGATCAATGGCCTCTGTTCTGTCTGTGTTGCAAGACTGGATGGATCCAAGAGAGGCTGCGCTAGAAAACGACCAACCAGTGCTACAAACACAACAACCAAGTACACTTTTAGTCAAACATCACCATTGCAAGCCATCAGTATTCTTAGAAATGTTATACAGGAATGCTCATGTGATAAAGGCACTGGCATCTGTCGATCATGCATCACTAAGATGAACAACTCCAAGAGTGTCACAGCCACAACAACAATCGTCAAGGATCTTCCTGCGTCCCAACAACTGCATGGGTTGAAACGGCCATATGGTGTGATAGAAAGCAGTGCTTCTGCAATGGTGGGCAATGTCTCGGTGCTATCGAAGAAGCAACGTCTTGCTTCCATATCTAGTCAACCATCATCAAGTATGCCTGTGATGTCTGGCTCAGGCCGATATAAATGCCAGTTCAAGTGTTTGGGCTGTGGCATCATGGTGGCTACTTCGAAACTGTTGCAGTGTGCAAATGGTCACCGCTACTGCCACCAATGTGTACAGGACCTTGTGAAGCACACAGTGGTGAGCGACTTTTGGATTATTCTTAGAAGTAATATGCTTTTCCTGATTGCTGTTTTTTAAAGTGAGGCTGTTCCTTATTTTACAAATTTATATAGTGTTCTAGAATAAATATGTTGAAGATGTACTAATCCTGAACATGTTTTCACAATTAGAATGTTGCCCGCGTAAAAGGTATACAAACCATGCAGATTGTAATACTATGACAATAACAACCGGTTTAATAGCAATGCCCAGGTTAGGTCAAAATACGAATAGACTATGGGTTGTAGCCGACTTGGAAGATGTGTACAGAATTAATTAATGGTCAAAAACGCCTGTGTTTGTGATGTTCTGTTACCATGATGCCTTATGATTTATGTTTCAGTATCCAAATGAGTGCCTTTATCCACAGTGTAGAAGTATGATCCACATCAGTACTGGTCAGTACCACAGTGTTCTAATTAATTATGTTGTAAATACCCAATAATTTGGTTTGAAGTTGTTCAACCGTGACAGAAAAAACATAATTGTGACATGTCGTGACGGTTCAGACCTTATATGTATAAACGAATAACATTAATACAATGATACCAACGGCATCCACATAATTTAATTTGTTGTGAAATTGGTGGTTGAATTGGCCCACCAAAAAGTTTATATAAATGAGTACCTGGGAATAAATAGTAATGGAGGAATGAGCAGTTATTGCATTGTAATTGCAGCGTTGCTGAATGTATCCCAGATAAGTCACAATGGTGTTCAGATGAACAGGGCTGTTGGGGGTGAAGTGTAAAGCACTTTGAATAGGCCTACAGACTGGCTGTTGCATTATATGTAACTATAACAACTTACGTAAAGTTACCATTGATTGGTGTTACCATTAATACTGATTTGTGCTGATCAGTCTTGTGTTTTCCGTTTATAGATGGATCGCGCAAACCACCACCGAAAGTCATCATCAAGGTTGGTGATAAGCTGGACCAGGAACACATAGAGACTGCTACAAGGAACATGTTGAGAGACATGTCGAATCACCATGGCGAAGGTTGTGACTCGGACGACGAACTGCCAGTATTCAACAACTGTCAGATGGTCGATGCATTAACCCTCCCTAAGGACTGGGAGTCAATGGACATCAACGGGGTAAGTTATATAGACCAGAAGTTCATCTGTTCATCTGCTAAGCGAGACTTCTGTTTTCAATGATCAAGTTAATCCTCGCAAGCCAGGGATGGTGACTACGTGTACTACCCCTGGCAGATCTACACATTGTATGGAAGTTAGCTGAATCAAACTCATAATTGACTTAGCTGTACCACCCGTGAGAACAGTGCAGACACCCATCCGACCCGCGCTCCACTCCCAAGACGAGGCCCTCGAGTTCCAAAAATCCCAACATAATGACCCATTCGACCATTCTCACGAGCCGCTGAGTGGTACTGTGTTTCCAAATAAATATGTCTACTATTCAAACCACAAGCACTTCCTGGCAAGCAATATTAATCATAGTATTGGCTGACCTTATCTTCAAGGTGATCGGCCGGGGGTACTGTGACTGATGTAATCAGCAGCTCCCCCCCAGCTTGCGAGGATGATCGTTGCCTTTCACATCAGCAACATATTTGTATAGGGGAGTGATTGGTTTTAGCATTTTGTAGGTTATTACTTATTGTGTCTCTACATGGTAGCAATGCAAACTAATGGGTGATTAATTAAGCTCAGCCACCTTTTTCACCTTGCCTAGATTCTGAACATGCGACTGTTTCATTTGCATTACCAATTCATCTTTTGAACTCATACGAGGCAGACAAATCATTCTACACCAATCACATGTGTTTATTAAGTAGACTGAAACCTTGAGTAAGTGCAATTTAATTTTCCAGTGACAAAATGGAAATGCAAGCCACACTCGATATTTCGCAACGAAAAAAGGCTGGAAATAAATGCATAAGAAATTGTACGCCCAGGTAGATTCAGAGGTCAAATTTAATGGTGAAACATTCACAGGATAGTGTATGTTTTGTTTGGCCCACGTGTGGGTGTAAGCTAGTAATTAATATCGCTGTCATTGTTTGTTAGGCTGTCGTAATACATCTGTGAATTATACGTATTGTGTGAAATTACCATTTTGGGCCTAACTTACTAAGATTATGCCATGATGGATGTCATAGTGATGGTGGGTGTTTCCACAATTACTGGTTCAGCAACTAATAAATTAAACATCATTGATGTGGCCAACTTCATTTTACATAGCACTTGCATTGTTGTTCTGCATAAACAAGGTATGAGACTGTCAAGAACCGCCAGGTGAAACGGCCTTGCTAATAAATATCTGGGTCCTGAGATATATCAGAAGGGAAGTAGTTATACACAATTAAAGAATTTTCCAAATTTATTGACCCACCTTCCAAACAACAAAACAAAATACAGCGATTCTTCAAGGAAGACTCGTCAGCCTCCCTAACCTCTTATCATACAAAGTCTTACATACATACATCTCTATCATAACAGTTCATAGGTACACAAGGATTGACCGGTTCCTATACTATTTCATCAAAAGATTCTATAACATAATTGCCATATACGCACAAAATTTCAACACCCTACGGCTGTCTGCGTGGCACTCGCAATGTAGAGATGCGAGAACATAATGTTTATAATGAATGATACCACATTTCATCATCACTGTCAACTCAGTAGTCGAGCGAAGTAGTCTCACTCGGTTCATCGGGAATTCCCTCTTGGGTGTGAATTCTCCATTGTCGCGTAAGCCGTCTTCTCTCGTACTGTTGTTAAACGAGGTGTTACTCGGTGTCTACCGCACTCGAGTGCACTTTTTCAGACTTCACCCCGCCCCGACACTGCAATAAATGATAACTATAATAATAAAATATTCTTATTCCTTGGTGTGGAAGCTACACCCTTCATATCATGTTTTTCCATCGACCCCACATATAATCATAGTACCTACACACAAACATATGTAGCTAATGTTCGCCATAGATATATACGTATCCGGACCCAATATTAGTAATAACAACCCCACCACCTTACATATTCGAAGACCCAACAAACTATACACCAATAACCATTATCTGTGACCCCGTAATACAACCTATGTTTGCTTCTTGTTACTATCTAACATTCACATAACAGAGTGATGATTCACCACCCCGCCTAAATCTCGAGATGCCAGTATCATTGCGCTGACCATATTGATTTATTATAATTGATCACACCCTTTGGCACAATTATAACAATGAAAAAAAAACCAGATGTTTAATCAAATACCTCAAATTTAACATTCACTCATAATATATATATATATATTCCAGATACCTCTGGTATTTCTTCTACTCTATATATGCATGGCGAAATTCAACGTCAAAGCCACCACTGGTTATAGACTTCATGTTTGCCAACCGCACCGTAATGGTTTCTCTCCACAGAAGAGACCAGATTACATTTCTTTGCTCTGTCGGGTTCTGGATTCATCTGTTCTATTCTACCTTCAAACCTCAGTACCTCCACCCTCTACCTAGCATCAGTCATGTGATCCCTGCTGATGCTGACTCCATTGTAACAATTTCAACACCAACCAATAGGTGATACTCTAAATCAACAAGTATAAATTCTTCATTATAACGACATCCCTATACGCCGTAATATTATCCCATTTAAAATTTACGTCCGTATCACCATATCTATTCATATGGAACGGCCAATCATGTTATAAATATTACACGTTGTATTCGACAATCCTCCCTGTCTACCCTAACTATAATGATATTTGCCCGGTTCTTTAAAATCTGACCTTAGGCCACCACTCCAGTTCCTTCACAGTATTGCGTAACCACTGGATAGCCATCAATGGCCTACAGGGCAACCCTAACACGAGTCAGCCAACCATAGCTTTCATTGTAACACTAAATGCAGTCTTTCACAGACGCTACCAACCTATGTTAAGTTCTTAAAATCACAATCTTGACAGAGAAAACATACATGGACCTAACGACACAAAATGGTTACATATTAATCATCAGCCACGAAAGGAATAGTGGAGTGTACACTCAGATTATTATCAAAGTTTAAAGTATGAAGAAGGTGTTGTTTTCTGACGTAAACAGTAAGTAACATTTTAATGATTACCTCTGTTAGGGAAGCCACTGTTAAGAATGCAAGAAGGTTTTTAGCAATATTTGATGTGTATTTAATATTGACTATATTGGTGACATTGTTTGCAGGACATGAAGACAGTGAGTATCTTGCCAGAAAGTGTCCCCTTTAAGAGTGTTGCACTGATGTTCCAAGCCACCATGCCGCCCTCTTGTGCAGAGATAGTGTCCATTCGCCGGGTCCAGAACCCTATCTTATGGCAGTTCTACTCCGTGTAAGTATATGTGCACTATTAGACATGCAGGCAATATGCTATATATTCAATACAGGAATACTGTTATCATTTTGTAATTGTTATTGCAAGTGACGTTTTGAAAAAGTTCCAGGCTAACAATTTATTAATTTTTTAAATCCTCAATTTTTTGCAGTTTTGGTTCAGTTCACTCAGCCGTACAGATGAGTACCTGGCTATAGACAGTGGTGGATAGTTGTAAGTGAATAATGTTTGCACAGTGATTGTAACATTGCACGTTTTCTCGTTATTATTGTACCAACAACACAGACTTACTACCTAGTTTCAAATGTGGTACAACAAATTGTCCTTGTATATATAAAAAGTTAATTTTGACGAATGGACACATCCCGTGTTTGCTATGCTCTCTCTGAGTTGTGGTGGTTGTTAGAAGTGACACTCTCTCACCCGCAGGAGGAGGAAGCAGATGGTGCAACAAAATGGCGCAGGCCAACTCAATGAAATGAAACTCTTCCATGGCACATCCAGCAATTTGATTGAAGCCATCAGCAAGAACAACTTTGACTGGCGACTCTGTGGAAAGCATGGCACAGCCTATGGACACGGTGTGTACAATTAATAGTAGTTTCTGTGCGGAACTCGTTCTGTTCTTAGAAAGTTTCATTGCCAAACTGTTTCTGTTCATTAGCACCAGGAGCGTTGAGGGCCGAAAATTTGGCAAATGGTACTTACCTTTGTAGTAACAATTTTCATTTTCATTACTAGTAACTGACAAGTGATCATTTGGTATCTATGGATAGCTGACAGATTTTTCGAGATAGTGTATATTTATTCAGTAACAGATTCAATGACAGCTACTGATAATCTAGCTAACAAAACATGTGATAGAGTTAATTCTCAAATTTGGGTGATTTTACTATTCCCTGTGTAATGAATTTACACATCCATTCATAAAATTTAGACCACCGTACTTACAGTATTGATGAGAAGCTCTGTTGTTGGCTGAACTGTCAAAAATGACATCGGTGGGCTGATTTAATTCGGCGAATCGGAACCATAATTTCATATATCGCATCATAAGCCTTTCGCAGCTAAAGTCTGTCACAAGATGGCAGAACGGTGTTCGGCAACTTCTTGAATATATATGTTGAAGTTATACTGCCCACCAGATTGAATTTAATAAGCCTAAAACACTGTTTGCAATGTTAGTTTTAGCGTCGCAAAAAGTAAAGAAAACATTTGGATTATAAACAAGTTTATAACAGATGCCAGGTGATGTTCAGAGCAGTTGCAATTTTCCTACATTCAAGACAACCAATTAAATAAACTCTCTGTTAATAATAACCACCCTGGCTGATTCTAGGTAACTGAACAGATGATCCACCTTTAACCATGTCTCAAATGACAGCTAACGTGATCGAAGATTTCCACATCACTGACTCCTGCATTTTCTTTCCAGGTTCCTACTTTGCATCCCGCGCTGAGTACTCGCATGCATACACTGACCGCGACCACCACATAGTGACGTCACTACCCAACATGCTGAGTCAGATGAACGGTCTCCCTGGCCCCTCATTTGCATCTCTAGCTGCTGCGATGGCACGCAACTTGCCCTGGTTGGTTTCACCTGTAGCACTGCCGATGCAAGCTGCAGGGAAGCGACGTAGACGCCAGAAAGCTCCACGCAGAGCTTCGATGCCGCAGCCCATGTCGTCAGCACCAGTTCTGACGAAGCATACGATGTTTGTCGCACGTGTCCTCGTAGGCAGGTACACAGCTGGCAAATCTACACTTCGCAAACCACCGCCACTGAACCCACGGGACCCGTATGGGAAATGTTATGACTCATGTGTCGACAATCATCACACGCCGAACGTATTTGTGATCTTCGAAAGTTCCCAGTGTTACCCGGAGTATATAATTGAGTACACAAGTACGAAGCGATGAACATGGTTTTATGACTCGCATACATGCATGTACTTGCATATAGGAACATTAACGTAGAGGACATGGTGGAAATGTGAGAAACCGCATTATGTGTTGAGCCATGCTTCTTATCATATGCTATGGGTTAGATATGTAAAACGCTGTAATGTTTGTCTTTGATTTTGCCACATTGTGGCAGGGGTTTTAGAACGTTTTGTTTACTGGGATTATTAGCTATGTCAGCAGCAGTGTAGTCACACGAAGGTGACTGACTGCATCCCTCTGGACATTTGAAATGTCAGTTTCTCTTTCATTCATGAACATATCGTCTTCCCTCTTGATCCCTTGCAGGGTGGGAGGCACAGCACCCCCACCATCTTGCAGACTCCAGCATCTATCTGATCATCTGCAATTTTCTCCAATTTTTCAGGTGTTCATCCCAGCTTTTTTAGATTCCTTTTCACACTGTCTCTCCATCTTAACTGTCATTCTAGCTCTACCACTGTGTTCTCTTTTCCAAGGTATCTTTGGAAATCTTTCCGCATTCAATGTTCATTGCCAAGTAGCATTTAAAAAATGTACAAGGAATTTGTGACGTTGTAGCGTAACAACTAAAGGACTCTTTACAACATTCATTACCCTTTTTTACGCTTGTCTCCCGTAACCCACAACACACATGCGCATGCGTAAAATGTACAGATCAGAAACATTATAAAACGTGTGTAAGATAAAACAAAAGCCGACTGCCAACACATTTTAGAGTATATCGCATTATCTCCAGACATAAAAGTACTAACTTGGTAAATAAACCAAAAATAAATATTAGTATAATAATATTCCATGAATGCAGCATCACAACCGTCTAACCTAAAACAATATATAGTGGTATTTAAATTAGTAAAATAAGCATGACGACACAAGAACGGAACTCGCAGAAGACATAGTTATGAAACAAGGAATACCTCTCCGTTAAAGTGTCTTGCAGCCTGTGGGTTAAAACTGTTTTTAAACCTCGTTGTTCTAGTCATAATGCATAGTACATTGATGCTTGTACTATCGCATTGTATGTATGGGTAAAAAGCGGCATTTACTTTGTTTAGCATAGTTTTAAGAATACCTATAAGTTTTCTGCATTTGTTTGAAATAAGTTCAATATGGTTGTTTTTCTTGTAAGGTCCAGCCAAGGAGATTAAACCTCAATCAATGTTATTTTAATCTATCGTAAAAGTTGAAACTTTCTAATTTGAACACAATGGTGCCATGAAGATTTAAATCATAATTTAGAGAAGAAAAAGAGTTTACTTTTTATTATTTTTAGTTGATCATTTATTGGTATAATGTTTAGGGGTAGCTAGTCTGAGTTTTCCAATACAATCAGTATTATATTTAAGAATCACAAGTTATATAGGAAGTATGCATAATTTAACACTATTTGTTGTTTTCCAGAGAACCATAAGTTAGCAACAAAATCATATCAAAAGTTACATGTAAACGTGTTGTCTTGTGCGACCAGGGCTAATGTGTGTTATTAATTTAGCAAAATGTAACAATTTACATTAATTCTTGGCCATTACGATGCCTAAAAATATCAAATAATACTTTATTTCAGTTATATTTGCACCTTCCTTTTTAAGTCCTTAATTTCATTAAGTTCTGTTCAACAGATTACTTTCTGTAGTAATCTGAACTGTGTTATGCAAAATGTAATCTATGCCTGTTTTGACTTTGTGACGGCTAGAGGTATCACATAGTTTAATTTTATGGATTTTTGTTTCTATTTTTACAGTTTGCTATTTACCTAACCTGGAGCCTGTATAATAGAGAAATTTGCATATAAAATATCAATAAGTTCTATTCAGAGGATTAGTTCCTGTAGTAATCACAACTGCGAGAGGTATCGAGTAACTGAATTTTTTATTTTTCTGTTTGACTTGCAGCTTCCTACTGCATTGGTGTATATTGTGTTTGTATGTAATATTAATGTTTACATTTTCTAACTACTAATTAAAGAAAATGCTAGAAATTATTTTGCTGCTTTACGCTCTTGTCATATCAGACTTCATTAGCTTTGGTGGGACTAAGGGGTCATTCACAATTGGCAACAGACCCTTCCTCCTGAATGTGTACTCTAAAGTGTAGAACATTTCCATAGGTAAATTTTGAAGATTATGAATGGTCCGAAGTGTATAAAAAAGAATGGAGCCAAACTGCACTGCTTGTGCAGCCAGGCCAAAAGCAACAACAAATGTGAACAAGTTGTTTTGTATCTTATTTGGGTGATATTTGCATTTTTTTTTATGTGCCATATCAACAGCAGTATTTGTATCTGTATAATGAATGTATGTAATTTTTTTATGTCAAATGCTATATATCAACATTATATAGAGCTAGGATATTAATTAAGCTATTCTATAATATACTTACATTATATTACAGCTATTGTGTAATGTTTGGATTTTATATCACTATAGTATTATAGTTATGTAAGCTGACAGTTGTAAAATGGCTGAAGTTTATGGTTGCAGTTGTTACTTCTGTCCGAATGTTCAAAGTTGGCACTTTGTTACTCGTAGTGATAATAAATAAATAAAAAAAGCAGACAAAATTGTAGACACCAGATTTGTGTGTGCTTTTATTCAAGCATAGGTATTTTACATTCCACAAATACAAGAACAATGACTGGTTTTCTTCATACGACACTTTCACTTCTTCATACCAATCAAATGGAGAAGCCACCTGTGTGGAATGTGCTGGTGTATTGGCTAAATTTTTGGACTCTCGATCAAGAAATTCTGGATTTGTATCCTGTTGCTGCCATTTCAAACCATGTGTAAGTTTGTTCACTTTATGTTGCTGTACCTGGCTATAGACTGTGGAGGGTGTATTTGTGGATGAATAGTCTGCACAGAAATTGCCAGCGTGACTGAATGCTTCCTAGATAAGTCAAGATGGTATTTGAATCAACAGGTCTGTCAGAGGGTGACGTGTAAAGAGCGTTGAGCAATCCAAAGGACTAGATACCGCACTATATAAGAACTACAACCTTTACTTTTGATTATTTACATTATGTAAGCAAAATAATAAATGTGTCTAGGCAAGTGTGTGTTTCTCTCTGAAACTTATTATTTTACTATTTGTTATTTATTTTATAATTTACACCAACGTTTGTTTAAACACAATTTATGTCACACACCCGATACATTTATAAGCTTATATTTTGTAATTGTCAAACTAGTTCTAATTGTATTTAAAAGCTGGGCATGGCCATGGGGGAAATTGGTGCATTTGTTTTTTTAGTGTTTTATTTCATAGTATGGAGACAAATTATTGCTAAAGCTAGAAGGTTGTGCTAAGTTGTCAAAGTAAATTACGTCAGAGGATTAAAAATTCACTGTGCTGATTATTGGACAGCATTATTTTCCCTGTAAAAGCAGGTGTTTCCTGAAAAGCGCCCATCCCGTTGCACGGTGGCGCCACTACCGGAGATTTGATAATCGACGCAAAAGATTTATTCATGGGATAGGTTTAGCAAAATTATCATCCAGAGCAAAACATCCATATGACAAACAGACAAGGAAGTCTTTTAGGAGTTCGTTTTATATAAATTATATATTTTATAAATAAAACATCTGAAATAATTCACAGGTATCGCAGCAGTAGGGTAAAATTAGCGCCCTCTTGCGAAAGAACTGTCAACTATCCAACTCCAGATGTTGCCATATCATGTTAGTTTTCCGGGTTTAGAGACGGCGTTACCATGTCGGGTTGTCTTTGTTAACAGTTGACTTCAAAATGGCCGACCAGGCGAATGACTGCGTGATAGTTTTGGACTCAGATGGTGAGTAGGATGTCTGATCGAATACCTATTATTCACACCAGAGAGTGAAGTACGAAGCCTAACTAACGACGCCGACGGTGACCTCAACTCGGTCACAACAAGTGACAAGACGGATGTTGCGCAGTCGCTACAACGATTTCAGTTTCGCTTGTAAACACAAAAAACTTCGAACATAAACACCCAGTCTAATGTTTTGAGAGTACATTTTATGGTAGATTGTATAACCTTTTCGAATTGGATGTACTTGTCAGTAGATGAAATTTAGCCTGGAAATAGATAGCCTGAGGCTGAGGAGAGTGAGGTAGTAATTCAGCCAGGTTACATAAAACTACTGCTAAACAAAAACAAGATACCAAAAATAAAGATAAACAACTCTTGATTTTGTCATAATAAGCCTAAATCCGAGAGTAAGACATCAAAGGACAGTAATTGTGTTTTGGCAGTTTTGATATATTGCTTTAATTCACGGTTATAACCAATTTGGTCTTATTCACTTATGGGTGAGTCCAGCTTCGTGAGAGCAAAACAACAGATCATATAATATATAGGCTTATATATATATATATATATATAAAATATATATTATATATATAGGGTAAATGTGCCGGTCGGACAGTTAGTGGTATTAACGGACAGATCAGTTTATACGCTACGGTTATGTTGTGTTACGTCATCTGGCAGTAAAAAAATGTACTATCCAGAATGAATTGTCCGGAAGTACAGTTTTTTCCTAGTTACCGGATGCAGATTTCAGTGATCGGACAATACATGTCCGATAACTGACAAAAGTGACACTGTTTAGTTGTATAAATAGTCATATTTATAACAGATAAATGGTTTATTTCCAAATCTAAACATTCACAAATAATTTACTATTTGGTCATGTCTAGGCTTAATGCTACGTATAATTATAATTTATATACTGTAGCCGATGCCTACCCATATGTTAATCAGATTCACTGGTGGATAGGTCAAGTGAACTGTCCTCGTGTAAGGTGAAGCAGCTGGTGCAGTGGTACTCAAAATCTTCATTAACACTCATTGTACCCCGCAAAATACATACTATACATTAAATGTGCTTTCCCAACACAAGAAACGTGGTCTTTGTCGCAACATCGTGAGCACTGTAGCCCACTATTGCTAGGACCTGTTGCCCCAACATTTGCTTGACACACGGTACACAGATTTCTCTTGGCACTTTTTCTGTTGTGTTCAATCTCATTTGCTGACTTTCGCTTGTGTTTGTTTATCTTTGTCTGGACTTGTTGCTGTTTTTCTTTGTCTTTCTTTTCTGCCTGTCGTTCCTCTCTTGCATTTCTGTTCATTCTCTTCCTGTTTGGTTTGTTTCTCTTGTCTTTCTTTTTTGCGTCTTCATTTTCCTTGTACATTTGCCGCCATTTCTTGGATGTCACTTCACACGGGTATTCTCTTATTTCTGCGGCCTCTTACACCAAGTCATTGTCGGTATGTAGGTAAAATGTGCGCGTCGATAACGTTTGCCAGGCACATAGATGTATGGTTGATGTAAAGATGGATGGTGGTATCACACCAAGTTCTCCTTGCTTGTGATTATCTGCTTCTATAACAAGATTATGTAACTCATCCAAGAGACTAGAATCATGCATCGTGCACTGCTTGCTCTTCTGCTCCTTGAATCTCGTCTCTTCGGCCATTGTTCGCTTCCATTGTTCCTCTATCTTCGGGTCCCGAAATTTTCTCTTTGTCCGCTGTCGCCTTCAACACTGTCTCTTCTTTCTTCGGGCTCTTGTTCTCCATTTTCTCTCATCTCTTCATCCGTTGTCCTCTTCTTCAGCTCTCATGCTCGTTATGGGCACTTGATTTGTGTTCTTTGTAGCATTGGTGATGGCGACATTGACTAATGTCTAAAAACGTGGAAACAAATACACCTTTCTCCACGTTGCTCAATTCGCCGTGCATTAGTGTGTTGTCTAGGTTTATAATTTCCCGATCGAGCGTGACTGTCATTCCAGGAGGAGTGTGAGTCACGACAGGAGCCGGCCCTTCTACCATGGATTTTGAGTAGTCGACTGCATCTGGGTTCCACGGGAAGAGCTCGCACACCCGGAAGCCTTTCCGCATGGTAGACTCCTTCATCGTCACTCCTATCGTCTTGTCGATCAGTGCCGCAAATTTAACCCTCGTCACCACGGTGTTGGGATGTTCCCTTTGGAACTCTCTCACGGTCAATTTCCACACGGACTTCAATGGCTTCAAGACGGACACGTCGGCGGGCTGTAGGATGTGTGTCGAGTTTGGGAGAAGTGTGTAGATGATAATCTGTCATTTAGAGTATTTTTCGGAGAGCATGTATGACATGTGCGACTTGTAGCCATCTAGAAACAACACCACCGGTTTTGGAAAGTTGACGATATATTCAAAAATTATGTTCGATTTCATCCATCCGCTATCGGATAAGCCGATCATTGAGACATGGGTCAGAGAGAAAAACTCATCTCATCTATATTTATGACACATCTTGGGTCCGTCATGACTTCGGCAAAAACACCACCTTCATTATTCGACAGCTAGTCTTCCATATCGAGTCCTCTGTCACCATCACCCGTATAGCCGTCACGCTCTCTGGATCCCGAACCGCGATCTCAGGGTGATGGCGCATGACATTTCGGTACCATGTTTCGCATGGTCTGTTGTAGGGCATCTCCCGCTGGTCACCTTCGATGGTCTGTTTTACTGAATCTAACAATTCACCCTTCTTCTGTGGTTGTTCCATCTTTGCCATGTGCACTGGCCAACGCACCAGTAGTAAAGCAAACCAAAACAAGCTCACTCAAACAATGTTTTTGATCCGACATCATCCACCATCAATTCATGTATGTACTATGCAGAACCAAACCTCTTGGAAAATAGTACTATAAGACATGACAAGAAACTACAATATCTTAAACAACACTTATATTAAATAGAAAAAGAACATTTATTAAAAAAGGATGCAACTTATGTATTAATTTTCTGTGTACGTAATACATATATACCCATATATGTACACATTATAATACATATATATCCCCATATATGTACACATTATAATACATATATATGCCCATATATGTACACATTATAATACATGAACTCGGTGCATGCCAGGCTGGTGAATACAGGTGTTTCTGATATTCATATTATAATGTACATGTTTAAATCGATTCTTTTGCAGAATAAAATACTGAATTATAGGTTGCCAGGTAGTAATTACAGGAATAGATTATTGTGATGAGCCATTTATCATGAAAACGTTTTGTTGGTGAAAAGGGAAACTCCATTTAAAACAACTGTTACTTTTTGTGTAACATTTAATAGGGTATTTTTAAGAATACCAATAATAAATTGGTAAAACGGACTGGAGCCACCCATCACTCAAAAATGTGTTTTTGTAAAGGTATTTATAAATGTAAGGTCATCATTTTTGATTGGAAAAGTGAGCTAGTGTTTTTTAATTCTTGTGCATTACACATTTCTTGATTTAAACCACTATGTTCAAGTTGGCATTACTTTGTATGTGTAACATGAAAGGGTTAATGAATATTTTGTAACTATTATTGTCTCCTTTCTCCATTACATTGTCTTCACAACATAATACAAACTGAAAAATCCATTTCCCTCAAGCTAAAGTGTGCCTGATCAGTTAGTAAATGATTTCACGTAACCCGAGTCACGGTAACGCAAGTCAAGCTGATTATGTAATATTTGTGTATGTTGTTGATAAAATTTCAAGTTACTAATTGTGTTTTTGAAACCCTATTTGTGATTCATTCAAGCGGGTATTCATTGGTTTCTGTTGTATATACTTTGAGGAGAAATTTGACATGAATCAAGGTAGATTTTTGTGTTTTCCTTTTGCCGTAATGTGGATCACATTATAATTAGATGCAATTGAAACAATATTATGTAATCAAGTTATTATTTGCTGATATCATTTGATACACTATGCCAATATTTATGACAGCATTCAGTTTGAGATATAATTAAGTTAGTTGTGTACATACAAAATAGGTACAATATTTATAGTTGCCACTGTTTTCTTTCTTTCAAACAGATGATGATGATGATGATGACATTGTCGTGGTTGATGAACACGGTCATCCAAGCGAACACGATGTGATATTTGTGAGGCGTGATCGGCGAAGGACTAACAGAAACCAGCCATTCCCAGACGAAACATCTTCATCGAAGCTGTCAGAAAGTACAGTAAATCAGCCAAAGAACCATACCACTGAAAGTGGGGTTAAGAGCATATGCCCCCTGGGGGATAAACTGGGCTCACCGGAACGATCATCAAACCCTGCAGTGGATAAACGAAAAAGAACACGGAAACTTGAGAAATTGTCAACGTGGAATTCTGATGTGAAACCGCTTCAGTCAGCTTTCAACATTTCACCACTTTCTCCTGATGTCCAGGTCATTACAGATGCGAAGCCCACTTCTTGGTATAAAGCTGACTTGCTAAGTCCTGCCAGTCCTGGGACCAGTATTGATAGTACTGATGTTGCGGGGAGGACTTCACCATCTCCATTTTTGGACAATAGAGGCGCTGCCATGTGGAGCCCTGCTATTCCTGATGCAAATAATAAAAATGGCAGCAACATTGTTGGGCGGAATTTCCCATCCCCGTTTTCGGACTTATTCAGTCCTGCCAGTCCTGATGCATGTACAAATAACACAGACGTAGATGGAAAACATTGCCCATCTCACTATTCAGATGATATACACTCCTCAGCTTCAAGTTCAGTCAGTCCTGGTGCGAGTGTAAATAGTACCGATGTTGCTGGGAGAAATTCCCCAGGTCCGTTTTCGGATAACGTAGGCTCTTTGTTCAGTCCTGCAAGTCTAGACAGCGCTGACCTTTATGGAAAACATTCCCCTTTTCATAGTTCAAGCGTAGACTCTACTTTAGCGAGTCCAGCCAGTCCTGCTAAAAGCATGAATAGCGCTGACAGTGACGTTCGTGGGAATTTTTCTTCTTCCCATTTTTCACACAGTAACGACTCTTCATTGTCAAGTCCTGATGTCAGTAAGATTAGCTCATGTGTTGCTTGGGCGTATTTGCCTCCTCTATACTCTTCAGTATCAGTCTCCAGCTGTGACAGTGTATGTGGCACAGAGGGGGCAAATTCACCATCCCCGTTTTCCAACGATGGGTTTTCACTGAGCCCTGCTAGTGCTGATACGAGTGTAGATAGCGCTGACATATCAGTGACATGTGCGAAGAGCACAGATGACAAGAAAAGTGTCACGAATTGCAGCGATGGCATATGTACAGATGGGTTGTCAGTGCTCACAAAGCAATCTAAGGGCACACGTTCCGAGAACACACCCAAAACGCTGCACACAAGGGTGGCTTCCATGCAGCAGACCTGCACATGCAATGTAACCCAAGGGATGTGTCAGACCTGCATTGACAATCTGAATAATGCAGACACGAACATGAACAAAAAGTCTTTCACTAGCAGACAAACAGAGTCGACTATAATCATTAGCAACACAGACAGCTCCAAGTTGAGAGTTGGTAGCACATCCTTCTCCAGTGTCAGCAACACCAGTAGAAGCTTGCAGTATATGACTGGATGTTCCCAAAAACAGGCGAGCAGTGGATCATTTCACCCAACTGCTGTAGTCAAACAAAAATGCACCTGTGACTTAATGATAGGGTCTTGCCATTCTTGTCTTGCTAAACCAAACAAAACCAGCACTACAACTTCTGTTGGAACATCTCCTATGTTAGTGTCTAGTGTAACACGGCAGCACCTTTCCACCAGTAGTTCCCAAAGCGCAACCACCAGGCCAAAAACTGAAGCATCACACTCTAAAAGATCATTTGGCAATGCAGTTGACAGCACTTCGGACTCATCTGTTGTCCTGAAGAAGCAACGACTTGCTCCATCTACATCTCAGCCATTGCCCAGTACCTCACGGTTGTCCAGTCTGGACACTGCCAATAACAGCAACTTTTGCTTTGGCTGTGGTACTCTGATAATGACAGGGAACCTGTCACAGTGCCTGGATAATCACTGCTGCTGTAGTCAATGTCTTCAACAACAGGCAAAGACACTGCTCACGAGACAGTCAAAGGTGGGTCTATTAAAAGAATCCTGATCCATGACCCTCAATCAACCAGGGTTGATAGCCATTGGAAGGATTTGTGTGTGGGTAGTAGGTACCAAACATGTCAAAAGTTGGGATGCATGCCACTGCAATAAATGCCAGTCTCGCCTGTAATTGGCATTTATTTAAATGGCATGCATCGTACACCTGTACAGGCAGTAGCGACTGTTTAGTATTTTACATTTGTTTTTATGATTTGAACAATTCCCGGGTGCAACTTTCAGATTGCAAACATTGTTTCAGGCTTATTAAATGTTTATTAAATAAAAAAAGGCAGTTTACCTTCTACATATTTATTCTAGTATTAAGAACAATATATATTTTAAATAAATGCTAGAATCAATGTGGAATGGACATCATATGTTTAAGTATTGAGTCAGGATTCCACTTTGTTGGAATAACTTAAATATAGTTTGTTGCGTCTGTATTTAATTGCATGTAATGTGAATGTATATATGCACTTGTGTGTGAAGTGAGAATGCAAATGTGTCGTAACATATTGTGATTATTCTGTTTTAGGGATCGCTGAAGTGTTTTTATCCTGGATGTGAAAGCTTCTACCCTCTTAGTAGGTGCACTTATATTTCTTAAATAAGCAGATCTTTTCTATATAATTTTTGCATTTTGGAACGTTTTATATAAACTTCATCGTATCACGGTAATTGTCACATGCAATATATATTTTAAAATAAGTGTTATTATTTCGGTTTTAATATTTATTTGTTTATTTAGCAATTCTAGACCACATTATTGATTTTTAATGCCATGAAGCATCAGTTTGAATACTTTTGGATCCGGCTCTACATAAAATATATTGTTAATATATAATGATGACAATGCATATTGATGGCATTATGACGATAGATTGTTGTCAGATACTTCGCTGCATGTATGTAGCATGTATGGAACTTTGTAACGTTATCTCCTCTGGTGTGCAGCGGTCAAGCGGTCAGAATGCCGGACTGTCAATCAGAGGAACCACAGTTCAAATCCTGGTGCCAACCGATTGGAGGATCGATACCAGTATCAGCTGGCATGTTGAAACTTTAGCAGTTTCGTTCACCCTATGTTGCCTGTGCCTTTTAGAAGAGACATTATAAGCCATCTGTACCTTCTATCTGGTGTCTGTGCCAGGGAAGTAAAAGATCTCACGCAGAGAATTTGAAAAAACTGTCGTACACTCACTCAGCTGGGATCTCATTCTGTAGACTCCCAATGGTGTAATATCCGAAAATAGACCCTGCCAATTAATAATAATAGAAGTAGTAGTAGTAGAAGCCAGAATCTTACAAAACCTTCACACTCTGTGTGTTCTGTTCCCAGGTCAGTTGCGCAAGACTCTCCCAGCGATGGTGATAGAAATTGTTGAGGAAAAGATGGAGCAAGAATCTCTTGAAAACGCAACAAAGTTTATGATGGGTCAGATGGAACAGGTGTCACGTAACGGCGGGGCCGTAAACTCGCTCAACAAACAGGAGAAGGTGGAAACTTGGACCCTGCCTTGTGACTGGGAGCCAATGGACATCAACGGGGTAGGTAGAGGCAGAGTTGACTTTATGCATAAATTGTTGTAATGCCTTTTAAAATAATATTTGTGTTTCCAGTTTCCTCAATTGTGAAGTTTGTGTGACATGACAAGGAAAATACATCATTTATTTGCGACCCTATAGATAAATACAAGTATTAGGAAAACAAAAATCTTTGCCCGCACCATCCTGTCACTAGCTGCAAAATACTAGAATTTTGTTGTATTGATCTGGGAAAATTGTGAGTGATGTCCCTGCAAAAAGCAGAACTTGCCAAGTAGGTACTCAAATGCTTACATTAAAACAGTTTTCTCAAGAAAATTATAATAAAATAGGGGTATCTCTTATATTTGTCAACCCTAAAGTTGAGAGCATGTAACAGAACAAACACAAATATTATTCTGAAATGCCTTAACTTTAGGTAAAGTTAAGTTGATCTAGCAAAGGAATATGTCTTGCATTCATCACTTTGTTTATGGATAAGTTACTTAAGTGTATCATAAAATGAATATCAATGACAGCAAATTATGTTGAAGTTTCTAATGTTAGTATCATCTGCAGAGGTCCCAGAGGACATATTTGTTGTATGTAGAAAATATTAATGAATAAGTATTATTATGTTAGTAACAGAAATGGAGTAAAGAACATAGGTCACGACAACAGAGGCTGCCACAAACATTTCAAAGATGTAATAAAGTGAAATTGTTTACAAAGAAAAAAAGAGCAGTAGTACTCGCTTGCCTGAAATAGACCAACCTGGAGAAGACTGAAATGTGAGTTAGACAATTCTATTTAGAAAACTTATGAATTACGTATGTGGTTGTCATAGTAACAGCAGATATTATTTATCTTACAGGATATGAGGACGGTTGAGATGATGCCTGGAAGTGAATCGTACGTGAATGCGTCAATAATGTTCCACAACACAATGCATGCACCTCGTGCTGAGATAGTCTGCATTCGTCGGGTCCAGAACCCAATCTTGTGGCAGTTTTACTCTGTGTAAGTACGACACCTTCTTCAGGAGTATCACGCGAGACAGAAACTGTTGCACGCCATCTCTCACTGTCAAGAGTCACATAATTCCCATTTTGTTTATGTAGTGTTTTAAAGTTTACAACTTTCCCGTACATTAAGGACACGTATATGTGGTAGATGCAGCTATAATAAATTATGTTTAATAAATTACATTTTATTATACATGTAAATGTTATTTCTGGTGGTCGGATACGAAGGATACAGCTGCATCAGTTCCAGAGTTGCAAAAATGCAGAAGGATATGAACCATTTCTGAAATTGCTGAAACAGCTTGAAATACAACGTTATTTTACTTTGCATTATTATGTAAACCGGGTTGTTTAATTGCCGCAGAAAGAGAAGACAGATGCTGCAGGAGATTGGGAGCGAGGCACTGTTGGAAGTGTACCTATTCCACGGCACATCAAACAGTGTCGTTGATGCCATCTGCAAGAGCAATTTTGACTGGCGACTGTGTGGCACTCATGGTACCGTCTTTGGTCAAGGTATGGCGCAAAGTCTTCCTCTGGTTCCCGTGTGGTGGGAGACACGACACTTGATTCGTTCTATCCTCTCAAAGATATTCTCCTCCAGTCCTGATCGTCTGCACCTGGCCTATCCATCACATAACCTGTTGCCTAGCAACAAGGTCTGCAAAGTCATCAATATGGATGCTGCACAAGTGGAGTGTTTAGACATTTTGTTGTATAATTTGTTGAAATTCTGGCACCAAATGTTTTTTCTGTATTACGAAAACGTAAGGTTAAGTGGTTTAGATGAGAACTCTATACAGGAAGTATTGATCTCACAAATGTCATACTGCCCTAATAATTATATATATATAAAATGCAAAGCTGGACAGAAGCAGGGGTGGGTCCAATTACACAAAATCAGATCACTTACAATTACTTTTCATTTGTCATTTAAATTACAGTTACACTTCTACAATTTTCACATCAACTACAATTACACCATTAAGTTTTCAATTACAATTGCAGATGCATTAATGGGATCGACCAAAAAGTTTATCAATCATATGGCACGCACTGACTGGTATGTAGGGTTGGAACGGGTCAACCATGAATTAGAATTGAAAAAACAAATGGTCTCAATTTTAATTAAATTTATAAAAATCACAAGAACAAATGTGGACATTGGTGACATTGAAGCCACAAAGGCTTTGCTTTAAGGGGCATACTTTCCCAGTTAGAAACCTCTACTTATTAACCACAATTACAAGTAATTAAACATGCAAGGAAATCATAATAAAATGCCTTTGTTGCTCTCATGAGAGATAGTGTTAACTGCTAAGAACTGCTAGAATCCTCTTCTGGAGAAGCACTGTGATTTGGACCTCTAGACCAGTTTAGTCAGTTTGTAGTAGCCCCTTGCAGCCTGGTTACAGAACAAAGGGGATATTAACCCTTGGACAGTGACAGGTGCTAATCCACCCTCTGAGCAAACAGTAGTCTTGGACACTGCCAGCTCAGTGCATGGCTACATGGCTTCTTCATGAATTACCTGGTAGCACTGTTAGGTACATGGCACACTGGGATCACAACTTAGGCACGAGGTGTTTTGTCAGGTGTTTTATTTTATAGATTGAAAACAACCTGTGAGGCATTTATTTTAGATAAAGTGTGCCAAGTCAGAAAACCTGTGTAATTGATTGTGATTTATGTAATTGTTTCAATAACACAAAATAAAAAATTACAGTTGCAAAATATTTTCAAAATCAGAATCAATTACATCATTTGGCTGTAATAAATTACAAATACAATTACGTAAGTGGACCCAGCTCTGGACAGAAGTAATGTGCATTGTTTTGATTGTGACATAGGCCAACAATGATGTACTGGATCCGTCAATTGTTTTCCAATCACTCATGACTGCCCAGTTGGCATTGTATTTAAGAAACCAATGATAGTTATTTAGAGTTATTTACCAGTGGTTTTGTATGCTCTGCTTCGTTAGAGTCTTTCCCGCTATCTAGGACAATTGATTGGTGATCTCCAGACAGCGTCTCTGTAATCCAGATATTGGATGTCTTTGGTTTGTTCTTCCCTGTGCTGGTGTCAGCTGGTATTGTGTTATTACACTTGTGTTTCCCTTTTAGGCTCATACTTTGCCCGAGACGCGAAGTACGCCCACATGTACACAGATGGAGGCAACGCCACTGCAAGGCAGCCTCAGCAAAACATCCTCCTTTCTCTTCCTTCGACACATGGTGTAGCCCAGATACAGGTACTTCTAACGCCAACTGAACTGGCGGATGTAGTCTATTTATCTTTGTTATTCTACCCCAGTCATGGGGTCAATTCCGTTTGGTCAATTCCGATTATAGTAAATTCCAAAATATCAGTTCCAATTCCAGCCTGCAAATATATATTCCAAAATATAAATTCCAACTTAGAAAATCCTCCTTGGAAAAGTTCAATTCCAGTTCGTTTTAATGCAATTTTTTTTGTACTTGTTGACAATCATATGTGATTAAAAATGTTAATGTTTATTCAGTGTCACTCAAAAAGTCTACTTTATTGGCTCATACCTGCTGCTACAAAAAATCAACTAGAAATTAAATTCTATCTTTCGAAAATCGACGACAGTATGACTGATCTGTTGCTTTTCCAAATACTTCGGACTGTTACGTTTTCTATGAACATTCGAATTAGTTATGGAAACTTTCTACCAACTGATCAGTGGATTTTTTTTAGGCTTGGAGTAGTTGTACGAAATACGCATAACTTAAATCTTTGTCAAATATCCATAGTGAATATTTTGTAAAAACGTGCCGTGTGGATGTAGTGCCTTCGGGGGTTAAGCCCATTACAGTGTATATCGAACTACCATAACGATCGTATGTATTGGGACATTTAAAATAATTAAATTATCAGCTGTCCCAAAACATAGGATACACAAAGTCATTCTCAGATTCACTGCCCCAATACTTAGAGACGTGAACGAATCCTGACATCATGTCGTCCCTGTTTTATTACCTGGCTTTGTAACTTAACCACGGTTACCTCATCTATTACCCTGGTACTAACTATTTTTTGAGTAGCTTAATGGTCTTAAATCCTGTGAAACAAATGTTACATGTAGGGACTACATCCTCAATCATGTGAAAAATTAGTTTGTTCTGGTACCATTTTCCCACACCTGTTCGAAGACTATTTATTGAGTGACAGGTTGTACCGTATTTGACAGCAGTGCCGCCCCACCCCCATATCGGCCACATACAGAAACACATTTGTTATTAACATATAGAAGATAAACTTGCAGAAATGTAACAAAACGTCATGTAATCCCCATTGAACTACCTCTGGTATTAACAGCCATCCATTACTATATAACTAATTTCTTGGTGGATGAGTGTCCATATATAAATGCAGATTAAAATATCAACTAAACGTGAAACGATATGCAAGTCTTGGGACAATGCAGTCAGTCGAGAGATCACACAGTTTTGTACATTCTAGCCAAACATTGGGGGACTGCAACTAGGTTTTAGATGTGTATCATTGCTGCTGATACGGTATTTACATCACCCAAGTTTGTGTTGTTTACGTCAGAGCAGGTGTAATTGTAGTACGTTTTATTGATACACTGTTTTTTTTATTTACGTGTCTGCATCAGGGAAAATTGTATGTGTCCTCGTCAGAGATACGATTAATTGCGACAAAAAATAATTACATTTACAGAGGTGTCCCAAAACGTACGGTGTCCCACTACATACTGTCGTTGTGGTAAGAACTTGGTTGCGTGGTTTCTCACTTACCATACAGGCAGTCATACAAGGCCGCTGTTATCTTCTCCAAAGGATAGGTAATTGTGCTAGTATTTTATAAGAAGGCAGGACCTGTGTGCATATTTTATAACTGGTAAATTGATTTAAAATTCGTATAATTTTATGGAATTGGTCAATTGATTGATGATTTTAGAAATATGATGACATTCTGATTCAGTGTCATAAAATGATTATCATAGATAGTATAAAAAATCAATAAATATAAGATCTTTATCATAACTATTATATCATTATTATCACAACTATTCTAAATTACTATTATAAAATTAATGTAATAAGTAATCTGAAATAATTATAAAAGTATTCAGAAATCATCATACAATCATTACCCAGTGTTTTTACCGTTACAGATGTCGGCCTCATTCGGGTCTGCCTTCCCCTCCCGGATCCCCGCAGGGATCAGTACTGGGATTTCCACAGGGGGATCAGCACCTGTTTTGTCAAATACCACATCCACGGGCCAACAATTCAGAACACGACACACAATGTTCGTGGCTCGGGTACTCGTTGGCAAGTACACGATCGGTTACTCCGCCTTGCGCAAACCCCCGCCAGTCAACCCCAGTGACGCGTACGGGAAGAGTTATAACTCTTGCGTCAACGACATGATCGATCCTTACATCTTCGTGATCTTTGACAACGCACAGTGCTATCCTGAATACATCATCGAGTATACGAATTTACCACGGTGGGCGATTATGACATCGTGATTATTACATAGAGGGGCCAACTAAGTGGGGCAGACTCTTGTTAAAAGGAACATGTTAGGAAGCTGTTCAGTATAACCGATGTTCTGTACATTCATAGGATATGTATTTAACACAGCGCTCATGCAATGAGGATTTCACAGTTGTTTCTTATGGCAAGAGACCACTTAATAATATCTGTGATCGCAGAAAGACTGGATTAGGTAAAGTGTGTGTTGTGAATTAGATAAAACTGTCTGATTCCCTGGAAATTGAAGCTAGAGTGAAAATGTGAGTTAACATTTTGGTATTGATTTTTTGAGACATGTAATAGTACGCCACAAATCTGCTTTGTACCAATAATGTATGTGTTCAACATTTTGCAGTTCTTTGGCAATACTGTATTTTAGTGCTTTATTATATTGTATTCTATGTACATATATATACAACATATTTTGTAAATGCAGAATGATTTACATATGTACATTCATTAGAAACTGTATTGTTATTCAGGAATGATTTATTAAAACAAGCCATACTATGCGGATTGCCCGTATACAGTACATATTGTTTTGATTTAGGGTGAAAAATGTGGTCGTATGCCATTTTAATAGACTTGATTCAAATAGAAAAAACATGTATCGTTGATGTTTTCTTCTGTTCATTACATCAGTATTAAATTGATTGACAAACTTGTACCAGTTGAAACAAAAGTACCTTTAATACTACTGGATAGGCTAATGCTCGACAAAACCTATCAGATTTGGTTTGATGTAGGTGAATTTTGGTGAAAATAATAATGCTCCAAACCAATTGACCAATACAAAATTTATTTACACATTAAGATCCAAAATACATCTTCCTACCAAAAAACTGAGAAGTTTGTCTTGAGAATTTCAGCAAAGTTGCAAGTAAGATGACATCAATTGATGTAAAGAAATGTTTGGTCAGAATTATTTATGATTGTGTTTCAATATGCACCAATGATAAAATGGCACTTGCGTTATTATATCAAAATGAAGGAAACTGGAATGTTGCATGGTTGGATTTTGTGTTTGACGGTGCAGGGTTCCTCAACATTGAAAGAGTGCTGTGTAGAAGACTTTAATTAAACCAACTTACAAGAGTGGGTATTTATACTTCCTGTGGAGTCTAGGCAGCTTCTTAAAATGTACCCTTCAGTTGTCTCAATGAGATAAGTGTGAAACTGTGATGAAATGATACGAATGAATACATTAGATGTAAATAAATGCGACTTGGCACAATGCTTACAAGAGAATCTGTTCACTTCACTGAATGCTGGATTATAATGAAGCTTGACTGTCACTGTGTGTACGTACTGCATGGAGTGCAGAGATGCAGTGGCTAGAGCTTCCAACTTTCGACCAAGAGAACTCTGGTTTGAATCGCTGTGCTGCGGTGTCGAACCTTGGGCAAGTTCGTTCATTCCACATTGCGCCAGTTCACTCAGCTGTATGAATGAGTACCTGGCTATAGACAGTGGTGGATATTTGTGTACGAATAGTCTTTGTGCATTGATTGCAGTATGACTGGGTGCTTCCCAGAGAAGTTCAGATGGTGTTCGATTGAACAGGTCTGCCAGGGAATATAGTGTAATGTGCTACTGTGCTATATAAGAACTACCGGTACCTTTAAGGTTGAAAAAGTATTATTAACAGATGTTATTCCTTACTGGAGTAGCACGTGGACTTTTTGAACAATGCATTGGTCATACATTTGGTCCATCGACATACATTTAAGCACAGGTACCATAGCACAATGTTTATCAATAAATGGTACAATAACTAAATTAATTATGGTGTATATAAGTTGAAAACAAATCTATAAGTTTCATTCATGTAAATTATAAGTAAATTTAATTGATGACATTGTTCATAAAAGTAATTCTTTATTTGGATATGGTAGACACCAGTTGGAGTTGTGAAGAAAAGACCAGATATTGATTGAATAAGTGGACAATTGTCTGGCAGCAACTTGTTGCAGCCATGCTGTATCTGGTGGTATGCACCTCAGAGAAAATAGTGTTGCAAACATGGAATGCAGCATTGGAGTCAAGTATATCTGACCAAGTACATTTCAGTCCTAAAGATTAACGGTAATATTATTCAGATGTCAATTAAAAATGTTGGGGAAAATATATATAAACTATAAATATATAGTCAGGATGGGCATTCGTTGTTGTGCATCAACGCAGACAAAACAGCAAGAGAAGTCTTATTTTGTATTTTAATGTACTTGTGCTATGTCCTTGAAATGTACTTGATATTTTGGCAAGTACAATCGAGCAAGTACAAATAATAAAATCCCAGTGCAAGTACTGACACACTGTACTTACATACTTCACCCCAACCCCGATAAAAGGGTTGTGTAAATAGAGATCACAAGGCTTCATTCATTTGTCCAATTAAAGATTGTCTTTATTGCCAGTGACTTCATACAACGTATCTTTTATATCCTGGTTTTCTGCAGTTCTATCAGCACCGTTCAATATCTTCGGCTTGTCGTGTGTTCATAATTCTGTGAAAGATCTAACGTTCTTGTTGGCCTTGCAAAATGTGTCTAACTGCAACTCGGCTTGCACAAACCTTGCTTACATTTTCCTGTCTTTACCTCTTCTAACCTAATCACAAACTAGTATGATCATACCAAAATAACCACACACGTCTAACAATACTCTGTATATATATATATACATATTATTCAAAATGTCAAGCCAACAGTTCTTATATCAGTTATTGCCTGTAAAGGAAGGTAGCTATCATAGCGTCTTAGAAACCTATAGAATCTGCTGAGTAGTGCTCAAGTTTTACACAACAAAGAAACACATTCAAACAGTGCAGATGCTTTAAAAAATATTCCATATGTTGGTCAAGATACTGACCAATTTCCTGCAAATATCATGTGGTGCGGTAGGTTTCAGAGCTCTTGCATGGTACAGGAGAAAAGAACGGACATCAGCATATGGAAGCAGAGTGACTTGGGTAACGCCATCTGTTGCACTGATAAAACATCATAACACTGTATTTTTGAGAATTTAATTGATTGTCAGTACCATTCAAATACAGTAGTGGCATGATTGGCACCATTTCAACTTTCTGATGGTAAAACTTGCTTCTTGGTGCTTTTTGACTGGTGACCGACAAAACAGGAATTCTCATCCAAAATGCAGCATAATAATGCTGTGTCGGTGAAACAGATGGCGCTACCATTTCAATACACATCGCCAAGTGATTGTACTTCCTGATTCAGATGCTTTGATGTCACTTTGACCCATGTCCATTGTGTTTTAATAACATCCAGGCTGGCCTGCACGTCTTCAATATCGCAGTAAACCCAAGCTGACAATCCATTTTGCTTGATATCACAACACAAGTGATTTGAGATCTTAACGCATTCCGTTTAACTACTTAACCATATAAACAAATACATAGAAATTGCACTTTCTGTTTTCTTTTGCATAACCAAACTCCAAACAAAAGCTACACTGCCGACAAACAAGACTTGAAAAGTCACAACAAATTCAACACATAAATCAGCAGTGAGCAGTGAGCAGTATCGTTGATTTAAAAACCAAAATACTGATCAGATTTACGAATACTAAATGCTGTTAAATAAATGATTATGCATCGCAAACGTGTCATCAGGTAGATTTCCTGTGTACACAAACTAGCATAAGCATACCCTGTATTGTTTCATAATTACAATAATATATGTATTATATATGACGTGTTTTACTTGTCATCAATGTTGTTGTCGATATAGCTTTAACAACGGCCCAAGTGTAAACTGTTAGGCTCAATGTTGAACCAGTACTGCATTAGCAGACAGGTACACCTTTATCACAGGTACACCGGCTTAACTTGGTTATCACATTACCTGTCGCCATGCCAACAGATGGACGGAATTCTCACGTAAATAATCACACTCTGGATTAATAAATAGTGCCTGTACATTGTCACACGGTGGCTGTTTAACACTGAACACGTACCGACGTGCATGTATACATACACACACATGCACACACACACATACAGACATACATGTAGATATACATTCACTGGAAGGTGCAAATAATTTGTCTATTGTAGCTCGCTGTACATCGTAACCTTGGAGGCCGGACATCGTTACTGTGAGACTTGTTTGATACATGCAGCACATACAAACAAGTTCATTATTAGTAACGTCCATGTCATATAAGTGGCATAACTGCCTACAATTGTACACACAAATGTATATGCATGCTACAATACCATGCATACATTTTAGGCAAACTTATATATGTATATATAGTGAATATATATAAACCAATATAAATACCGGCATATACAGTGGAACTTCATTATCACCCTTGAGACGGAACCAAAATGACCCGAATAGCGAGGTGACCATACCAATGGACCGGACTAATTTCCTATACTTTTCTGCTAAGGAAATCATTTGGAAATGTCATAGGTTGACCATAATTGCAAAGTGGTTTTATTAGACAGGTGACCATAAAGCAAGGTCTTAGTATAACATTACATATATATATACACATACACACATTTTTATACATAAACACACATAATTATATATATATATTATATAATTACAAACATGGACACACATTGTACACACACACTCAACACACCAGTAACCACAACAGACACACAGTGAAGAGAGACATAAATAGGATGAATGAACACATGTGAACGCTGTAGACAGACTGACTTATTGCCTACATTCATTCCACCTGTTGTCTGCTCTTCTTTCGCTTCATCTTTGTCGTCGGTGGAGGCAGGGACTCGAGTCTCTGTGGCTTTCGCATCGCGAAGTCGTCGTTGGTCATCTGCCCGTGGACTTGGGCAGCCCGCATCGTTTCGGGCGATGGCGGTTCGGACATCCACGCTGTGGACGTTATAGTGTTGCCATTCATCTTGTTATTGGGGCTGTGAACTGCAATGGAAACAAACATGGCCGCCTTACTAGGTGTGCACGACTTAGGGGACAGTTTCATTAACATTCTTACGAGCTCAGTAGCACAGTGGTCAGAGCTCCGGACTCTCGACTGAGACAACGTGGGTTTAAATCCTGTGCAGCGGTGTCGAACCTTGGGCAAGTTCATTTACTCTATATTGCTTCAGTTCACTCAGCTGTATGAATGAGTACCTGGTTATAGACACAGGTGGATATTTGTGTACAAAGAGTCTTCATGCATTAATTGCAGCATGGCTGAATGCTTCTCAGAGAAGGCAAGATGGTGTTCGATTGAACAGGTCTGCCAGGGAGTAAAATGTAAAGTGCTTTGAGCAGTCCTGAGGACTGGATACTGAGCTATATAAGAATTTACCTTTACCTTTTTACTTTTTTCATAAGCCTGATTTTAATCTTTAAAATAACTTTCATTACTTGAGAGTGGTCTTGTATACGGAAAGTTGTCAACACCAAGGACACTCGCCAGTGTGTCGATGAAATAGTTGTCAACACCAAGGACACTCACCAGTGTGTCGCTGAAATAGTGTCTTCTGTGATACAGTATCAGATTTTTTAATTTTCAAAAAAGCTCTTTAAAATTAACTATGGAGTGTGTTTAAGTGTGTGACTTTTAAATGACAAATTCAAATTTTATTCAATACAAAATAATCAAAATAAATTCAAACACCCTCTAAGTGTTATTTCTGTATTTGACGTTCACACGATATATTTCGATTAAAGGTATGCTGATATGCTATCTATTCTACCTTTGTAGAACTTTAGCCTGGTGTCTATAATTTGGTGAAATTAGATTCAAGACCTCAACCTCAAGAAGATGATCATTAGTGTCGCATACTAACATAATTGATAGTACTGGTAATTTTCAAAGCAAGAAACATAATCAGATGGGATGAAATTGAAGGTGACCCATGTTTGCATTGGCAAAATTGCAGAAAGGTTTTAATCTGAGCATCAGTTTCGGCCCAAGATTGAGAGATATTTCAGCGAAAGACCGAACAGTTTTCTGATTCATTTTCCTATTTCTCCAATGTTTCCAACACATAGGCAAAAACTCGAGCTTACTCTGTTCTCTGTTGCGATCCTCCTGCCCCCTGGTGAGCAACTGTCGTGCTCGCGTACTGCGGAAGTAGTTGCTCGCAAGCTCCTGCTCATTGCTCCTATTGAGTTTCTGTAAAACAGAAAACAGGCTTAGGCAAGTGATCTCTCAAGTTCCTAAAGTCAAAGAAACATACAGCATTATAGTGTTTAGTGTGTTTTCAACCCCTCCCACCCCGCCAATCTGCGGTGTGGAAGATTTGTTTAACTTTGTGTTTTGTTAAATACATCCCAATTGGTAGATCAACTGCCAACGGTCCAGTGAAGTGAACAAACACAGAAAGAGGTGAACGGACCTCGGCAAGTGTGAGGAGATAGAAGTACACTGCCCCCAACCTTAGCATATTAGTACACAGAAGGAATTTAATGCGATAAACCTGGAAACGACTGGAACGAAATTGAGCATGGTGATCATTTTTTTATGACACGTTTTGGGGTCACATGTTGCTTTGGCAAACACATCTGTCACCTGCAAGAGCAAACTGGGTATTTAGTTGCAACATTTTTTTAATGAGTTTTGTACCTTTTTAGATTCCACAGATAACAAGGTTTAAAATGATTGACTTTATTTGTTAAAATATTTCTGTAGCTTTTTATTTATTTCTAAAATTGAAGCAAACTTTAAAAAAGCGACGTGTTCAGAAACAAGGTCATTTTAACTGATACTGCCTATCAGTTTTTAACCTATGTTCGTAAATGCATGTATTTACTTAATACCCAGTTCAGGTGTGGAAGGTCACACTTGTTCTCGTCCCTGCAGTGTCGGCCGAGACGAGCATCATTGCAATGCGAGACACCTACAGCACCTGTCACTAACCTCTAGCAGTCTCTCCTCAGACCGTAGTTCCTCTTCGACAGTCTTTGCGTTGCCGTTTGTGTAGTGTGGGTCTGATCTTTGTTGGCCGCCAGAACCTGACAGACAGAAATAAAACAACAAGCATACAGGAAGCCACTTAAAAATTGAAATCCATAATTTTACATGGAATGCTATAATATTTTACATTGGTTAAATGGTCTACCAATGGACTTTTCCGCTTCCATATCACCTGCCTATACTGAAAATATACTGGCCCGAGACCAACTCCAACACGAGATTCCATCAAGCAAATAAACAACAGCACACCTGAAAAGATAAGGTAGACATGGCTTGATAATGTGTACAGGATGAACAGGGAATTGCCAGCAAAAACAACACTAACCTCGATGCCACAAGGAAACTGAAAAAAGAAGTAGACTAAACACAATGTAGTGACGAACAATGGGGGAATTGAAGACTGCTGGGCTGACTTGGGGCACAGCAGCAAGGAGAGCCCAAGACAGAAGGGTGTAGCGATATATTGTGCGAGCCTAATGTGTCACATGGCACGGAGATTAAGTAAAATAAATGGTCTACAATATTGCTATTCTGAGTGCCTGTAATCGTCTACAAGGCTACACAAAATATACAAACCCACTATTTTTTGTCAGAAAGATTCATTCAACAAAGACTGCCATCAAAACTAATTCTTACTGGATTAAACTGCTGATGCCTCAGGCGATAGTTGCTGTTTTCAACTGATGCGACATGGCGGCCAACATATTCCCCTCCTCACTCCCTCTTTCTCATATCCACAATAGCACCAATGTGCATCGATGTGTGTTCCACTTGACAGGTGGCAGCACTGCAGCAATTTATTTCTCCAGCAATACATGGTGATAATCAAAGCAAGCATCTCCCTCCCTCCCAAATGTAATGAATGATACACATTTTGGGGACTGTAAACTGATGTGAATGCCCGTAAGAATGGTGCTACGACTGGCACAGATAGACTCAGCGAGTGTATTAGTCTATTATGTACCGCCAACAATGGCACAGACAGACTCAGCGAGTGTATTAGTCTATTATGTACCGCCAACAATGGCACAGACAGACTCAGCGAGTGTATTATGTACCGCCAACAATGGCCTGTGGCTGCTGCTATCTACCAGCAGATACGGCAATTGAATATTGTAAGTTTTGGTCCCATGGATGTGGAACAATTTTACATCAGAAATAAAGACAGTCACAACACTTACTGCATTTAAGCGACTTTTAAATAGTCACCTTTTCCGTGTGGCATTCAACTTATATCCTAGTGCTTCAACTCAAAATTTATGCAGTGTTTTTAAGTAACTTCTTATCATTCATCTAACCAATTAACCTATTTATTTCATACAACGCACTTATTATTAAATGTTTTAATTCATTTTATCACTATTTATTCTGCTAGTTTGCATATATAACTATATGCATGTGAACAGGTGTACATATATGCCACATTTTTATCAAATTTATTGCTTATTCTCATTTATTTAACTAAACAGTTTTAGTACTTATGTATTTTTGCGCCTTTGAATGGACTTTTGTCTAGATTTATGGTGCTTCATAAATGTACTTATTAATAAAAATGTTATTATTTATTAAAGCACCATTTCAAATAAAATGTTCAATATGCTGTACAAAATCTAATTAACATAAAACATTGAATGTAGCGCAAATATGTGCACAATGCAAACAAAATGTAAATGCACGACTGAGTTCGCATTCTCTGAGTATACTGGCGCTGAAGAATTTATTTAGTATTATTAAATCTATTATAAAAAAATATTATTATTATTCCGACGGGACTACCTGTGGTTGAAGGCAGCTTTGAGTTCTCTATGGTCATGCGAGGAACGGCCCACATCTGATTGTCCTCATCCCACTGGCTCTGTGCCCGGATGCGGTCCAGATTTACGTAGTTTGAGTCTCGCCGTAGACACGGGTGGATCTTGTCGATGATTGACTGCAGCCACTTGATCTTCTGATCCTGCTTGCGGATTGTGTCCAGATAGTCATTACGGTCGCTCTCAAACTCTGTCTGCAGATCCTGGATGTCCTGCTCGAGGGAGTCCGTCTGGGGAACAGGCCGTAGGTGACGTCAGTTTAAACATTTTAAAAAGATTTTAACAAGATCAGCGCATATCAAATGGAATTAACCGATTTTTAAAATGCAAGAACATTCATAGCAAAATACAATCTGCCTTTTTGATAAACGAATACAACAAACCTGATTATTGTATATTCAGTTCCGGTATTAGTTATTACATATGAGTAACCCTTTTTTCATAATTATTACTTTATATATTTTTCTTTCAATGACAAAATGTTTTTAGTACACAACTAGAAATTTCCGACTCACATCAACATCGATGCGAGTTGAACATTTCTAGTTGTGTACTAAGAATTTTTTTTTTATTTAAGTTCTTCCAACTTGATTAACATTTTCACGAATATATATTTTTTATTCAATGAAAGAATTAATTTTATTATTAGATCAAGTAACTTTTAAAAGTGTGAATAGTCTTGTGTGGCAGTAAATACAGCTAGACATCATTTTGCTTTCTTCCACTGAAATTTTACTAAATCTGATCAAACGTAATTTAGTCATTTGTGCAATGATTTTACTAATCTAAATAACAAAGTTCTACAACCAAATTAATATGTTGTAAACACTACTAGATAGGTTTAATATCTTTAGAAATGGGTCAGAAATAAGATGACTGAAGATATAAGAATTGGGAGGGACATTTGATGTATGATGTACGTTATTGATCTTTCCATCTACCTTTTCTTTCTCGCGATCGAGCAGTTTGGTTTTGACTCTCAGTTCTTCATGCACATTGTCGTAGATGTTCAACAAAATGTCATCTCCATCCATCTTCTTAAGGGCATCTGAAAGAACAAGAATCAATGAAGACTACTGATGGAAACTCAACCATGAACTAACATAACATGCATTTGTCTCAAGTGTATTAATCTGGCCTCTTTAGCTTTGTTACAACTTCAATGTAAAAACGTTCATGTAGTGAATTTCTCATAATATTGACATTACTGATAGTCACGCTTGGCAGACTCTCGCTCGGCCATGTGTGACCGGAGACTCTGGCTGCAGAAGCTACTGTCGGCATTATTTCATTCAGGGACAGAACCTGTATCTATGTGTACAAATAATGTCATACTAGAAGTGTTTTGGATGATGCAAATATATATAATGAATAGTTTTACAGAAAATAAAAGGTAACCTAGAATAAAAGTACACAAAAAGTTTACTATTGTGGGATTTGAACCTGCAACGTAAACGTTACCATGTGTGATTCTGTTTTGTCTTGTAACAATGTAATTTTAAATCAGTTTGAATGCTTCATGAATATAAACTGAAAAAGGCTCTTATTTCATAAAAAAGTAAATAGTAAAAAATAAAAATAAAATATAACTTAGCGTGAGAGACATATTTATTGGTTACCCCGAATCTTGGTAACCGACTGTTTTCATCACAACGGGAAGACAGCTTTGATCACAGGTAATCACATGTGCGACCATAGAAGGCACCATGTCATGGAGACTGGATAATCATTGCTGATGACACTGGGGCAGTTTGTGCACTCACCTGCCAGCCTCTTCTTCCTGTTCTCTGCGTACACTCGCTTCTGTTGTCTTCGTTTCTTCACCTCTTCATTGTGGGCCTGTTCCCCTCCTACCACCTGCTGCTCCAGCTCCTGCAGTCTACGGGCAGGGAGGGACACGGGCAGTGGGAACATGACACAGTGTGTGCATACATGAATGTGTGTGTGTGTGTGTGTGTGTGTGTGTGTGTGTGTGTGTGTGTGTGTGTGTGTGTGTGTGTGTGTGTGTGTGTGTGTGTGTGTGTGTGTGTGTGTGTGTGTGTGTGTGTGTGTGTGTGTGTGTGTGTGTGTGTGTGTGTGTGTGTGTGAGTGAATGAGTAAGTGTGTGTGCGCGCACATGTAGATGTGTGTGTTTGTGTGTGTGTGCGTGTGTGTGTGTGTGTGGTGTGTGTGTATTGTTGTTCATGTTAAAGCTCTTTACAATATTTACAATGTATTTACAATTACAGCTGAACCAGAAGCATAAAAAACTACCGATATAACTAGAAAAGATCAATCAAACAATGGCCAATGCAGATATGTGGACAAGAAGTAATTTAACCTTTGTGTTGGTGCAAATGAGAAAAAATGTGAGATGATTAACATACAAAATACTACACATGTACAGTGCTGAAAATACATCAAAGTTATATTTACATGTGCAATGCAGCATACATTTTAAATGCATAACCAAGATCACCAACAACTCATTATTATTATGCACTGGAAAAACATCGTTAAGCACACTCAGGCCTTGTTTTTTGACACAATGCAAACTTATTTGAGTTTCGTCTGACAAAAGTCTGAAATGGCATGTTTGTTTTGTCTGAAGGATACAAATGACACATGTATCTAGCTTGGCAGGAGAGTTCAATGAATCCAGGAAGGGTTATACTTCCAGTCAGCAGGTCATGTATCTTCATAGCAGTAGTTATTGTAAAATACAAAAAGGAAACAAACAAAACTGGCATATAATGTTATTCGATATATTCATCCAATAGTGTTGTTTTGTTGAAGTAAGACAGCACATTTTGACAGTTGTTGCTCAACAGCTTGATTTTGTATGCACGTAGCATTGTATCAGTTTCTTGTACAAACATAATGCAGTCTGGGAAATATGTGTGATCACCTCAAATCTATAAACATTTCATGTGGCCTTGCTATATTCCAACCAACTGAATGACTGAAAAACACATCAAAGTATATATCCGCAGAATGTGCTGCGTAATGCAATTGTGAAAGGCGTGCAGTGGAACGCAGATTCACACGATTAGTCAAACGTGCTGTGAATGAGATTCCTGTTAACGTGTGCCTATAAGGACCTCCCACCTTTTCTAAAATATTGTAAATCTACAGCCTACTGTGGCACACATGAATACCACACCACACGTGAAAAAACAAGTCACAGATGTTAAAATTTCGCTGCTTTGTATAATTATACTTAAACTAAGGAAATATAAAAACGCCACGCCAATTGAATTTATGTTAAATTTTCACCAATATTTTAGTGACATTTGGCTACAAACTACTGAAGTGCTGGCTTATTTTGATAACAATGTGAAAAATGTGACTTTAGCAAGCAGATTTGTTTCACTGTATCAATTGTGTAAAAAAAATTAAACGTTATTTAAGCTGGAACATAGTTAAGTTAGTCATAGATCTTACAGGGAAGCACTACTGTTCATTTGGTTTACTTTATATTACACAATTTACAATAATGAAATATTGAAAATGCTAATACTCGAGATTTCTCTCCTGTTGATTTTTTTAATGCAAACATTTGAATAAATATAGTAAAAAATATTACCAAACAAATCTAATATTAATTTACAAGATAACTGTCAGCGTCATAAAAATACTGTTGTGATTATTTTTGCAAAGTTAGATTTGCGAATACATAACTATGAATAACCCGATGTATGTGGTGAACATTTATATAATTTATGTATGACACACCCATAACCTTTTAATTTGCTGTATACTGTAGAACAATTGGACGTGAAGATTTGGGTATGACCGGAAAGTGGAAGACATGAAGTGAACATGAGGCAAAGTGGGGTATGGTTGTAAAGTACTACACTGTCATGAGGTTTATTACGCCACATGATGATTACATTTATAACATGTATTAAGTTGCAAAGGCCTATTCTGCACAGGAGCTAAAAATAGCTGTCTAGGTGAAGTTCCATAAATTTTGTGATTTTGGCAGAAATGCTTACGTTATACTTTCATCTTTCAATGTTCAGTTCATTTTCCTCAACATTTAATCGAAAACTAATAACAAACTCAATGTAATGTTACTTGGAAATTTTTTCACGCTGTTTAAAATTTTGCTCCATTTTTTAATAAACCAAAAACTACTGAAGATATTTCAACAAATTATGTATAATTTTAAAATTTTCAATTTAAGGCTGATCCATTTGTCCATGGATCAGCCTTTCTCCATATTGTACCCCATGAGGGTGAATGTCATAACCAGACAACCTCCACATTGCCTTACGTAATCACTTGACTGCCCTCAAGGCCATGATGAGGACCCACTTCATACTCCCATAGTATCGATATGCCACATTTATTGGGTTGAAATTTGTATTTTCGACTTCAAATTCCATAAAAATCTGCATAAATGTGAAACATTTTGCACAGGTAGATTGGTCTATACGATTAATATACTAATTGAGCTTTGCCTTTTTGGTCCCTTTTGGGCAAGAAAATATACTTACCCCAAACTCATTCTGATAGGTTTTGTCGGGAATATTTAATAGTTTCTCTTCGACAGCTGTTTGGTCAAACGATTTTATGCTTGTGTGGTAAAAACCGGAAAATATTTAAGTAATTTTCATGTTTGCCTTAAACCAATTTTGTCTGTTCCTCAATCTGTAATATAGTGGTATTAATATCAGAGTAAATATGTTGAAGGTACACTGTCTGCCAAATTGGGTCTAATGAGACTGAAACATTGCTGGCAATTTGAATGTAGTGCCAAGTTGCAATGTAAAGTTCACATGATACTGTAAAGAAAACATTCAAATTGGCATTTATTGTGGGTGCACTTACTTCAAAGGTTGTACTTTGAAGTTGGTTAGTGTCCACAAACCAGAACATAACTATTGTTAAGTGGAATGAAGTATGACTGATTTGGCGAATATTCAGGTCATACTATTACCATAACTGACTTGTGGAGGTGATTCAAGCCAAGGTCACTACTGTTTGTCTACGCACAATTAGTGGGAATAGTAATTTCTAACTGGAAGTCTACTGTATTGACCGTGGGAAAGTGAGCATCACTGAACATTATAGGGAATAACAGTTAACTCAGCCCAACTCGGCCATATTGCCAATAAAGCTTGCTTTGAAACTGTCTGCTTTATTTGCTATTTGACCATGTAGCCGTGGTCTTACCTTCAAATTGTAACCATTGTTACGGGCTTACTAAACACAATTTGGCAGGTAGTATGTACTTCAACATAGTTAGTATAGTCCTTAAACATTGTATTAATTAAATACAAAATTAGGAACAGACTGTTCTTTTAAATCTGCGTCAAAACACGATACTTTCATATTCCCCAAATAAAAAAAAATCTACAATGTGGCATGTCTGATACTGATGGTGATGACTTGGTGAGGATTTTGTGAGAACACACCCGGTGGCTTGCATGCAGTGAGATGGGGTGAGGAGGCATGCAGGGGTAAGGAGGAGGAAGAAGTTTACCTCTGACGCGCATCATCACTCATAAGCACTGACTCGCTACAATTAGTACCATTGAAGAAACACTGTCAGACATGGGCACATAGCTATACATAGGGCACATATATATGGATACACATAGGGCACATATACATGGATACACATAGGGCACATATACATGGATATACATAGGGCACATATACATGGATACACATAGGGCACATATACATGGATACACATAAGGCACATATACATGGACACACATAGGGCACATATACATTGATACATATAGGGCATATATACATGGATACAAATAGGGCACATATACATGGGGACACATAGGGCACATATACATGGGGACACACATATATATGAATACATATAGGGCACACATACATGGATACACAGATGGCGCATATATATGGATACACATAGGGTACATATACATGGATACACAGAGGGCGCATATATATGGATACACATAGGGTACATATACATGGATACACAGAAGGCGCATATATATGGATACACATAGGGCACATATACATGGATACACATATAGCGCATATATATGGATACACATAGGTACATATATATGGGGACACATATATATATGAATACACATAGGGCACACATACATGGATAGACATAGCGCACATATACATGGGGACACATAGGGCACATATATATGGATACACATAGGGCACATATACATGGATACACATAGGGCACACATACACTGATACACATAGGGCACATATACATGGGGACACATAGGGCACATATACATGGATACTCATAGGGCACATATACATGGATATACATAGGGCACATATACAAGGCTACACATAGGGCACATATACATGGGGACACATAGGGCACATATACATGGATACACATAGGGCACATATACATGGATACACATAGGGCACATATACATGGATATACATAGGGCACATATACATGGGGACACATAGGGCACATATACATGGATACACATAGGGCACATATATATGGATACACATAGGGCACATATACATGGGGACACATAGGGCACATATACATGGATACACATAGGGCACATATATATGGATACACATAGGGCACATATACATGGATACACATAGGGCACATATACATGGATACACATAGGGCACACATACATGGATACACATATGGTGCAATCGAGTGTAGCTAGGTACACATGTACCCAGACACATGGGGCAAACTATACATTATATACAACTGCATCGAACACTTCATCACCCTACAAGGTGTTTTCTACCATCTGCTATTCCAGCTAGGTATATCAGTTAATTAACAGAAAAGAAATGCAAATGTGTTTGTGAAAATTATAAAATAATTATAAGTTAACTTAAAATTTCATTGTATGATGATCAATTTCTAATATGACTTCACAAGTTTGAGAAAGGAAATGACCAATTAATTCTTGTAATGATAGTTTTGAAAAAAAGCTGTACCTATTTGGGAATGATTCTTACGATCACAATATGAATGTTCAACTAACGACATTGGTCATGACAGCGAGGCAAAAAATTCAACGTTTAAAATGTCACAATCGTTTCATTTTTTCCAAATAAGTGAACATGTAATATCAAATTGAATCACAGAACTAAAACAATGCTTCACTACAGTTATATACAGTTGCTATGAAGTGACAAACACATGAATCTTGGTACAAACAACATATACACTGTACTAATAACTACAAACACATCACGTCTATGGGCTTGACATCATTTTACTGTTTCTAGAAAAATCTGGTAATATTTTGTCTCTTCTATTTTCTTATAAATTCGTAATATAATTTAAACAGTAAATGTAGATAGTATTAAAATATCACCTCTTCTGGAAGATGATAAACACATTATGTCAATATTTATATGTGCCATTTAAAGATCAGTAAAAACACATTTACGTTAAATGTCAAGGTATGTACAGACATCACCCAACACGTAAGGAGACCACATTAAACAATTCCAGTTCAGTCAAGTCATAATAAATTAGATCAGTTAATAATTTAGGAAAAATTTGTTTTAATAAAATCTGTGATCAACAGATTTTATGCAGAAAAAGTCTTGAAGTATTCAAAAAAGTGTACAGGTCAGAGTACAATTTCTAGTTTTATTTACAAGTATTTACAAGTATATACACACATGTATCTAGGCAAATTCCCACAACCGTAAATGCTAAACCCAGGATCAACGATTACATGGATGTAATGTGTGATATCTCATACAAAAACTAACACGAAATTTCAGGGATTTAAAAAAATAATTGCAACACGTCTTGTTCTAAATAGGGAACTATCAACTTACAAATATATTATTTTAGCATTAAAGATACAAAAGGGGACGTTATCCCTGCCGTTTACCTGCGTAGGGCCTCGTTATGTTTCTGGGCCAGTAGCTGCAGATGCTGCTCCCCAGTCGGGGATGATCGGGGTGCTACACCCCCTTCCTTTCTCGTGTTCAGATGTACTGCCCTCTGGGGTGAAGCCCTAATGTCTTCTCTGTACCCCTGCAGGGAACAAGAAGTTACATAATAAAATAATCTTAATCAAAAGTGTTATCTTTATTGCACAAGTTCATGTATTTCTTGTTAGAGAAAACACTGGAAATATATTAATTAAATTTTCCATACAAATAAGGGATCATCTCAAAATGTCGATGTCCGATACCAGACAAAATTACCTCCATCTTAGCCTCCCACCCCGCCCCCAAGACAAATGATATCAATATATTAAAAGTACCGGTCAGAAGCGTAAAATATTGATGTCTGACATCGGATGAAACTGTCTCTGACTCTCCATCTCCCAAGCGAAAGCCATTTCATCTGATATCGGGCATTGATATTCTGAGATGATCACTAAACCATTGAATTTTTAAGAAAAATGTAATATATACAAATGACATAGAAATCTCCTTACCAAAGGTTCATCCTGCATCTCATTGCTATTCACACTCACAAGTTCCGCCCCTAAAATAAATTAGATGGTTGTGTTGGTAAAACTTAAAAACATTATATACATCTGACAATATTAGACACAATATAAATTTAGGTTATCGAGACCAGGATTTGATTATTACAAATATAATTCACACAAAAGTTTCCTAAGGTAAAATTAAAATGTTTTAGTAAATGTAAAAAAATCAAACGGGTTATATTTTGTATGATATGGTAAATCACATGAACATCCAATGCTTTTCTAACAAAACAGTTTAATGAGAATTATTTGCAATTCAACAACACAGCTAGAAAGTTAATTAATTATAACTATTCTTTGTTCGATATCTTTTATATCCAGTTCCTTAATTACACTAGCAGCCTATACCACAACATTACAAATATGGAGGGAAAGTTTTCTTTACTGATTTCAAGGTACCCAGGGGTAAGTCTCACTTGCAATGCCATAATATTTACATTGGAAACAGTGGCGTACCAAGGGAGCATTCATTGGTGTCTGTGCATCATTATCACTGTCAGAATGAACACTAACAGTCATTTGTTGCCTTACCCCGAGTTGCAACAGTAGCTGCAACAGTTACCGAAGGCAACGACTTTTTTGGGAGAGTTTTAGTGCTGGTTTTGTTGCCAACACAGACTGTGGAAGAGTGAGTGTCACAGTGTGGAGTCTGAGTGGAACCTGCAGGCAGTCATAGAGTGCATGCATGCAGATTAGTGCACAATAGATGCAGACACAGAAGTCAGGCTGCATATTAGTGAACGAACAGCAAGTAGACTGTTATACTCCCCACCAGAGGTGCCACTGCATAAGTTACATGTGTTCCACATCGTGTTTATAAATCCAAACACCACTGCTGTTTATGACACTTCAACTGACGGATCAATTACTTCGTCGTTTGTTTATGTCACAATCTAAATTATGCTTGATCTCCATAAAACTTTGCCATGCCAACACTGTTAATAAGTGATAATATGTGAATTACTTTGCTAGGACGGCATGACATCTGCTAGATCAAACATTCCTGCATACAGTAGTTGCTTTAAAAACTTTGCCTGATGTTTTTGTCAAAAAGAAAACCGTTTGTGGCCAGAATTTCAACAAAATATACGACGGAATATCTGAATGCTCTGCGTTTTCAGCATAAATTTGTTGATGGCATGATGGACTTTCTTCTAGACAAAAGGTCACGATTGAAACTGAAAGGTATGTTGACAAACATTAGGAGTTTATCAAATGAAATCAAAATATGCAAAATCTGCACATCTATACTTCATTTTGTAAACTCTATCACCAAGAGATCTCTTGATTTCAATTGTACACAAATGTGGACAGGGGAATTTGACCAAAAATACAATACTCATTTAAACAATTATATAATATATGCTTTACTATTTGAATAGTAAAGCATATAATATCAGTTCATAGTTAAAATGTCATAAACAAAAGTGGTATTGCCATGCCAACACCAGATCACCAGTTGTTTAGACCACTTTGTGGGCATCCATTTTAAAGTATAAAAAAACAAGTTGTTGGAGTTTTTGATGCATGTGCAGAAGCTGGTAGAATTAGTGTAGAAAAATGGACAGAAACGATAAGAGCAATATATTGAAAGATTCTACAAAAAATAGAAGAAGTAAAAATGGCAAAGAAGTAGGACCATGCAAAATGAAGGATCGTGGACTTTCATCATTATTTTTTTATTGTGATGAGGACTTTCTGTACTGGCTAAAACACTAATAAAAACTGGTCTACCTAAGAGTGGGCACATATCTTGACTTTATAACAGTTATTCTTTTTACATTCCACTTATTCTGTGATATTAATTCATGGTTTTCACTCATATATATATATATACTCATATGATGTGATTTACAGTTATAAATATATATACAAAGGTAATTTAAAAAAATTAAAGTTACCAATCGTTCAATATTTTAAGTGTTGTTCCTTCTGCATAAATATATATATACTCATATGATGTGATTTACAGTTATAAATATATATACAAAGGTAATTAAAAAAAATTAAAGTTACCAATTGTTCAATATTTTAAGTAAGCCTGCGTGTCTTTATTTTGATACTACCACTATGATTTTGTGCAAAGAGAATGCAGTAAATTGGTGAAAACGTTCATGTTGAGAAGTTAACTTAATCATGTCAAGAAGAATTTAAAAACAAACATTGTATTGTTTCTAACTGTTTTTGGATGAGTTCCTGTCACATCTTTCAATCATCGACAACTTTGCCATTTTTATCCAACACTCAGTGCACATGTGCAAACTGAAAAATTAGCAAGCCAGGAAGATATAATGTACGCCGTGCAAATTACCCATGCAATCCAACAAGTTTCACTTGAAACAGGCTAATCACACAAACAACAAAAATATACATTGTTTTCTGAGAGATACTAAAACCAACAAAATTAAACAGGAGAGTTTCATCAACACAAACATGCTTCTACGCTATGGGAGGGTGTGAAGAAGGAATATCAAAAGAACAGTATGTCAACAAATTACACATTTGACAAGAGCAAATTAAAATAATCAAGTGGAAAATAGGATTAGTGATTACAGTAGACAACAGTTTGTTATTTTAGACGGTGTAGGTCTTTTAAGAAGTCTTAAAATGCACTGAAATGTATTTCAAACAACTTTCTGTAAACTTGTGTGTTTCTAGCAGACTGAGCAGTTGTGTTGTATTTTTACTTGAATTTTTACCTTTACTTCTGCTGGGATCGCAAATGCAGAAATATACCACAGGTCACGTCAGCTTAAATATATCTGCTAATGGTCTCTAATGTAAGTCTGGTTATGTGAGATTTAGCAGGTGAAGTAGGAATGGTTGGAAAAGTTCACAAAGTCCAACAAATGTGTATCATTACATATCGGTGTGCGGCGGTTTGTGTGGAAATAAATTGTTACAGTAGCGCCACCTATGAAATGGAATATTAATGCACAGTAATGTCACTGTGAATATCAGGACTAGAAACATGGTGGATGTTGTTTGGCAAACATGTCACGTCAGTTTAATCCAGCAGCTGTTCACTGTAGTTTTGGAAGCCATTTTGGGTCGCTCAATCTCACAAGTATTCGTGAGGGTGGTGTGAAACATTACAAAACACACCATTTTTGTGGACTTTGCGAACAAGTGAGAGACAGAGGTGACAGAACAAGTGAGACCACCCATCAGAAGTAAGAGACAGAGGTGACAGAACAAGTGAGACCACCCATCAGAAGTAAGAGACAGAGGTGACAGAATAAGTGAGACCACCCATCAGAAGTAAGAGACAGAGGTGACAGAATAAGTGAGACCACCCATCAGAAGTAAGAGACAGAGGTGACAGAATAAGTGAAAGAGCATATACCTTCTTCAAGTGCAACTGTCAGCGGTCGGTGAGAGTATGCTATGGTCACATTGCCTGTCAATGTGGAAATTAAAATGTGCAAAATTTCACATGCAATAATCAAAGAAAGCAAAGCCACGCATCACATGCAAGTCGACTCGGTAAGGTTCTTTGACCACTCTAACGGAACAGTTCTGATATAAAAATACAAATAACAAGAAAACTTATTTTGTGCCTAAATTCTTGTAAACCAATGTAAAAACAAAAGTGTTGGCTGATCTCAAAATTGAAAACAGAATTAAAGTTATCAAGAGATTGAACATGGGATGGATATGCCAGGGATCTAACAGGATAAGTCTGTAAATGATGGCAGAATTGTGTTATGTTATCAACTGATCTTACACTAAAATGGAGCAAATTTCAAAGTTAGTGCAATAATCGGGTTCTATGTGTGTATTAACTTGAGAATCAAAAAGGGGTGAAACATTTATTAAAGTACATTTCATGTTTTATGTGTCTGAAAGAAACATCAAAGTTTATGTTGACCTGTGATTTGTTAAGGAGTGTCTGCCAAGGGAACACTGCATAGAAGACATATAGTATATTTTGTAATTTGCTCTACAATACGTTGTTACTGCTTAAAAAACAGGAGATTCAACTTAAAATGAAATTGCACAGTTCTACATGTAAAATAACAAAATACCTGATTTTATTTTTAAAATATGAACTTGTAGAAATAACCAATCATGAATAATTGAAAGAATGGCCAATGGAAAAAAAAACAATTGTCAGAGCTCAATTGAAGGTACTGTATTCATTCTAATTAGCGCTAAGATATGTTAAAAAAAATCGTCCCTATTAAGCGTACACCCAAATGAGCCAAGTTTAAATAGATACAAAGTCATTGCCGGCCGAGTTGGTCACTTGGTGACTTGGATGATGTAAGAGCAGACTTAACTGCACCTGACTAATTCCATCCGACGTACAAATGATTACTGTATAAGTAACGGTGTCCTACACAAGCAACGTAATCCACTGTAAGTAATTAAGTTGTATGTTGTATGAAATGTTTAATCACCAACGTCTACGTTAAATCTCAAAGTCACAAATATTCCCATATCAGGCCGTATGTACAGCGTCATCTGGTAGATGTGGCTAACCTGATTTCCAGGGGACCATTATTTGTCTTATGTCAATTAAAATGGTCTCAATGCTTGTATCTGAAGATGCATCCACTTCCCCATTCGCCAAGATTTCGAGCAGCAAGCAAGCGGATTACGGCGAGTCCGGCATCACTCACTGGCGAGCAAGTGGACGATGACACCAGCAAGCAAATCCGGCATCGATCGTCGGCAAGCAAGCGGGACACTTGTGTCGAATCCGGACCCAACTCGATTTCGCCGTTATAACTTGAGTTTTGTGTAACTTTGATACCTCAGTGCGTTGGTTCCATCATTCGGCATCATCCCAGGCATATTTATATTACGAAAATACAACCATGTTTGTGCTAGTCTGCGCTGCTGCGGTCATGCGTTACTGCATCGCGCGCATAAAATGAGCGATATACCAGCGTATGTTGATGCATACCAGGGCGCTATTTACGCCTCAAAAGTGCGCTACGACACAACATTCCTAAACGTAAATACGCCTGGCATAACGTTGAATTTATACCCTTGCATTCTTATCGCAACATAATAATTCTGTGACCATTTATCAATGTATTGTGTTTGTATTATCCCAGTTACTTTTTATTCAATCAAGACAATATTTTTTGAACACTCGGTTGCTCCGCTCAGCCACAACGAAACTGCCTATTACAAGCGAATAAATACTAACCGCTCCCTTACTACATAGCTAGCAGTATATTCACCAGGTGGCACCATTGTCTCGCTATTTGGGCATACTAATGGCATACTTCCTCCTCTAGATCGTTTCCCTTCATAAGGAAGACCAGCGAGACAGTGGAGAGACGAACTAGACGAGTACTGGAAGGGCACCATCTGGCAGAGGATAGCACAAGACAGGCAGATTTGGAAACTTCGCCCAACCACGGGACACTACGGCTGTACAATGATGATGAATGGCCTACGCCAAGTAAGCGTGTCGTCTGATTGGATACATTCACATTTCGATCAAACATTCGAATATACTACGTGTTTAGTACTATTAATGTAGGTTGCTTAGTGTTACCAGCTGTTTATATATTCACGTGTGGTCAAGAGGATACAAGAACGCTGCAAAATCTCCAGATATGTGTGAAAAAATGTTATGTAAAAAGATCGTCACATGTCGCAGTAATCTGATATCGGGGGAGAGGACATTGCATTATGGATCCCTGACATCGCTAAAAATGGGGGTGTATGCTAATTAGGGCATGTACGCTAATTAGAACGAATACGGTATGTGAAATGAAATGATAATAAAAAAACTCTTAATCATGAAGCGGCGTACAAATGTTATGTTTCATGCAATCAGCACTACACATCATCAATTAAAAATAGTAAAAAATACTTATAAATGAGCAATGCCTTTGTGAAAAGGAAGCAGGGCACAGGACATGCAATTTTTAAATAGTATACATTTTTTTCACCCAATTTATTGCAAGGAAATGTGGTAAAGCAGCCAAAGAAATGCATATTTCTCACAATACATACTGTCGTCATTCCAGTAGTCATGACCTGTCACCATGGAAACACAAGTTTAAATACTAGTGATACTAGTACTCATGCACAATATATCTCCCGGTACTTATACTAAACGTGATGTGAAAATCTACATACAGCAATTTCATTGTTGAGAGGGTAGGTAATTACTAATTACTGGTAGTCACACTGAAGAGCAGATCATGTTCCCTAAGGTCAAAACCCAACAGTTCCTCAAGCAACTGAAATGTCCAGAAATTTTATTTTTTAAATTAATTTCCGTCTTGTGCAATTCTGTACAGATAGACCATCGAACTAGGAAATGAGTCTAATTGCATCATCCATCGTTTGCTACTTACTTGAAAGAAAAGATAAACAGCTTCCAAATTATATCATACCACTAACATGTATATAGTTTTTCACTTGGAACTTACAACAAATCGGTTCTGAGAAATCATACCATAAAGGTCTTGGTGTTCATGAGTTCACCTGAAGGCATAAGCTAATCTAAAGATCCGACACCCTGTCCTTTGATGGGCTAAGTCCATCATATATGGGTAAGAATTTTGATTGATGGTATATCTACCAGTCAATATGTGTTATGACCTATTCAAGTGCTACATATGATGGAAGCTGTTTCATGACAAATACGATTTTGACTGTCAAGCCAAACATATGATCCTAGATTTGTCTATGCCTGAAGGTACTCTACATCAAAAGCATATTTTGCGGACAGTTCTCGGTGAAATACATTTATAGAATACACAGTTTACACAATAATTTCTTAGGCATGTTATAATCCCCAAATCAACCAATCAACCCCTCAGCTTTACCATCAACCTGCATCTCAAAATAAACTTTGGTGCAACGGGACTGATTTTGTAGTGGAGGGTCACATGTGTCTACATACGCCAAAGAAAATAGTGCAAAAGTTGCCAAGACTGACCTTCACCCTTGCTGACTGTCTTAGCCGCCTCCTCGACGACCGCGATGTCTGAGTCGAGATTCTGTTTGAGTCGTCCCATCTCGTCCTGAAGTCTCTCCTTGTTCAGCTTCATCTCCTCAAAGTCATGCTTCAGATTAGCTATCTCCTCCTCGTATTCCTATGTACACAAGACAAGAGTTCCTGCATTGCCAAGGGGAAAATTAAAATTGAATTGTCACTGGGATATAATATTTATAAATTTATCTCCACCTCGTATTCGTAAGAATACAAGAAAAGAGTTCCCATGTCTGTCGCCAGGGGGAAACGGAACATTTTCATTGGGATCTAATGATTATAAATTTGTCTTCTCTTTGTATTCCTACGCACAAGATAACAGTTCCTGTGGCTACAGGGAGAAAATAAAATTGTCACTGGGATCTAATGATTACAAATTTATCTTCTCCTTGTATTCCTATGCACAAGAAAAGAGTTCCTTCGTCGCCAAGAGGAAAATTTAAATTGTCATTGGGATTTAATGATTACAAATTAATTGATGTATACTCTCCTTGTTTGGCATGCCACCCGTCACGCCACCCGTCACGCCACCCGTCACGCCACCCATCATGCCACCCGTCATGCCATTCGTCATATCACCCGTCATACCACTCGTCATATCACTCGTCATATCACTCGTCATACCACCCGTCATATCACTCGTCATATCACTCGTCATATCACTCGTCATACCACTCGTCATATCACTCGTCATATTACTCGTCATATCACCCGTCATACCACTCGTCATATCACTCGTCATATCACCCGTCATATCACCCGTCATATCACTCGTCAGACCACTCGTCATACCACTCGTCATATCACTCGTCATATCACTCGTCATATCACCCGTCATACCACTCGTCATATCACTCGTCATATCACCCGTCATATCACCCGTCATATCACTCATCATATCACCCGTCATACCACTCGTCATATCACTCGTCATATCACCCGTCATACCACTCGTCATATCACTCGTCATATCAACCGTCATATCAACCGTCATACCACTCGTCATATCACTCGTCATATCACCCGTCATACCACTCGTCATATCACTCGTCATATCACCCGTCATATCACCCGTCATATCACCCGTCATATCACTCGTCATACCACTCGTCATATCACCCGTCATATCACTCGTCATATCACCCGTCATACCACTCGTCATATCACTCGTCATATCACCCGTCATATCACCCGTCATATCACTCGTCAAACCACTCGTCATACCACTCGTCATATCACTCGTCATATCACTCGTCATATCACTCGTCATATCACCCGTCATACCACTCGTCATATCACTCGTCATATCACTCGTCATATCACCCGTCATACCACTCGTCATATCACCCGTCATATCACCCGTCATATCACCCGTCATACCACTCGTCATATCACTCGTCATATCACTCGTCATACCACTCGTCATATCACTCGTCATATCACCCGTCATACCACTCCTCATATCACTCGTCATATCACTCGTCATATCACTCGTCATATCACTCGTCATATCACCCGTCATACCACTCGTCATATCACTCGTCATATCACCCGTCATATCACCCGTCATATCACCCGTCATATCACTCGTCATACCACTCGTCATATCACTTGTCATATCACTCGTCATATCACCATTTCGAAAATGATCACCCTAGAGGGCAAGAGAAGCTGGCAGTGCCAGAAGAACAGCTGGCTGGATGACATCATCGTGTGGACTAATCTACTCCTACCAACACTGTGCACCGCAGAAAGCAGACCAGACTGGTGCAGACTGCTAGTGGACAGGACACTCCTATGACTGTTCTGGTCAAGGACAGAAGTGAAGATGGTGTGATAAACCATGTGATAAACCATGTGAATCTCAGAGACTGCCGTCAGATATCTTAAGCAATTGTGCATTAACTACAAAGAATTATATTAGTATGGACCCTAATAATCCGGAAACATCAACATCTGGATATCATTACATGGCAACGGAATTTACAAATGCTAATTTACCCTGCAGTAAGCTTCATTTGTTTACCCTGAAAACTTGTGATCAAACGGTGCAGATTAACGAGGTTCCACTCTGTTAGTGGGGGAATAGTGTTAACATCTGCTATATAGACTTTATTACAAGCAAGCACACAACACTTTCAGCATGAAATCTTGGAGTATTCTTTGATGATAATTTAAATTTTAGACGGCATATTTCTCAAACTTGTTCTTGTTGTTATTATCATATTCGTGATTTATGATGTATTTGTCATTATTTGCTTCTTTTTGTTGCAAAAATAACAGCACTTGTTACTAGCAGACCTGATATCACTAGGTTACAATGTGTACAGAATTGCTTAGCTAGAGTTGTGACTCGGACTCTGTGCTTTTCTCTTATTTTTAACATCTGTACCGTTACCTATCAGATAAATTCATGTAAGCAATTAGCATATTTATATTAATTGCTTACTCCTGTAAAAATGCCTATCTAGCTTCGATCATCTAGTTCTGATTTACTTTTTGTTTCCAGAGTCAATATTAATATTGAAAATAGGGCATTTTCTGTTGCTGCACCAACTCTCTGGATATCTTCCCTCTTAGTGTTAGATCAGTTGAAAATATTATACAATTTTGTCGTCATTTAAACTTACCTTTATAACCTTGCGTATCCACCTTAGCTCGCTGGCGTATCGATCCATCTGTTGACGACTTTAATACGGCTTATCTATTCTGATATTGACTAACCCTTTTGTCTTGATGCGCCTCTGAGCTTGGTTTCCGAGGATTTAGGCGCAAAAGAAGTTACGTTATTATTATTTTAAGAAATTATCCTATTCCATAACCCACTAAATAAACAGCTGGCAAGCCAAGTAAATGTACATACTGGATCTGTCAAGAACATTTATAGAAATTTGAGTAGATACAGATAGACAGGTTTGAGACAGAAGATATTGATGTTCATTATGACAAGTGCTAAACAAATTCTGTCATAAAGGTCACCATAACATTAGACATTATACTATCAATATAATACTACTGACCTGACGTAGTCTGTCTTTTTCTGCCTCAATCTGCTGGGTGTTTTCAATGACAACTCTTTGTACTGACTTCCCTTTCTCTGGCGTAGACGTGCCTTCGTTACCTGAACATATCACAGCATCTTAATTTCTGTGAGATTGTACATTATGTAAACAACAAAATATGCTATATAAATCTTTGTTCAATGCTTGTGTCATCTTGTGTGATACAGTGATACATACAATTTTAAAAACTGACACAAGTATTTCTCGTGAATTGATTTTTGTGTGTGTGTGCATGCGTGCGTGCGTGCGTGCGTGCGTGCGTGCGTGCGTGCGTGCGTGCATGCGTGGATGCATGCAAATGCATGTGCCTGCCTGAAAGTCTCAAAATATAAACATCAGATTGAATGAATGCATCGTAGTTTTGTTAACTGTGACGTTTTGTGTGATGTATTCTTTCCTTACAAGACAACTATTTTTAACAGATGATGAATGTACTAATTCATAATAAAAATAATAAAACTATTTTTTACCTGAAATGTCTACTGGGATTTCTCCCCGAAGCATGGCACGTAGCTTCTTTATCTCATCTTGATACTCTCGCAACAAGGCGTCTTTTGGGTCTTCGTTAATCTTAGGCTTATTCTTAATGTTCTTGGCACGGTTTGCGTATCGCAATGTACTCAGTGTTTCGTCATAGTTGTAGTCAGCCGGCGAGAGACATGCTACCATCAATGTCTTAGTGTTGCCCCCTAGTGAGTCCTGTAGGAGTCGGGTGAGTTTCGAGTCACGGTACGGAATGTGTTTTGATTTGCCATCGACTAGCGCAGATATGACGTTTCCAAGTGCCGACAGAGAAAGGTTGATCTTTGTTGCTTCCTTCAAACGATCACCAGTCGCACCTATAAATATGAGTCAAGGTCAAAAGTCACCATATTCATTAGAAGATCACCATGAAAAATATATTCAACATTAAAATCCTATAGGGTGGTTTGCTTACTTCATTCAGCACATATTATGTTCATCAATGTGTTTTGTTATTAATGAGAGAACAGCAAAATATCATTTCATTTCAATGATGTGTCTTATAGCTTGTTACAACTGACAACATATCTTTGTGTTTGGCATTACAAAGTTTTTGTATATAACATACTACCATGAGTACGATCCCATTTTCATAATACATTGCATGACAATGTAGTCTATGCAACCCATGCCAATGTGTGTGACCAGGATTACTGAAATACAAATTTATATTGCAATGACTGTATATACGGTGTGCTATGAAATATTTTGACAGTTAACATTTTTTTTTTCAATAGTATCCTAACAAAACAAAATATCAATATGGCACAACAATGGATCAGAAAAAAACAATTAATTATTTCAGGATAGTTGCAAGACTATGTTTGGGGTTGTAATGCTGCATTCCAATGGGCTCGTTTATATCATAACCACAACTTGGCAAACTCGAAAGTTCACCCGAGTATGACTGGTAAATTTATGCAACTGGATCAAATAGGCATTACAATTCTTGATATACACGAGCCCATGGGGACACAGCATTATTATGAATGTACACCAAATCGAGAAAGCCTTCTCTGAGAGACACTGTAGACATAATGAATGTACCTGTCTTTGCCTGCCGCTCGCTGCCAGCGAGATCGACAAGGTTCAACTTTGCAGCACGGATGTGGGCCTCCCCCGTGTCATCCTCATCGCAACGCTCCAGGTGGATTGTGAAGATCGAGTGACTCCGCGATGATTCCGCGTTCATCATCGTTGAGCCAACGGAGCGGTTTTTCCACCCTTTCTCCATCACACTCTCACAGTCGAACACGTTCTTGCATGGGTGCATCGACAGGTCTACGACATCACAGGTTGACAAGAGTTAGAGGGAGGTTGTTTTTGTCTGTTACCCGGACTTCACAGAATCACAGTTTGACTTATATGGGCATATACCCGGTAGGTCGGGTCACATAATTGGAGCAACAGGTCAAATCGCCTATAACGCAAAGTAAACCACCAGTGTCTCCTATGTTCCTTTTAAACATGTTTGCTCAGTAAGCATCCGATACGTGTATATAAATATTAAAATATGCTATCTGTAGATACCCAATGTTATTTGTGATCATTTCCACCACTCATAGCGAATCAGGTTGACTTTTACCCTAATTTGACCTTTGAACTTTGAAACGGTTATTGCATGTATCAGCCATGGTGGTAATTATTAATGGAAAGTTCGCTGAATTGGTTGTCTTGAATGTGGGAAAATGCGACTAGGCCACACATCAAAGGGTCTGGTGATTAATCCCGCCAACCTCTGTGATGCTACCAATGGATTGTGCTTACAACAAGCATATTTTGATTACAATATGAACATCGAACAATGAATATTAGAGGCACTCATTGGATATTAAGAAACATATTTTTTTTATTTGTGCAAGTTTAGAAATCCTTTTAAACGGCTTTTCATGTATTATGCCAAAACGCACAGAATCTGACCACTGAACTGCCTTGAGAAAATCAACAATATCAACACATATGTAAGGTAGCAGTCTGGACACCTACACATGTTCATAGTTATGTTGTAATATGTGTTGACATGTTAATTAAGAGATGGTGCCCATCTTAGTTTCCATTCTAATGTCGCTACCAGCCACAATATGGCAGCACCATATGCAAAGTAGATGATGGATATTGTTACATTCTTTATTTTATGAAACTACATTTTCATGATTTAATTGTCAAGGTGTGTGAAAGATTGTTCACCATTACACCTAAACTTGCATATTTTAAAGAAATTATTTAGTTATAAGGTTTTTCACTGTAATATTATGGAAAATTGCTTTGAGTGGACACCCCAGGATGGTGTGGTTGACCCCCACTGGCTGGCTGTAAACAGTAGTGGTCTTAATGAATTTTAGAATACTTACATCCTGCTAGCGATATAACTTGCAGAGTATACAGTTTTAATCATGTCTAATCAGGTACTGTATTTCGTATTATGATGCTTAATCTGTACTATTAGGTTAATTGTAAGTGTTTGGTTCAGTCATTTAACAAGTCATAGAATGCGTATACTGTGTGGTAAATTGGAACTGAATATGATAACACGAAGTAGTATAGGTATATGGAATTGAAATACTTGTTTAAATAATTATCTGTGTTCTCCTATAAATGACATGTTGCACCATGCCATTGCAGGAGGGAGCCAGGCCTCGAATGAATGATGTGAGATTCATTAATGAGCCTCCAGAGCAGTGTTGGGGTGAGCATGGTCATTACAGTCATGGTAGATTATTTAATTATTACAGCTGTTAGATGCATATACTTGTGTTGTTGATTTATATAGAAGTGTATTCTTGGTATAACTTGTATGACAATTATATATCTTTAGATTCCTTTACATTATACTGGATTCATTATATTGCACAAACGTGCTGTGTGACAGGCATCATAATCATTATTGTATCTACATATATTCGCACTGTTAGTACCGTATTGACAAACTGTTTACTTTATTTAGGTTTCTTTTTGTATCCGGAATTAAGACCACAAATAAAGAACTTGATGGAAAAGCTTGTAGCCTACTTGTTTGTTGTACAAATTGGCACCGTCATATATATATTACTATATCTATGCATCCCAAATATGCCTAAAGGCATATTGTGCCCAAAAAGATATACAATAAATATATCACAATACTTTTAGTGAAGCTATATTATTAACATTAACAATGCAACATGTGCGCCAATAATGAGTATGGCACATGAACATAAGGCAGCACCTTGTATGTAAACCCCTTTATCAGGGTGTTCCTTAAGATCAAGCTTCATTTTTGAGTCCTTTCCCAATAAATCCCGGACGTCTTCATTGTAGATCTCCAGGTAGGAGGTGTGAACGAGATACTGACTGCTCTCTGACACTTGGATTGTCTCAAAGATGTGGTCAAAGGCCCTGCAAACATGAAACATAATGGTTCAAATAATAATATTTTTTACTTATTTCACAGTCAGTTTACATTTTTTCTCCCCCCCAAATGTTTTGACTGCTATCAGCAATCTTCAACAGACGGCTACCACTAAATGACGACACTGTAGTAATTTTGTGCATATGTCACCAAAGGAAACTTATTGAATGCCTCCACGATGTTTCTAATAACATGAGGTTTCTGATCATGCCACAAGCATAGCAGAGTTGAACAGTTTCAATGGCATCACAAAACTGAAACAGGTTTTAATCATTCGGATATCATACATATTTCATTCAAAACAAACGTTTATACAATCGAAACGATCATCGATCACACAAGATTATAACCGATTAATTGATCGGAAGCATGAATCAACCAATCATTATAATAATAATAATAATAAGATAACTTCTATTATGCCTAAATCCTTGGAAACCAAGCTCAGAGGCACATCAAAACAAAAGGATTGGTCAATTTCAAAATCCACAAGCAGTATTCCAGTTGTCAAAGATGGTTCAAGGTGCTAGGGAGCTACGGTGGATAAGCAAGATATAAAAGTTAAGTATTTAAATGATGACAGAATTTTACAATATTTTCAACTGATCAAACACTAAGAAGGAGCATACTCCAAAGTGTTGGTGCAGCAACAGAAAAAGCCCTAGTCCCAATGTTAGTGTTGACTCTAGGAACAAAAAGTAGGTCAGAACTAGATGATCGAAGCTGGATAGGCTTTCTTACATGAGTAAGCAACGAATGCAAATAATATGGTTGCTTACTAGACAGTGCTTGGTATGTAATGGTACAGATCTTAAATATTATATGATATTGTACAGGGAGCAGACTTCAAAAGTGGTACAGAGCGAGAAAAACAAGATCTTGTAACTACTCTTGCTAAACAATTTTAGACATGCTGAAGTTTTGTGATATCCTTCCTAGTGATATTATAAAGGAGGGAATTGCAATAGTCAAGTCCGCTGCTAACAAGCGCTTTTGCAATAGTCTTAGCAACAGAAAATGACATATACCAGCGAATACGGCGAAGATCACGAATATGATAAAAACAGCAGCGGCATGTTTGAGATATGTGTTGTCAGAAACTGAAGTTACTATCAAAGATCATTCCTAGATTCCGCACCAAGGTTGCTGGCGTGATATACTGATTCAAAATACATGTAGGGAAAAAAACATCCAGTTTACTATGCTATAAAATTGGTTAGTGGTAATCAGAACAACAGTAATCACACCCTTACCTTGGAATGATTCCTCGCTGTGTGGCCGGGTTGGGTATTCCTTGCATGGTGAAAGACTTCCCACAGCCGGTCTGCCCATAGGCAAAGATGGTTCCATTGTAGCCTTCTGTCACACCCTGTGTACACGGTGATTACCCAGTATATTATTTTACGCAATGCAACAAGACAACACCAGATATGGGAGAAATGTGGCCAGAATAACTTTCTGACATTTATTTATTATTCACCCGATAATTGGATGAGTTATTAGCTAAAACACAATACGATCAAATGTGGGCCATTTGAGGTCTTAAACATTGCCCCATTTATTTTACCTATACATTCTAAAAACAAGGCCCACATTATAGAACCATATTTAAATTATGGTAATACACCAGAACTATTAAAAAGAGACGCCTCCCAGACATTTAGACGACTAAAACTACTAACTATTACCACATCCTAGAGAGAGGTGGGGCCATTCCGCCACAAGGTCACCCGAACATGTGACCACCCCACCTCGTAACTATATTATTTTATGTTCCCCCACCATTGGGATCAGTTTAGTGTATTTTTTATTACATATATAACTAGGTAATGACACTGTACATATTGTATTTACCTAATCTAGTCATACATAGTGATTATATTAGTTTATGTTCCCCCACCTTTGCTGTCAGTTTAGTGTATTTTTATTACATATATAACAAGGTAATGACTCTGTACATATTGTATTTATCTAATCTAGTCATACATAGTGATTATATTATTTTATGTTCCCCGACCTTTGCTATCAGTTTAGTGTATTTTGTATTACATATATAACTAGGTAATGACACTGTACATATTGTATTTACCTAATCTAGTCTTACATAATGATTATATTATTTTATGTTTCCCCACCTTTGCTGTAAATTTAGTGTATTTTGTATTACATATATAACAAGGTAATGACACTGTACATATTGTATTTATCTAATCTAGTCATACATAGTGATTATATTATTTTATGTTCCCCCACCTTTGCTGTCAGTTTAGTGTATTTTGTATTACATATATAACTAGGTAATGACACTGTACATATTGTATTTACCTAATCTAGTCATACATAGTGATTATATTATTTTATGTTTCCCCACCTTTGCTGTCAGTTTAGTGTATTTTTTATTACATATATAACTAGGTAATGACACTGTACATATTGTATTTACCTAATCTAGTCTTACATAGTGATTACATTATTTTATGTTCCCCCACCTTTGCTGTCAGTTTAGTGTATTTTGTATTACATATATAACAAGGTAATGACACTGTACATATTATATTGATATAATCTAGTCATACATAGTGATTATATTATTTTATGTTCCCCCACCTTTGCTGTCAGTTTAGTGTATTTTGTATTACATATATAACTAGGTAATGACACTGTACATATTGTATTTACCTAATCTAGTCATACATAGTGATTATATTATTTTATGTTTCCCCACCTTTGCTGTCAGTTTAGTGTATTTTTTATTACATATATAACTAGGTAATGACACTGTAAATATTGTATTTACCTAATCTAGTCATACATAGTGATTATATTATTTTATGTTTCCCCACCTTTGCTGTCAGTTTAGTGTATTTTTTATTACATATATAACTAGGTAATGACACTGTACATATTGTATTTACCTAATCTAGTCTTACATAGTGATTATATTATTTTATGTTTCCCCACCTTTGCTGTCAGTTTAGTGTATTTTTTATTACATATATAACAAGGTAATGACACTGTACATATTGTATTTACCTAATCTACCTTGGTAGTCATACATAGCGATTATATTATTTTATGTTCCCCCACCTTTGCTGTCAGTTTAGTGTATTTTGTATTACATATATAACAAGGTAATGACACTGTACATATTGTATTTACCTAATCTAGTCTTACATAATAATTATATTATTTTATGTTTCCCCACCTTTGCTGTCAGTTTAGTGTATTTTGTATTACATATATAACTAGGTAATGACACTGTACATATTGTATTTACCTAATCTAGTCTTACATAGTGATTATATTATTTTATGTTCCCCCACCTTTGTCGTCAGTTTAGTGTATTTTGTATTACATATATAACTAGGTAATGACACTGTACATATTGTATTTACCTAATCTAGTCATACATAGTGATTATATTATTTTATGTTTCCCTACCTTTGCTGTCAGTTTAGTGTATTTTTTATTACATATATAACTAGGTAATGACACTGTACATATTGTATTTACCTAATCTAGTCATACATAGTGATTATATTATTTTATGTTCCCCCACCTTTGCTGTCAGTTTAGTGTATTTTGTATTACATATATAACTAGGTAATGACACTGTACATATTGTATTTACCTAATCTAGTCTTACATAGTGATTCTATTAGTTTATGTTCCCCCACCTTTGCTGTCAGTTTAGTGTATTTTGTATTACATATATAACTAGGTAATGACACTGTACATATTGTATTTACCTAATCTAGTCATACATAGTGATTATATTATTTTATGTTCCCCCACCTTTGCTGTCAGTTTAGTGTATTTTGTATTACATATATAACAAGGTAATGACACTGTACATATTGTATTTACCTAATCTAGTCTTACATAGTGATTATATTATTTTATGTTTCCCCACCTTTGCTGTCAGTTTAGTGTATTTTTTATTACATATATAACTAGGTAATGACTCTGTACATATTATATTTATCTAATCTAGTCATACATAGTGATTATATAATTTTATGTTCCCCACCTTTGCTGTGAGTTTAGTGTATTTTTTATTACATATATAACTAGGTAATGACACTGTACATATTGTATTTACCTAATCTAGTCATAAATAGTGATTATATTATTTTATGTTCCCCCACCTTTGCTGTCAGTTTAGTGTATTTTTTATTACATATATAACTAGGTAATGACACTGTACATATTGTATTTACCTAATCTAGTCATACATAGTGATTATATTATTTTATGTTCCCCCACCTTTGCTGTCAGTTTAGTGTATTTTTTATTACATATATAACTAGGTAATGACTCTGTACATATTGTATTTACCTAATCTAGTCATACATAGTGATTATATAATTTTATGTTCCCCACCTTTGCTGTCAGTTTAGTGTATTTTTATTACATATATAACTAGGTAATGACACTGTACATATTGTATTTACCTAATCTAGTCATACATAGTGATTATATTATTTTATGTTCCCCACCTTTACTGTTAGTTTAGTGTATTTTGTATTACATATATAACTAGGTAATGACACTGTACATATTGTATTTACCTAATCTAGTCATACATAGTGATTATATTATTTTATGTTCCCCCACCTTTGCTGTCAGTTTAGTGTATTTTTTATTACATATATAACTAGGTAATGACACTGTACATATTGTATTTACCTAATCTAGTCATACATAGTGATTATATTATTTTATGTTCCCCCACCTTTGCTGTCAGTTTAGTGTATTTTGTATTACATATATAACTAGGTAATGACACTGTACATATTGTATTTACCTAATCTAGTCATACATAGTGATTATATTATTTTATGTTTCCCCACCTTTGCTGTCAGTTTAGTGTATTTTTTATTACATATATAACTAGGTAATGACACTGTACATATTGTATTTACCTAATCTAGTCATACATAGTGATTATATTATTTTATGTTCCCCACCTTTACTGTTAGTTTAGTGTATTTTTTATTACATATATAACTAGGTAATGACACTGTACATATTGTATTTACCTAATCTAGTCATACATAGTGATTATATTATTTTATGTTTCCCCACCTTTGCTGTCAGTTTAGTGTATTTTTTATTACATATATAACAAGGTAATGACACTGTACATATTGTATTTACCTAATCTACCTTGGTAGTCATACATAGCGATTATATTATTTTATGTTCCCCCACCTTTGCTGTCAGTTTAGTGTATTTTGTATTACATATATAACAAGGTAATGACACTGTACATATTGTATTTACCTAATCTAGTCTTACATAATAATTATATTATTTTATGTTTCCCCACCTTTGCTGTCAGTTTAGTGTATTTTGTATTACATATATAACTAGGTAATGACACTGTACATATTGTATTTACCTAATCTAGTCTTACATAGTGATTATATTATTTTATGTTCCCCCACCTTTGTCGTCAGTTTAGTGTATTTTGTATTACATATATAACTAGGTAATGACACTGTACATATTGTATTTACCTAATCTAGTCATACATAGTGATTATATTATTTTATGTTTCCCTACCTTTGCTGTCAGTTTAGTGTATTTTTTATTACATATATAACTAGGTAATGACACTGTACATATTGTATTTACCTAATCTAGTCATACATAGTGATTATATTATTTTATGTTCCCCCACCTTTGCTGTCAGTTTAGTGTATTTTGTATTACATATATAACTAGGTAATGACACTGTACATATTGTATTTACCTAATCTAGTCTTACATAGTGATTCTATTAGTTTATGTTCCCCCACCTTTGCTGTCAGTTTAGTGTATTTTGTATTACATATATAACTAGGTAATGACACTGTACATATTGTATTTACCTAATCTAGTCATACATAGTGATTATATTATTTTATGTTCCCCCACCTTTGCTGTCAGTTTAGTGTATTTTGTATTACATATATAACAAGGTAATGACACTGTACATATTGTATTTACCTAATCTAGTCTTACATAGTGATTATATTATTTTATGTTTCCCCACCTTTGCTGTCAGTTTAGTGTATTTTTTATTACATATATAACTAGGTAATGACTCTGTACATATTATATTTATCTAATCTAGTCATACATAGTGATTATATAATTTTATGTTCCCCACCTTTGCTGTGAGTTTAGTGTATTTTTTATTACATATATAACTAGGTAATGACACTGTACATATTGTATTTACCTAATCTAGTCATAAATAGTGATTATATTATTTTATGTTCCCCCACCTTTGCTGTCAGTTTAGTGTATTTTTTATTACATATATAACTAGGTAATGACACTGTACATATTGTATTTACCTAATCTAGTCATACATAGTGATTATATTATTTTATGTTCCCCCACCTTTGCTGTCAGTTTAGTGTATTTTTTATTACATATATAACTAGGTAATGACTCTGTACATATTGTATTTACCTAATCTAGTCATACATAGTGATTATATAATTTTATGTTCCCCACCTTTGCTGTCAGTTTAGTGTATTTTTATTACATATATAACTAGGTAATGACACTGTACATATTGTATTTACCTAATCTAGTCATACATAGTGATTATATTATTTTATGTTCCCCACCTTTACTGTTAGTTTAGTGTATTTTGTATTACATATATAACTAGGTAATGACACTGTACATATTGTATTTACCTAATCTAGTCATACATAGTGATTATATTATTTTATGTTCCCCCACCTTTGCTGTCAGTTTAGTGTATTTTTTATTACATATATAACTAGGTAATGACACTGTACATATTGTATTTACCTAATCTAGTCATACATAGTGATTATATTATTTTATGTTCCCCCACCTTTGCTGTCAGTTTAGTGTATTTTGTATTACATATATAACTAGGTAATGACACTGTACATATTGTATTTACCTAATCTAGTCATACATAGTGATTATATTATTTTATGTTTCCCCACCTTTGCTGTCAGTTTAGTGTATTTTTTATTACATATATAACTAGGTAATGACACTGTACATATTGTATTTACCTAATCTAGTCATACATAGTGATTATATTATTTTATGTTCCCCACCTTTACTGTTAGTTTAGTGTATTTTTTATTACATATATAACTAGGTAATGACACTGTACATATTGTATTTACCTAATCTAGTCATACATAGTGATTATATTATTTTATGTTCCCCCACCTTTGCTGTCAGTTTAGTGTATTTTGTATTACATATATAACTAGGTAATGACACTGTACATATTGTATTTACCTAATCTAGTCTTACATAGTGATTATATTATTTTATGTTCCCCCACCTTTGCTGTCAGTTTAGTGTATTTTGTATTACATATATAACTAGGTAATGACTCTGTACATATTGTATTTACCTAATCTAGTCATGCATAGTGATTATATTATTTTATGTTCCCCCACCTTTGCTGTCAATTTAGTGTATTTTTTATTACATATATAACTAGGTAATGACACTGTACATATTGTGTTTACCTAATCTAGTCATACATAGTGATTATATTATTTTATGTTCCCCCACCTTTGGGGTCAGTTTAGTGTACTTTTTATTACATATATAACTAGGTAATGACACTGTACATATTGTATTTACCTAATCTAGTCATACATAGTGATTATATTATTTTATGTTCCCCCACCTTTGCTGTCAGTTTAGTGTATTTTGTATTACATATATAACAAGGTAATGACTCTGTACATATTGTATTTACCTAATCTAGTCATACATAGTGATTATATTATTTTATGTTCCCCCACCTTTGGGGTCAGTTTAGTGTATTTTTTATTACATATATAACTAGGTAATGACACTGTACATATTGTATTTACCTAATCTAGTCATACATAGTGATTATATTATTTTATGTTCCCCCACCTTTGCTGTCAGTTTAGTGTATTTTGTATTACATATATAACTAGGTAATGACACTGTACATATTGTATTTACCTAATCTAGTCTTACATAGTGATTATATTATTTTATGTTCCCCCACCTTTGCTGTCAGTTTAGTGTATTTTGTATTACATATATAACTAGGTAATGACTCTGTACATATTGTATTTACCTAATCTAGTCATGCATAGTGATTATATTATTTTATGTTCCCCCACCTTTGCTGTCAATTTAGTGTATTTTTTATTACATATATAACTAGGTAATGACACTGTACATATTGTGTTTACCTAATCTAGTCATACATAGTGATTATATTATTTTATGTTCCCCCACCTTTGGGGTCAGTTTAGTGTACTTTTTATTACATATATAACTAGGTAATGACACTGTACATATTGTATTTACCTAATCTAGTCATACATAGTGATTATATTATTTTATGTTCCCCCACCTTTGCTGTCAGTTTAGTGTATTTTGTATTACATATATAACAAGGTAATGACTCTGTACATATTGTATTTACCTAATCTAGTCATACATAGTGATTATATTATTTTATGTTCCCCCACCTTTGGGGTCAGTTTAGTGTATTTTTTATTACATATATAACTAGGTAATGACACTGTACATATTGTATTTACCTAATCTAGTCATACATAGAGTTGGCTTACTTTTAAGGCCTTATGGAAACTTACATCTGGTTTGTGTTATTAGCAAACGGGTAATGATTCCAAGTAACTCTAGTAGGTAATGTTGTCCCACATATTTATGTTATATTATAAATGTGCATACAGGTGAGATAGTCTGAGTCTGAGTCAAATCAACCAATTTTCAGGAAATAAAAAATGGTATGTCTCAGAATTTAGATTTATTTTAACCAGTGATTATGTGGATATACTTGTCCCACATTCTCGCCATTTATACTGCATGACGGCTTCGTTAATTGCTACAGCCGTAGTAGCAAGTACTCTGTACTCGGTATTTATTCAAACAGCTTAATGAACTGGCCCCATCAACGGGGAGTGGACAAGATTATCCAGGCTTTCCAAACCCTAATCTGCTGTTGTTTCGCCCATTGTGTTAGTGCACTGATGAACAAAAAATTATTGATGAACCTAACTAAATTACAACCGGCCAGAGAACATCAAGAACAACAAAACTCTGCATTCTAAATGATACAAAGTTGAAACAAGTAACAATAAATCAAGTCATATAAAGCCATTTTATGTGAGTGATTAATTAACTCATTGTTTTGCCCAAATAATTAGACACACTGTTTCTTGAAAAAACAAGAAACAGTTCATCTGATTGGTTGGCTAACCAAAATATAGGTGAAACTATTGTATCAATACGTAAACATTAATTTTAAATAAAAACCTACCTCAACTAGAGGATAACCAATATCTGCATAGATCTGTTCTGTAGTTGAATTCTGGTCGTATGCCCCATCAAAGGTGAAGGCCTTCGGAACAGATTTCTTGTCATTTGGGTTTCTAATCAGGCAATGCCCAATTGCACTGTCAATCTTGATGATGTCATTGCAGGACATGGACGTTTCACGGCTGTTCATTGGACGACATCTCACAATGACCTTCACGGCCTCGGCAGCCATGCTACAATAAAACAGGTCAAGGTCAAGTGAGAACTTTGTACGTTTAATTTGTCTGGATTTAACTAGATTTAACAAGATAGCCATCCAAAAGTTTTAAAAATATTGAATGGTTTCTAGCTTATATGTGATATATCTACCAATAAAGTTCTATTCTATTGTATAGAACGGCATGCGGACAAGGAAGCTTTTGGTTTATCGAGAGTCCAACAATGTTCTACCTAAGTATAACCCGACCTCCCCAGTTAGCTGCCAATTTAAATTCAGAACATATTCACGCTGCTAGCATTAACACAATCATCTGATAATTTGTTCCAGTCAATTTTGTCCTCTGAGAAAATTTTTATTTTCTCACATCTAACTTACACTGTTCTTTGACTAATGCAGCATCATGCCCTCTGGTTCTACTGCCTTCTTTAAGTTTAAAGAAAATATTTCTATCAATATCTTTGTAACCATTCAATATTTTAAAAACTTATATTTGGTCTCCTTTCAGTCTCCTAGTCTCTAGTGTTGTCAACAGCATCTTTCATAACTAAGATCTTTCAGTTCAGTAATCAGCTTAGTTGCTCTTCGTTGTACTCTTTCTAGCTTATCTATAGCCTTCTTACGATATTGCCTCCATGCTTGTATGCAATATTCAAAATGTGGCCTAACTATTGCTTTGTACAGTGGTATAATCAGCTGTTTCTCTTTATATGTGATATTTCTCCTAATTAGCCCTAGTATTTGAGTGTATACCAAAAGAAAATACCTTGTTCAAGGCAAACACTTAAAACTTGTTCAGTATAAAAATAGCTGAAATTAAGTTAAGTACTACTGCATGTACATATTGCCATTACCTTACTGACAAAACCTTTTCTAATTTTTCATACATTTTTTCGTTGCCAAATTTTTGAAACTTTCGACTGTTTTCATCAGATCGGTACAACTGTCAAAGGTTTTTATTTTAATTAAAACAATTACAAGATATTACTAATATTTACTATATATACAATTACTAATCATAGGAATGACTTCACAATTATTATGTAGTGCATCGTGATACTTTTTTGGTAAACATTAATCAGTCTACATTGATTTAATTATAGTAAGTGAATATAACAATACCTGAAATACCCCAATTAAGTTTATCACAAAAAGAAATGCGTGGTCCTACAGATATAACATGTTTCAATTTTATAAGAAGACTTCTAGATATACAATCCACAAGAGACCACAACAAACCTAACACAGAGTCAGAGAAGTACTGAGTTTGGGGCAAAGATGATACCAATAGCAGGTCCTTACGCTGGGGGTGGGATGGGTGCATATGCTCCCCCTGCTGAGGTATAAGTTCTGCTTGAGGGGAAAATGTTCCGTATGTGTCTCAAGGGTGGTTCAGTTGTAATTTCTTAACCTTAAGGGTGTGTGCATTTGGGGGTTTTTGGGATCCTTGAGGGAGTGCAACTGGGGGTCCCAAGAAGGTGCAGTTGGAGATTTTTTTCTCAAAAAACTCACATAAAAAAATCAACTATGCTACAGGCCTGAATAGTAGTAAATGGCCATTTTTCCAGAAAGATAATTTGTGTTGGCCACCTCCATGTGGGAAATATTGATAATATACTTAAAATTCACGCAATAATTAATCGGACAATTAAGCAACTACATCCTCTGAGCAGTAGATTGGCATGGATAGACATGTGCAAATATTGGATCAATACAAATCGATGCCAATTAATCACGTCCTGTGCTTCGATGCTGACTTGTTACCTGGCAAAACGTCGTTCCAGGGCTACCATAATGTGAGGTAGTTTGGTGGAATAGTATGGCTTAGGCACCTGCGATTAGTCTTTATATTTGTTATTACACCTAAGGTTCCTTCATCATACTGGCTAGTTTGTAATAGCCATGCCAATTATGCCATCTTCCTGGTTAACGAGGTGTAGCTACAACATTGTGACGTTTGTGGAAGTATTGTGTATTGCAGTATTGCATAACCAGCATGTGTAATGCAAAGTATTTGCGATACAAAAAAATTTACATATTGTATTTGCTATAATTTTGAAAGAACTGTAGAAGCTCACCATTTACTCAGCCCAAAGTGACGTGAATGGCGAGGTGACCATATTATTTAGTGCGACTATTTCCTGTACTTTACTGTAATATAAGATGGGACTATCCTAGGGTGACCTTAATAGTGAGGTGGCCTAATGCTTTGTTCCCCCTAATCAAGGAATGTATTTAATTTTTGCCCGTCAAGATATACATGCAACAAAGTATGTCCTTTTGGCGACTGTGACAAAATCAATAACACGTTGAGGGGTCAAATAAACTAATTAACTTAATGGATGCAACATTATTCTACATTACTACAATCGATGGCCCTGCTGGTTATTATTGTACATATATATGTATATACATCTACATCAGTGATACCAGATAACCCAGTAATGCCTGATTGATTCTAATGTACTATTATGACATGTTACTATATCGACACAAATGGCTTTTAAAATCAAAAACTCGCATTTCACTACAGTTGCGATAGTAGTTTATCCTTTTACAGTGAATTATGGTATATACATGTGAATGCTGGATTGGTTGGTATGAAATAAGCTAATTATGTTAGGAACCTCCTCTGTACATTGATAAAGCATAAGAATAACTACACGTCAGCATTACTTATTAAATTTAGATTAAGGAAGATTTGTAATAACAACATATATTTACAACAAGATGTACAGGACGTAACAAATCAGGTCATCACATGCATTTTATTACCGTCATGCAGCTGCTTACAGGCTTTGCGATCATTTCTGTCTGCTGCATTAACTAGTAATTACTGTTTTACTGGTTGCTGGTTGAAAAATGCCAAGTCACATCTGGCACACCGTGACAATTTACTCCAGGTAGTCCATAAATATATTCTTAACTGTTAGACTAGTACACCATAGAACCTTTGAACTAAGACCATATAAAAAAGACGATAGGACTAGTCAAAATTGGCCACATTTTTCAGGTGGTCTGAGGTTAGAATCGAGCTTTGTTTGGATTCTGATGTCAATTTTTACCTGGTAATCATATGCACTATTTTCGGCCAGGAAAACGGTGGTTGCTAGACATCTGTTAAAACATGTTCATGTCAATTCCTTTTCAAGCAGTTGTTAGACTGTTAGAGTTTGTGAGATCTGCTGGATACGATCTGATGGAATTCAAAATAGTTTATCCGCAAGACTAATCCAATACATGTTACCAAAAATAGATAAGCGAGGGAAAAATTAACAACCAAAAAAAAAAACCCCCAAAACACATTTTTTTATGATTGCTAGTACCATTACGCTTTGTGTGATCCCAAGAAACTTGACATTAGCTATTCATACATACATACATATAAATTATTTGTTGGTAATCATTCTGAAAATAAACTATAAACAGTCTTACAACTGTGCCAGTTCCGGTGTCTTAGACACTGCAACAATGTTGGTTCGTCGATACAGTTCACCAATCTACCGATTGAGGCACCACTATCTGATTTCATGTTATAAGCTCCACCCACTTTCAAATGGCGGCTAAGCTGACATACTCGAAGTATATCGACCAACCAGTACAACAAATTTTGACCTTTTGTCTCTGTTGGTTGGCGTACGTTATTGTGACGTGACGCCAACGTAGAGATATATCGAAAGATTAGTGTACTGAGTACCTACCGCCAATATCATTTCGGAACCTTCCAGAACACCGAGAATGGTATGATTGTAGGTCCATCTATAGGTGTTCTATGAACGGTTACCGGGAAATCTATATGATAGAAAGATAACAGAAAGTGCATCCTTTCCAACTATACTAAGATCATCGGATCGGATGAGCTGTGAGGGTGCTAGCGACCGCAGAATTTCATGTTCTGGATGTATTTCGAGTTGTTCTTTTTTCGCTCGCTTATAAAACAGATATAAATATATATTCTTTGTTACATATGTTTCTATGTAGGCCATTGTGCACGATTAGAAAAAGTACCACAGGAATGTACACTGGGGGAATTCAAGGTGTTAGGAATAAAACATGAGCATCTAGACTCAACTAACATAGGTTAATTACTGAATCTTGAATTGGTTATCGCAAGGTGGTTATCTGGCTTAATTAGCTGAGCAGTGATTATTCCTCCAGGTGTGCATGGTAATTCTTTTTTTTATATTTTAGTTAAAAGACACCATGTAACTTACATCATGAACTTCACTTGGCATTGTGCCACATAACAGTGAGTAAAGAGATTTTATCTTCTTCTTTACTTATAGGTGTAGATGTATCTTGGCTACCATCTAAGACAGTTTTTTATTTATTTTAATTAACCACTTTTTTTTTCTTTCTTTTTCCATATGCTCCTTTTTTGGCCCAGTATTTTGCTTCACCTATGGTAGGAATAAAACCATAGCAAAACAGTACCCGGTAGGTTCATTTACACAAGTTTTAGATGCTAAAATTGTTTGTGTGATGTGTTGATGTGTTGATGTGTTGATGTGTTGATGTGCTGATGTGTTGATGTGTTGATGTGTTGATGTGCTGATGTGTTAGACCAACCACAAACCATTTGCAACCAATTATAAGCTAAATCAAGAGTAACATTCCTCTTTCAATATTCCCTCGCTTACATGTTCCACTTGCAGTATCCCCACTATATGTTTAATACAGTGCAATGCATTTGAGAAAGAACCAGAAACATTGAACAAGGAGGAATATTGGCTCAGGTTACTGAATGCCTGGGGCATATTACTGCTCTGAGGGATACTGGCTGGGGATACTGAATGGCATATTATCTGCTCAAGGGATACTGGCTGGGGTTACTAATTGGGGCATATTGAGCAACTCTTTATTACTCAAGGAATATTGGCTTGGGTTATTAATCGGGACACATTATCAGGGCAATATTATCCAAGTGATATTGGTTCAGGTTATTAACTGTGTCTTGGCAACCATTTCACGTCAGTTGAATCCGGTGGGTATTAGCTGTCAGATTGGCAGCCATTTTGAATGATCCGTATTGGTGGGTGGGTTTTTTTGGACAAGTTTATGAGATCATCCCTTAGTGTGCTATGTATATGAACAGACACAACACTGAAGCCTGCTTGTCTCCATAGTCACCAGACGTGTTTTCAGTCAACAAACACGACCAACTGAAACTAGTGCTTGGGACATGAATAATTTAAAATGAAGACACCATTCTGTGTCAGTCATTACATGCAGGTGCTTTTATTCCACGTTGTATGGAAATAAATAATCACAAGTCGAATTGATTTATTGAATGAAACCATTGGGTGATACGTTTAAATGAAATGATGCACCCACAAATTAACTGGTAGAACGAGGATAATTGCTTCTGGTCCAAAGCACTATTTATTGATATAGTGACTGAATAGGGCGACTGAGGCACATTGTGTGTTATATTGTCGGATTCAAACAATTAATAGACTCATTCCGAAAGTGTGCGCTCACACACGCACGCACCATGCGTGACCAGTTCATGTAGAAATAACCAAAGGCATTTCAGATAAACAGATTTACAGCAGCATGCAAACCTCTGTAGACACTGCACTGTACAATTAAAGGTATTCAACAAATAATACTTTATATAAGATCCGAGATAATACCAGGAAAAAATAGAGTATCTGCACATCTATGATTGTTATACATAGTGATAGAATGCAAACTAATGAATGTCTCGATTACCATTATTTATAATGTTTATGCAGTACCATGCATGTACACAATTACACATTTGCATGTACATAGTATAGGTGCCAATACATAACGTTATCCAGTACAAACTGTTGCCTATGTATAGTATTAGATTTCTAGACCATTGTGTATTATACTGCATATTATTTTTTAGCGTATATCAAAGCTACATGTACATGCGTTCAGCTTTGGGTGTAAACTGTATTTATGCAATGCAACAAGACAACACCAGATATGGGAGAAATGTGGCCAGAATAACCTTCTGACATTTATTTATTATTCACCCGATAATTGGATGAGTTATAAAGCAGATGCCCAGAGTGGAAGGAAAAAGAAGACGAGGGCGACCGAGACTGAGGTGGGAGGATTGCATGAAGACAAACCTGGAGGGGTGGAAAGGGGAATGGAGGAAAAGAGCAACAGACCGAGGAGAATGGAGAAGGGTGGTAGAGAAAGTAGTGGAAGTGCAATGAGGAGGAAGAGAAAGAAAATGTCGACAGTAAGCCAGCCTTACCCCTGAAGACAGGGAACAACGAGGAGAACAACAACAAAATGTATCAGTGGTTAATCGGAATAAACTGTTATCTAAACGTGTACCACTATGTTGTTGCAAAAGTAAATTACATACATATTTTTTATTTGATCAGCCTACAGCACTCTGAGTCTGACAGACTATCACATCATCTATCTGGCTACTTATAATAAAATCAACTAGATTTCGCCAGAAATCTGCCTAGCTATTATCTTGCATGACAAAAGTGTGTAGACCTTTCAAAATATTCAGGTGAAACACAATACTGGGCCAAAAAGAGGACATGGACACCAAAAATAAAAGTGCCAAAAACAAAAAGTGATTAAAATAAATGAAAAACTGTCTTAGATGGTAGCCAAGATACATGTACATCTAAAATTTAAAAAAAGATAAGATCTCTTTACTCACTGTTATGTGGCGCAATGCCAAGTGAAGTTCATGATGTCGGTTTGTCTTTTAACTAAAGTATGAGAATGTGAAACCCTACAGAAATCTAAATTTGTTTGACTGATGTATGCTAGTACCTCATCAGAATCCAACCAAGACTTTTAAAATGTTAAGAATGATCAGATCTGTGGACCTGAAATGGCGGACACTGTAACTTACGTTATCTACCACATTGTCAACAACAACAACTGGTTATGGAGTAAACACTGTGTAACTTAAGTTACAGGATACCAATTTGGCCCAGTATTGTGTGACTCCACAATTGCAAACATCAACAAAACGTGCTTTGATTAGAAAAAATGGGCCTAGAGGCCCTGAAGTCTTTTGGACTATATTGTGAGTTTGTAATTATTAATGAAATGTTTTTTGGTGAATCATAGTTACAGATCATGAAAGGTTATGATGGAAATAAAACATTGACAAGTTTAGTGGAGACTATATGCATGCCTGTGAAGATACACCTGAAAATAATATAATCGAGTAGAGTGTTTCGTGAAGATTGTATATTATTAGTTAATGTGATATTAAAAATACTGTAGGATTTTATCTTGATACTCTGCTATTTTCTGTTCTCATTTTGCTCCTACCACCCCCCCCCCCAGAATAGAAAGAAGAGATGAACTATGATAAAACTTTATTTGTTCAAAAGGTACATATGCATAGCATGCATTTTGGCTTAAAAACAGTAGCAATCAATGACATAATACCAACTGAATTGGAGTGAAGTAATAGCTGCCACAAGTATATTAAAACATTTGAATAATATTCCTTATAATGTTGACTAAATATGCTTTAACCTTATCGAGTAACTTATTTTATATATTATTTTATACCCAAGTTATTTTATTTTAAACCTAAACCATATCTTTATATTGCATTGATAATTATGTGTATTGCAGTTTTAAAGTTTATCAGGTTAAGAGTGCAGTTGGGATTCCCATTATACACATTATTTACAGCCCATATGGAGGCATTCTGTTTGACACTGGGACAATGACAGGCAGTGAGCCTAGGCTAGTCCAATACACAGGTTTACAGCATAATCTCTGACACCAGGCTGCTCCACTCACCCACCCCAGTGAACAGAGATAGGGCAAAGTCTACTATCCAGTTATAAATAGAGATCAGTGGTCTAGGCTAATGCAGAAGGCTTACAGCAGTAGGGAAATAAACATAAATTTTAATTTTGGGGGGCCCTGAGGCATGCTTAGAATGATTCAATCAAATACAGATTTCTTGAGTATAATGGCACTACCACATGAAATTCTATGCAAATTCAAAGAAAAAGTTACTGAAGAGTTTCTGAAAAAGTAGACAAAATGTGAAAATTTACCAGTTCCGGGGGTCCTTAGATTGATTCAATCAAATACAGATTTCTCATGCATAGTGGCAGTTCCCTAAGATGTGTATACAAAATTATAGAAAAAGTTGCTGAACGGTTTCTGGGATGTGGCAGCTAACAGCGCACGGCGGACGCAGAGTGATGGCATTAGTCTGTTGGACCTTCGGCCCAAAGGACTAAAAAGTAAGCCTGTCAATGCTTGTTTCAACATAAATTATTACATTAAACTTATATATTCATAATCTAATTTTATGCTTTTGATAAATAGACACAATAAAATATTCACTTATGACTACACATATTTCTGAAAATATAAAGAGAACAGCATCTATCAAATGTAGGATATGGCTGAATTCATCCCCAAATCCAAAGGTCTGTATTGAATACAGAGAATCTGATACGATATGTCTAATGATATATTGGTTTGCTAAACCAGAGTGCATACAACTTAGTCCAGTCCTCACCAAGGGACATGGTCAAACTTGACCAAATACAAATGTAAAGTTGACACAGGCAGGAGTAATGAGCCCACAGAACCATTAATAACTTGTACTACAAATAGTTGGCCCTACTGCACATGCACAACCAGACAAGTACCTTGATGTTAGACACACTGGGTAGATTATTAATCTTGCAGCTACACACAATACAGTATGAAAGATTTATTCAGATGATAGGGAACAAATGGACTTGTTTTAATGGTGTTCCATAAAATTAAATATACTCTGTTTATTTAAGTAATTTATATAACATACCAGAGAATCATCAAAATACAATCACCTCTACACTTATTATTAATGTGGCAACTTTACAATTTTAATAATCAATAATACTGAACATTCTTGTGTCATGTATTATATTCATTGACATATATATACATTTGTTATTTATTTTGCTCATACCAAACTATGTATAGATACATTGTACATGTGTGCATGTGTACAGGCATGTGTGTGCATACGTGTGAGCGTGTGTATGTGGGTGTGTGTGCACGCACGCTTACAAACTGTACATTCACATGTCTATTAACGGGGTACTTTGTATCGCAGCTGATTTTATTATAAAGCCGTTTGATAATGGTACTTCATCCGATTAGTTCTGGAATTAAGCCCGAGGAATATATATGAAATTCGCAGTGCAACAAAGCCGCGAGAACCGGGTTGAACTCTCTGATCATTACGTCTAACATAGCTTTGTCCATTTCGGACAACAATCAATAGTACCCGGTAAACGCTCACTGGGTCAAACCATTTGAAAGGCACGCATCAATTGTTAACCTTTCCCAATGTCCAAGATCTTGAATTACAGTTTTCAGCAGATTTTTTTAAATGTCCGTTATCCTAAATACTTCCTCTTGAGTTAAATTACACCATTTGGAGCTACTTCCTCAGCCTGTTTACCCATCATGAATTTGATTCTTTTATATCAAGGTGTACCATGTGATGATAGTTTAAGTAATGTTTAATAAACAAATTAGTTACGAAATACGCCTAAAAAAATGCGGTTTAACAACACTAGACACCAGGAGATTGAGAGGAGATCAGATAGAAGTGTTTAAAATATTGAAGGGTTATGAAAATATTGATAGAAATATGTTTTTCTCAGTTAAGAAAGATAGAAGGACTAGAGGACATGAACTTGCATTAGCAAAGGAGCAGAGTAGATTGGATATAAGAAAATTTTCATTTTCACAAAGGACTGTAAATGAATGGAACAAATTACCTGCTGATTGTGTGGGTGCTAGTAGCGTGAATATGTTTAAAAATAAAATCGACACATACCTCAGACGGGCGGGATACACATAGATAAAAGGGTCGGACTCACGATAAGCCAAAGGGCTTCCTTGTCCACCTGCCACCTATAGTTAATTCTCTGGGTGGCAATCTTGTTAAATGCAAAATTTGTTATAAATTATTTCAGGTGTTTCATCTGAAATAATATAATTCAATAGGTTGGTGTTATATTTTAGCTAGGCAAATGGCTTTTGCAAGCACGAGGCAACAACAAACCACGAAATATGTTCATCATTATCGGTCTGCTTTTGTCCACTACACTGTAGCCTTCCCCAAATACACTGTCATGACAACTGTCTCTGGCAAGATTAGGCATTAGCCCTCCTTTTAACTGATTCAAGTCCTATACTTTTAACATCTAGCCTTATTTAGATCCTATTGGATTGGTTTGCAAATCAGTTTATAGTGTGTCTGATAATTTCACCACATCTATATAAAAGATGGGTACAATTAAAAAAAGCATGTCAAAGGTTTCCTTTGTTTGTGAAATTACTCCAAGTCTAATGTATGGAAAATTACTATTTTATTTAAGTTTAAATATCATCATCACTACCTTTTTATAACAAAAACATGGACAATATGCGGGACTTCACACTGAAGTGTGTCACTGAGGCCATTTATATGGTAATATAATAATTACCATAAATAACAATTACGCACATAATACCAGCATATTAGCATGCGGTCTAGATGTAAAACTGCATGGCTACATGCAATGTCATGTGTAATTGTACTACAATACAAAAACTGTGAGAATGTATTATGGATTATAATTATATAGGCTAATTCACATCATTTACACATTGTATATATATATGTATTGTATGAATTAGCTAAAAATGTGTTGGCTGAATACAAAGCTCTTTTACAAACTCATACCTGCCTTGTTACTTAACAGCAAAACTAGTCACGATTCCTAGTCATAACTCCATTACATTACCAAGGAGCCTTGTCCCATATAAACTGTTTTATATATAAGATAAGATAATGCTTTACTGTCTCAACTATGGAGCTGAGAAACTGGTCTCGGGTGAGATCAGACATGACTGCAATATGTACGTAAAACGGATAAAAACAGCAGATAAATAATAAATAATACATGCATACACGTTACTTATTCTAAAACGCCAAGTGACATTGGCAGCAGGCATCATGAATTAAGTTGTTTAATGGACAGTGGCACGAATGAGTGTTTGTATCTATTAAGCCTGCACTGAGGAGTTATATAACGTCTGCCAAATGGCACGAGACGAAATTCATTATGCAGAACATGTTTAGTATCATAAATAATCTTGACTGACTTCTTAGTGTCTGTTCAAAAATCTCCTGAAGGGATAGCATGGGAGATGTTTATGGCAGTTCTCATCAATCGATTTTAACTGAACAGACAGATTGCCAAACCAAACAGTAATCCCATAGCGCAGTATGCTTTCAATAAAGGAGCGATAAAAAAGAACAAGTATTTTCTCATTGACACCGAAAGCTCTGTCTGCATAGAAAGTACAACCGCTGGTGGACTTTGGAGCACACACTGTGACATTCCAGCTAAGTTTGTTATTAAGATGGACACCTAGGTATTTGTACCGACTGACTTGGGCAATTTCTTCACCATGGATAACAACAGGCAGGTGATCAGCAACAATACATTAAGCATCAAAAACCATCTCTTGAGTCTTGTTGACATTGAGTTTGAGGTGGTTGTTGTCACACCAATGTACAAAGCTTTCAATTTCAGACATGTATGTACTGATGTCAGAATCAACATGTAACATACCAAGAATAGCTGAGTCATCAGAGAATTTGATTATGTAGTTGTTAATACTGCTGCTGGTGCAGTCATTTGTATATAGAGTGTACACTATCGGCGAACTTGTTACCACAGTTTGGGAAAGAGTCTGATTTACCTTAACAAGCTGCACTCTGTCTGTTAGAAAAGAACGATACCACTTGATGATATATGTGGACATTAATTGTTTTGGCTTAGTGAGCAGAATGTGAGGATGGATAAGATTGAACGCCGAGCTAGTCTATGAACAATAGTCTAGCATAAGCCGTGGGGTTGTCTAAGTTTTTCAAAATTAAATGGATAACAGTGTTGACAGCATCATCTGTTCCTCTGCCATGCCTGTTGGCATGTTGGCAAATTGGAATGGGTCGAGATAGTCCTGAATGTTTAGCTGCAGTTTATGAACCACTATTCGTTCCAAACATTTCATGACAATTGGTGTAAGTGCAACAGGTCTGTAATCATTGTTTTCTTTTGGGCAAGTTCTCTTTGGTACTGGAGTAATATATATGAGGTTTTCCTGAGTATTGTAGGGACACTGATTTTCCGCGATCGCGGAAAACGGGAAGAATTTGCGGAATCGGTGTTTAAAAAAAAAATTCCTTTTTCAAAGGGAAATTCCGTGATCGCAAAAAATGGACGAAATTGCAGTATTTGCGTTTTCAAAAGGATCTTCCGTGATCGCGGAAAAAAGCAGAAGTACTGCCTCTTTCATCAATAATGCCTTAACTGTAGATATTTTAAAACAAACTATGCAACGACGTTAATTTATTTTGGTGGATTTATGATGCAGGATTTTAAAAACGTGCAAGAGCAAATCGTTGTGACGTGTCATGGCACCTGTGCTACCTCGTGTCAACCGACGTAAACAGGGACACGCGCTGATGGCGCTAACATAAACTGTTTTGTGATCGTTGTCTGGCTGTCCGTTAAGCACACGGAAGACATTTTGCTAATTAAATGTAGTTGTCACATCATTAGAACAGGCATAAGCGTACATATTCCGGTTTCGAACACAAAATGCGAAGGAATAACAAAAGCCTAGGTTACACTGGCTCAAAGTGCGATAGTCCATGTTTTGTAGTTCTAACAAATTCTATTGGATGGCGTCATATATAGCGCTAGCTAAAAATTTAATGGTTGAACAAAATTGTAAGTGAAACAGCAAACAGTGATTTGAATATTCATAATTGTTAATATGATTATTTGTACAATTTACATTTGTTAACTTATATATTAAGCTCTGCTGCATCAGAAACAACCAGTCATTTATATGTAATTGTGTCAGAGGAACTATTTTATTATCTAAATTGAGTATGTAGTGGTACAAATATTGCACAAATTGATGTTGTTAGAAAAGTTAACCACACCATAAAACTGTATTATTTAGATGCAGAGATCATAACATTGTGATATTTTAGATATTTCACCAAATGTATTATTTTTCAAAGTTAATTTTCAAGAAAAAAAATTGTTCTCAACAGAAATGGGTTTCTATAGCCAATATGCCATTTTAAATGGAAAATGACACAACAAATGAGTCATTTGAAAGGGAATTTGTTTTCTGAAACGGAAAATACATCGTTTGAAATGGAATTTGCCTGTTTCTGAAATGGAAAATACATCGTTTGAAACGGAATTTGCCTTTTTCTAAAATGGAAAATATGTTGTTTGAAATGGAATTTGCCACTTAACAGAATCTTAGGTAGGAGGACTGGCATTAGTGGCAAGCGAACAGGAACTGTGACATGAGCATCATTAGATATATGGGGGAGACTATATCAGAGAGGGAACACCACTTCTTGGGAGAGCTGGGAAGAAACGTATGTAGTCGTGTTTCATGAACCTGTGTGTGTTTGATACTTACTGAACAGAAATCAGTACAAGAACAGGATCAAATGTCTTCAAATGCCTTATATGTACAGAGTCAGAGTGCAATTAAAAAAAATTAATGATCACTTCAAAAAATTATTTTTTAAATTCCATGGCATAGCATTCCAAAGCATTTAGCAATGTATTAAAATATCTATATATTGGTGTATCATTGTGTGATAGAAATAGAAGTATGCAACTAGTAGTATACCATAATATATTCTATAATTATATCAACAAATAACTTAATAAGTAGGCTTACTTTAAAATATTTAAATTTTCTCTTCACCTCCAAATTTACATTTACAATACACGTGGTTCGACTACTACAGTAACAGAAATAAAACATATCACTCAGGCATACATTTTTACAATATGCATGCACCACATCTTAACAAAAACAATACTTACATTATTGAGTAGTGGAAATGCCTGTTTCAAAATGTGAAGTCCCGTCAAGAAGATTCCAGCCTCAAACTTCAAAGCCAAAGGAGGTGTGGTTACGTTCACGTTGTCCTAGGAACCAGTGTAAACAACGTTGTTCTTCCTACTTCACGATAACCACAGTGCAAAACTAAACAAGGTGCCAGTGGCGAATATGAAGGCCTACTATTACATACACACCTAGCTTACATCTTGTTTAGATGTGTTAATGTGCCTCAGTTGGTGCAGAAATATTGCTGACATCCTACACAGATGCACGATGTGGCGGTATTTTCATTTTGTTAGTGAAATGCGCAGCGTTGTATGATGGGAAATATTTATTCAGTACTTTATTCAATAGTCACACAGTTCATTTGGTAATATAATGGAAATATTAACATGAACTATATATTGATAAAGAATTAATTTCTTTTAGAAAGTTACGTATTATTCCTTCGATTTGCAAGTCTCGTTTTCAAATCACCGGTTTAGGCGTAAACATGGCGGACGCAAAGCAGAAAGATAAAGCTGAAACTAAAACTCCCCAAAAGGGCGCTAAAAATGGGAAGGAGAAAGAGCAGGAAATGGTACGGAAGCATAAATTCAAGGCGCTCTTCATGTGTTAGAAATTATGTTTCCTACGTGATTATGACAATTGTTTGATTGGACTTTACTCATCGCCATGCCTATTGTGCTGTGTCATTTCTACGAATGCTCGAGTTTTGTATGGAAATATCGCATATTATCGCCCAGCAAAGAATGCATTTTAATACCATCATAATTAAGCTAGTTTGATGCCGAATCATCAGACTAATGTTTGCACTATTAATTATTCTTACGGACGATTATATCCTATTTAATATCTATGGATAATTGTGGCTTACAATAAGTAAATGAATAACACATTTAGTAAAATATAGTTCTCATGCTGGAACTTGTGGAAGTGTCACTCATTTGACTGACACTGCCAGACAGAATGAGAGGAGTTTTCTTTGTGAATCACTGAGTACCAGAAATGTCCTTAACATACCTAGTTTTGCTCATCGCCTCTGTGACTGCATATCTGTTAATAAATTGTTCATAAATAGTCAGTGTTCGCTTTAGGAACTTTGGGTTTTAAAAAGGGTCCTGGGACCCCATAGGCCTGAAAAAACGGGGTCCCCAAAACAAAAATGGGGTCCAAAGATGTGGACTATAAATGAACTAAATTAATCTGTGGCCTCGATCTCGTTTTGGCTTCTTAGCCGCTGGCAATGCCATGATGTAAAAAAAACTGACCGGACGCCATGCTAAAGTTGTTCTACCTAGTTTCCAAATTAGCCGTTAGGGGTACTGATGTGCATTAGTGGGAACTACTATAGTGTTCAATTTTTACAGTGGTCGCTAGGTGGCGACACCATTTCGTTGTAAACCGAAAGTGCGGTTGTCAACACACAATTTGGATATCTGCCGTATTTCTTTGTAAGCGACCTGTCTAATGTGGGACTAGAAATAACTTTGAAGAACCATAGAATTGTGTAGAAGGGATGCAGCGAAACATGACAAAATGCATCCGTTGTATGTGGTGAAACTTGAAAAAACGCATAATATCACCAAAAAACGGCGTCAGCGCGAACACTAAATAGTCACATTTTATGACATGCATGTTACACATGATGTGTCAGATTCAATCAAGTTTGATGTTTTATCATTTCTTATTGTATCTGAGAATTGTGTGCAACTGGAATCAAATTAAATATCATGGAATAGCACATCTAATCAGACAAATCTGGCCTTGTCCAATTATTTGACTCTGACAGCTGTATAATATGTAGGGACACTGATTTTCCGTTTAAAAAAAAGACAAATTCCATTTCAAACAAGTTAGCACAGGCGCCATGACACTTGGCAATGATATGCCTTGCGCGTTTAAAAAATCCACCAAAATAAATAACCATCAATGCATATTAAACAGTTTGTTTCAAAATATCTCCAGTTAAGGCATTATCGATGAAAGAGTCGGTGCTTCTGCTCTTTTTCCCCGATCACGGAAGATCCTTTCGAAAATGCGATTTCGTCTGTGTTTTTCGATCGTGGAATTTCCGTTTGAAAAGGCAAATTCCATTTCAAAACACAGATTCTGCGAATTCTTCCCGTTTTCTGCAATTGCGGAAAATCAGCGTCCGTAAATATGATTAGAGCAGAATGCAAATTGCAAAGATATTTTGTTAATTCCCATTCCTAATGATTTGAGCCAATGAAAAGTTGTGGACTATCAACATGCCGTATCAACACAGTCAATGAGGTGCAATACAATGATGCAAAGAAATTATATCACTATCTGAGTATGATTGTAATCGTGTATGGATGCAATTATGAAATCATAACTGCACTGCCATATTGAACAGAGTGTGTGTACAAATACTTATATATAAATAGTGCATGTTATGATATCTTTGATATTGTACACATATATATGCTGTCAATATTATGTTGTGAAGTCTCAGGTCTAGGCTCATACTATCAATAATAATAATACAAAAATTACTTCTTAAGCACCAATATCCTGAGATAATCCGAGCTCATTGGTGCAACAACATCAAAGGATTAAGCATTCTCGTACTCATATACTAGGCGAAAGTCGTCTGGTTAGTTATTTAGCCACATATGTAAATGTGAATAAATACTTGTGTTTCAGTCGGAGGAGGACAGGCAGTTGATGGAAGAGCTGAATGTTATGGTTGATCGTCTCAAAGTAAGTGGCATATGCACAACTGCAGTAAAGCCAGAACTTTACATACAAGTACATACATACATACATATATATACAAGTGACCCTCATTTAAACGACCACACCAAAACCATGACCACTTACCGGATCAGTTTGACATATTACCTCTGACAACTGAACAAATAATCAACATTTACATCACCCATAATTAAATCTGACAGTTGGACACCCTCTTTATGTTACAATCATGTGGTCATAAGAAGATGTAACTCACAAATAAAAAATATGTCTTACGTATAGATTATGTAAGAGAACCACCTGAAATAACTTCTGGCTTGTCTAGCAGGTAATATAAAACTATATTTTGCACTTTTTTTGTGAGAGATTTGTTTACACACTGTTTGCAGAATTCTTATGTATTCTTCGCAAAGTATGCACTATTGGCAGATTCTAGCTGACTCAATATAAATTCTAATGTCAAAAAGAATAGACTTTAGATACTAATTATTATGGCTTTTAACCAAAATTTTATCGTTTCGAACATGATCAAACTGCAAAATAATTGTTTTTTTATTACATGTATATAACATAATTGTTCATTTTATTCAAATTATGTCACTCAGTGACAGCCAGTCATGTATATAAATATACATGTTTGTACAAAGACAATTTTAGCCAATGATCGGTGTGCTGAACCATGGATGATGAACTGTCGTAGCTTCCAAAAAATCCTATTCCACACAAATATTTCAGAGGTCTTGTGACATTCAACAAATTCTTCATGTGGCAATTGAAAAAAAATATCATGAAAGTTGAAAGACAAAAATGGCACTAAACTAAAGTTGAGCTTAATGTATGTGAATATTGAAAAAGATCAACAATTTTAATACCTTTCCATTATGCAGTGACAGCTTAGTGGGTATGCTGTAGCAGCTTAACGGGTATGATTGTTGTATATATGTCTTTGATATTTATTAAACCTGCTGTTGGAGCCACTTTGGTATAGGCTGAAAATGAATGTGTGCAGCCATATAGGTCATGAGGCCTGAAGAGGGTAGGTAAAGAAAAAAAACAAATGTTACTGTTCAATGTTCAGTCATGCGTAATATGTTCAGGAACCTAACCAGTCACTCTACCGACCTGCACTGGAGAGTATGCGCACTCTCATCCGATCTTCCACCACCTCCATGACCTCTGTACCCAAGCCACTCAAGTTCCTGAGAGTACACTTTGACACCCTGAAAGAAATCTACGAGAAAATTAAAGATAAAGAAACACAAGTATGTATCTTAGTATTCTTTGACATTATGGTCAATTTTCTATTTACCGTTGAAGTTGGTAAAAATCTACAATGTACTTGATGAAACAAAGGCAAAAACTCCAGGCAATGGTACATACTACATATGTATAAATTGATCTAACTTTGCACACTGAAATGAATTGGAGTTGGTTATTATAAGTAATGCTTAAGGACACAAAGTTCATGTTAAAAGCTAGCAGCCTGGAGGAAAAGTGGTATTTGTAGCATGATATACGTGATTATGCTGAGGCTCGAGTCTACTTAGTTTCAGTTTGGCAATAACCAAATCATCAACTCCTCTTTAAATATAGAAATTCTTATGTGCATTTAATTATATTTATATTTTAGTTAAAGTCTAGATAGTTTCTGTTAACTTCAATATATGTATATGTTGGAAAAGACAGTTTGGAGCTGCGCCAATGAGATTTTAGGAGTATGTTATTGATGCTTGCAGCGTTTCTGTGCTGATGTCATCTCAGTGCTGGGAATGACAATGAGCGAAGGCCGTGAAAGTCTGAAGTACAGGTTGCTTGGATCTCATGAGCAGATTGGTTCTTGGGGTCATGAGTATGTCAGGTTAGTGGACATGTTAACTCTCCCAACTCTCTTCCAACTGCCTGTAACTGCTCACTGGGTTCTGGATGAGCTAGATTTTAAACGGACATAGTCTTCCAAGTTTTTCATGTATTAACGTAGTGTTTTTAAGACTATACTAACTTTGTTGAAAGTATATTGCCTGCCAAATTGTGTTTAATAAGCCTGAAACAATGATCGCAATTTGAAGGCACGAAGGTTCAAATAGTAAACAAAACATCCAGTTTCTAAACAAGCTTTATTGGCAATATGGCCGAGAGTCGGGCTGAGTTAACTGCTAAACCCTTTGATATTCAACGATGCTCACTTTCCCAAGGTCAGTACAGCAGACTTCCAGTTAGAAATTATTATTCCTGGTAATTCCAGTTAGACGGACAGACTACGTCCCTTTAACAACTCATGTACATGAGGAATGGATGTCTGGATTTGTGTTTATTGTACACATTAGGGATAATTGTCATATGGCTTTATGTTGGAAGTTTTATTGAGTTAGCATCATATCTTGCAGGGTTAATTTGCCATGAAGGAGTCTGATAAATTTTTAGCAACCAGAACTTTGCAGGTACTTCTTTTCATGTAATTAATAAAAAAAATATTTTTGAAAAGTAGTTCGTCCACAGTTAAATGAAGTCCAGTTGAGTCATCAACATCACCGAACAATGCCATGCGCACCAGGCAAACAACTTCAAATATGATGCAATTGTCCATTTCACAATTAAAATCCTCCAATGTCACTTTCGTTGTCGCTGTCAAAGAATGCTGTCTGGAACAGCATGGCGACATCATCCCATGTATCCACATCTGGGCCGTAGGCATCGCGGACAGTGGCCGCATACAAACATCTTTGAATATGATGGCATCAGCCATTCTTGGCAACTGTCCCACACCAGCAGATTTCCACTGTAACAGCTGTCTGCTTTGTTCGGTTGCTTCTTCATAGTTTCAGGTTTTGATGTTTTAAGCCCAGTTCCCAGCACAGCATCACACCTTGGCTTTACTGATTGTCAAAACAACACCATTACAAGTGCCTCTTTGCACTGGAGTAAATTGCACGTGCCCTGGTACAAGATACAGTGTTATAATTCCACAAGCCTGGTCAACTGTGCAGGTGGCTCAATGGTCTGGAACTCTCTAAGAAATAGGTGAAACCACAAGGTCCTTCCATTCTCATGCTGCCAGAGACGACTATTATTACATATTAATATTAATAATATTACCAGCTGTCAGTCAAACACCTTTGAGGTGAACACAGCTGGCACAACTGCACTGAACCAGCTACAGTCCAGGTAGTCTTTTCAATGCATTTATAACATCAACATTATACATGGTTCTATATAAAATGGTATACAAATAAAACATCTCAACATATTTGAATAATTTTAGCGTTACCGTATAGCTTATATGCAATGCATGGCAACATTTCATCCACTGGATGTGTGGACATTCAGTCACCCAGTTATTTTCTGCATGGTGACATTTTTTTCCTGTTTTGACAACATTCCCATAGTAATATTCCAATGACAATATAACATGTGATGTAGTTATTATCAATGCATTACAATAAAGTCTTTTAGCACTAAAATGATACCTTATTAATTCATTTATGATAATTATTAGCAAAGTTATAATTTTTTTATGGAACCCATTTATTTTTTCCTAATTGTGCACACTATGGAAGTATGTCACACGCAGGGCTAAAATGGTCTTGGCTCAAAGCTTGGCTTTAAATAAGGGTTTTGCCTGTAACATGCAGCATGAAGGAATGTCAAGGTTTAGGTTAAAAGTCGGGGTGTGGCTACAAATACAGGATTTACGGTACAATTTCACATAATATACATGTGACTGGACAGGCAATATACTTCAATAAACATACCTTCACATACACACACACACACACACACACACACACACACGCACACAGGATGTCCTGTCTGCGCTGTGTACATCATTCTATTGCCAGGACGCATCACGTGAATCAGTGTGAGATCAGACTGTCTAATAGAAGTTATCTTATTATTATTCAAATAGACGAAGAGCATTAGAACACAAGATTCAGTGACACTGTGTTTGATGTGGCACGAATTTTCCAGTCACGAGCATAATATTCGTGTTACGATGACATCACCATGAGTTGCAACAAACTGCAGAATGTATACAGAAAATCGCGATCAAAGGGGGCCTTAAATAGGATGACGGAAAGGGTTAGAAAATTATTTGAATACCAAGACACTATTTTAGAGGATATTTAATTCAGATTGGGAATAAAAGACTAATTTCACTGTCTTTAATACCAGGTTCTCTTTGATGGGTCACATTTTACCGACACGAGCACAGAGTAATATTTGTGTTGTTCTGACAGACACCTGACGGGCGAGGTGGCCCAGGAGTGGCAGGAACTAGAGGCTGATACGATGGAGGTGCGCAAGGCTGAACTCAGCAAGCTCACAGGCGAGATAGTTCCCTACCTGATGGAACACAACACTGAAGCTGAGGCGTGCGACCTGCTCATGGAAGTCGAGAAAATCGGTGACCTTGAGCAGTATGTTGATGAGAACGCATACCAGCGTGTCTGTCTCTATCTCAAGAGGTTTGTGTCTTACATGTTTACATATAACCTGCCTTGTTTTTGTTTACAGCGTTGTTGGTTCATCTATACTTTTACTAAACTGTTACACTAATATTTTTCTTGGCCATTTAGATCAGTAGTTTATTTTTAATCTGTCGAGCTGATGGCTGTGTTTTTGGTTCTTCTTGTAGAGTAGACAGACTCACCTTGCTAACAATGCAGTCGGCAACATTGCCAATCTCTTTCAGTTACACACTTGATTAATTACATCTCAGGGCTTAGACATTTTTTATTTTGTTATGTTTTGGGACCTAAGCATTGTTTCCATGAAGAAGGGTGATTACATTACTAAAATAATTGATTACTGATCAGTCACGATTGCAGTTCTAATTATTTCATGAAGTACTCTTATGGATTGCTGTCATGTTTGTTTGTATACATGTGTAAGTTTATATTGCAATACCTTTGATAATTAACCATTGAATAATGTACTAATTTACCAGGTTATTAATCATTCAGGTTAATAGGGAAACTAGTAATGTATTTTGACAATTAGTCCTGACAGACAACCTGTAAACAGAGTTTGGTCTACGTGTACCTGACAGATTCAATATATTCTATGTTCTCCTACATAAACATTATATATTTATATATTTTGTGTGCGTGACAGTTGTGTGCCATACGTGCCTGAGCCTGAGAACACACAGCTACTGAAGACATCTCTGAGCATCTACCGCAAGTTCAAAAAGTTCCCCGATGCCCTTGCATGCGCCATCCAGCTCAATGACCAGGCACTTATCAAAGAGATCTTCATGTCTTGTGACAACCTGTAAGTCCGTGTTGGGGTGCAGTAGCATAGTGATTAGAACATAGCCAGTGGTGGATATTCATACTATATATATATATGACTATGTAATATTCACACACCAGCTGCAGTGTCACTGAATGCTTCTCAGAGGAGGCAAGTTGGTGTTTGAATGAACATGACTGCCAGGTGATAAAGTGCTTTGAGCAGTTCTAAGGATTCGACATCATGTTTTGTATAAACTTGTTTTTAAGTGAAATCACCTTGGAAATTATGCCCCCTTAGTTTGCACAGCCTGTTGAACCATTGACAATTTTATGCAAGCAAAAACACAGAGTCCAATATAGTGATGAAAAAAGGCCAAATGAATGACGTTTATTTATTAACGTGATAAGAGAGAAATGTGGGCTCGACATCCCAAGGCCAGGCCTGTGACTGAGCCCATACTAGTCTCCTGTACCTCAGGTTGACAGAGCCCACATTTCGGCACATAAAACAAGCAGTATTGGTATACATGATATCAAATATCAAACAATGTCATTACTGCTAAAATCACCATAGACCTACTGCACAGTATAATACTAGCCAAGCACACCAGTCAACCACACCAAATCTAAAACCAACACTACCCGCTGACGCATTACACTATACATAACTGAGGCTAAACCTTAAAAGTGGGGTCGATTATGCCTGTCCTACATTTCTAAAATCATCAGTGGAAGAGAAGCGAGCTGTCCCTCATCAAAACCCCGTGAACACATTGTCCACCTGAACTAAGAAAATGGGGAAAGCATTGAGATATGCTGATGACCCCTCTTCCACTAATGATGCACATGTGTTATTAAGGCTAAACTCTACAGAAGTGGGCGGGATGGGAGGGATGACAATTTTAGTATGTTTTCCAGCATCTGATATTGGGTGCAGGTTTGTTCAACAACAACCATATCACCTTGACTCTGAAGTGCAAGTTAATGTTTTCACAACAAGGGGTATATTATTCAAATGAACATGTTATGATATGAATTCAGAGGCAATATGAAAACTTACTATCTTCAGAATCCCAAGCTCAGGGGCACATCAAAATCAGAGGTTTAATGCCATTTTTAAATTGGTATTGTTACTTTCTTTGTATTACTGTGGACACTGTGACATCAAGGAATAAACTCTGTATGGGGGTGCTAAAGTTTTTGACAATACCCAATTATATAATAACTCTTGTATTGAGATCAGGCAGTGAAGGTCTGTTCTTAAAACATCATGCCATTGTAAGCCCTAATGGTCTAAATAATAGAATGAGAGGTCTACTTGTATTTTCTGTCAGCTGTCACTTCACAGTTAGACCCAAAGTCGGTCACTTAAAGGGAAACACAATGCAATTATATGTTGGTTTCTTGTATTCCCCACAGCTCAGAGCTACACTAGTTACAACTGTTATAATGCCATACAGTACACCATATGGACGTAACGTTTTAGTAGTTACTGCGCGAAAACAAATTCAGCGATGCAAACAAGACTAGTATTCCTAGTTTGGGTTTCTATCACAGTGACGCTGTCTATGCAATTTAAATGTCTTCAACAAGGCTATTCCAATAAACTGCTAGCATAGTATTCGTGATTGTAGTTGCTAATGATTAGTTTCTATTCACTCTTTTAGATGCACAGGTCAAGAAGGTGCCTGTTGTTTCCCTTTAAACTGTGATAGAACTGATTCATACTGTTACATTAGGGAGTACCCTGTGTCTTGTTTCGCCTGCCACAGCATGATGAAGAAGCAGCTTGCCTATATTATGGGTCGGCAGCAGATCTACCTGGACATCGATGAAGACATGGATGAGTACGACGACCTCATTGAGATCATATCTAACGCCCACTACAACAACAACTTCCTGGCGCTCGCCCGTGAGGTAAGTCGCCAAAGTCATAATTAACGGATCTGCTACATCGTGGTTTCCCTACGTCAACAATGAAAATTATGCGAGAGATTTCCATTAAGCTTTGCCAACAGTGGTGATAGTGGTTATATACGTGAATTACATTACGATTGCTGCATGCTGTATCATAAATCAAACATTCCTGTAGGCAGATGTCACTTTAAAAACTTTGCCTGGTGTTTTTGTAGTAAAGAAATCATTTTGGGACCAGAATTTCAACAACATATATATGGCGGAATGTCCATAGTTCCAAACCCATCCATGTTTTGATGGCTTGACAGAGTTTTTGCATGATGGATAGGTCAATTAAATTAGGGATGCAGATAATGCCTTGTTCAGGCATGTTGTGCTACAATTTAAAATCTAGCGCCCCAGAAACATCCACTTTGAAGTCCAGGTCTATGTTTCAGTCACTTGTATCTAACAAATCCCAGTATAAAATGTTGTTTTGCTCATTAAGGGGTCACATTCCTCGTGAAATGTCAGTATAATTAACTGGCATATCTTAAAATCTACTTGTCCTAACTTGACAAATATGTTGGCAATGTCTGTGTAGTGTAATGGAGGCTGTCAATATAATGTTTGTTTCTTACAGTTGGATATCATGGAGCCCAAGGTGCCTGAAGACATCTACAAGAGTCACCTCGAACCAACAAGTAACTACAATTTGTTCTTACGGTTGACATACAGAGGACACTCGCTATAAAGGACACATTGGCAATTGGTCAACCTGTTCCTTATATCCATGTGTACATAAAATAGTGCATGCCAGATCAGGGATATCGAAGTTGTGAGACCTTATTGCGACCATCCACTGTATGGTATAATAAGAAAGTTGTTAATTTTGTACTGATAACAAGACTGGTGAAACTTGTGTTTGCAGTTGCTCATTATCGTAAGGTAACATATGTTCCTGTGTGTGAACTATGTGAACTGGTTATTTAGTCTGCTTGGTCTGGTTGTATTGGATCTTTCTGACTGGAAAAAGTTCCAATTCCTGGCATTGCTGAAGGGAACACTGAGTGGTGATATGTTTGATTCTTTACTATTTTTGTAGATTGTGAATGGGTCTGTTCACGTTGTCTCATAAAGTTGAATCTCTAGCACATCTTTGCAACACTATGTTGTGTTTATTTAACAGGGACGACGATTGGGCCTAGCAATGTCGACTCAGCGCGTCAGAATCTTGCATCATCATTTGTTAATGGGTTTGTGAATGCTGCATTTGGCCAGGACAAATTGCTGATGGAGGAAGGAAACAAATGGCTGTATAAGAACAAGGAACATGGTAGGTTGGCAGATATACACAACATAACTGTGTGATTGCCTTCGTATCGGTTTAGTATTGCTGTCATGGTCAAACAGTCGTTACCAAGTGTCATAGTCATAGTGTTGTTCGATCAAATGCATACACTCTTGTTGATTGGTTTGTTTTCCCAGCTAACATTAATTTTTCTTTTGGAGGCATAGCGTTTGCCATAATGCCATTGTTTATTATATAATGCAGATCAATTAGAGTGATTATAAACTAGCGTTGATTAAATCAAATTTTCTATTAAAACAAGTAAATGACGTCAGTAAAGCAATTTTAAAGATCAAACCAGTAATTGATAGCTTGAGTGGAGTAACGTTGCGATACAGACTGAAACAGACAACTCCTTAGGCATCTTAGGGGTGAGCAGTGGGAATCTGTGGTAGATATGGCTGTGTGTGAGCAGTGATGGGAAAAGATGGAAGAAATCGAGGCCAGTCATCCCGGAGGGGAAAAGCACTTAATGAGTTTTAAACTTCTGCTTTTTCGTTTTGCACAATAATAGTTTAAAAAAATATTTTTTTAAATCATTGTTATAGTGGAAATAAAACCTGTTATGTTGTATTGTACAAAGACGGCCAATCATTAGTGTTATATTGTGATATATAGTGTTTACGTGTGGAGTTGCTGGTTGCAGGAATGCTTAGTTCCACGGCCACCCTTGGTCTCATTCTGTTGTGGGATATTGATGGAGGACTGACACAGATAGACAAGTATCTGTACTCGTCCGAGGACTACATCAAGGTATGTTACATCACACGTGTTGTGAGTTCATATTGACCTGATTTTCACGAAAGGAAGAGAACCCACTTAAAATTGTCAGGGATTTCCCATCATCAAAGGGTATAATAAGCTTTGGGGTATATATATGGAGTGTGTACTGTTTCATTTTGCCTGTAAATGACTGTGATGTACATAGGTTTTATGACATACTGGTTTTGTTTATGACTGACTAGGTCTAATACAACCAATTGGTGGAGACACATTATCAGAAATTAACTACTAACTATAAACAATGAACAGTTACATATTTGTTATATATGACTCACTGTGGGTCTTCCTTCCCCTTCATCCCTTGCAGGGTTGGGGGCGAGGTGATCTGTGACACCCTCTTGACAAGTTGAATCCACAAATCACGATCCTTTGCCATTCCATCTCAATCATGGCATTCCCCTGTCATTTCAATATGTCTCTTGACACTATTTTTCAAACTTTATTTCTGTCTTCCTCTTCTGTTTTCTATGCTCTATTAATATCTTCTTACTTGTGATTACAGTATAAAATGTCACTTTAGACCTTGAAAATTATAATTAATTAACTGTAATTCAGATGAATCTCTGCAAACATTTGCATGAACCTGCATGTATCAAATACAGCAGAAGCATAAGCTAAAGTGTAACTGAACTCAAACATGTTAGGAATGTGAAGATATAGTCAGAAAGTGGTACGTACAGTTCAGTGCTACATTAGCATGACGTGTTTATTTTCCAGTCGGGGGCACTGCTGGCATGTGGCATTGTCAACTCTTGTGTGCGGAACGAGTGCGACCCAGCATTGGCCCTGCTGTCTGACTACGTCCTACACAGCAACAATGTTATCAGACTAGGAGCCATCAATGGGTATAAATACATATTTTAAGATACAACTAATGATATATCTGTACAGTACATGATTTCATGTTACAATGTCTTATTGTTCTGCTGTTTGTTTAAGTTTTCACTGTATAATTTGTCATTGGTGTGATTTTTAAATGTTGTTAGTGGTAATCACAATCATTCTGTATCAAAGTCAAATATTGCAGAAGTATATTCACTGAAATTATTTAATTGTATTGCCATAGATTCACAGTCCATAGTTATTATAGTACTATTTCACCAGTAAAATTATGATTGACGATCATTTAAATATCGGTTTCTATACATTGTGGCAGATTGTAGTTAATCTGTGGTTTCATAACAAAACCAACTCCAGTGGTTGATCAGTGTAATTAGAAGATATTTATGACATCATCGTGCACCTGCTTATTACGTCAAACTCTATACAGATAGCTTAGCGAAACGCAGAAGTTAAGCTAAGCCAGTAATATTGTTGCCTAATAAGATTCAGCTGTTTGAGTTTTGGCTATTACGTTAAGGCCCTGCCATTCAGAAAGTAGAAGTAATTATTTGAATACACGATACTGCACAGCCGCTCTTGAGAATGGTTAAACGGGTAATTATATATGTGAGGAATTCCCACAAAATCAGTCGGATGTTGCAGATTCTAATTACTCTGTATGAGCAGATTAACGAGTAGGTCGATTATGAACAATTATGAGATTATGATACTAACGAATCGAAGGTGTTTGTACTAAATATATAGCTATTTTTTAAATGCATTTTTCTCAGTTCTAACATTTCAACAAAACAAAGTTCAGAGTATCATATCTTTGCCAGTATTTTAGTGAGGACAGTTTATATCAAATGAAAGGCAATTGCACTGGCTTTCTAGTGGTATCAATATCTCATATTTACTTTCTGACGACATGTGAGTGATTTTGTGGGAATGCTCACATATTGGGATTCTTTGGAGACACTGGCTTTGTCTATGAAAAAATACAACCAATTCAGCTAAATTCCTTAGGAAGTAGGATATGTGCAAGGTGTAGTGAACTACCAACCATGGCTTGTGATGGCGGTTTAAACAAATATAATTTGTGTTATCCAGTTTGGGATTGGCGTATGCAGGGTCAAACCGAGAGGACGTCATACAATTGCTACTGCCTGTATTTGGAGATTCCAAGTCCAACATGGAGGTGAGTAACAACCTGGTGTTATTTCTTATTTGGACAATAAATAACCAGTAAGTCGTTATTTTGTTCAGACCAATGAGAAATTAGTGAAATTTACTATTTTTCTCATATAGCATGATGCAGTATCAATTGCTTTATGTCCCATGTTGATCAGATTTTCTGAGAGAGAAAAAAGATGTGTTATTAGAATTGTTTGTGAATGATCACATGTTTAGAATATATTGTTAACAAATGTTGTGTAAAAGGTGCAGATAGTAAGGAATGTCTCAGTGGGGCTGGTCTTGCTGATGTCGTTTCAGATAGAAACCACTGGAGGGATGTCATTGTGTCACCAGATTAAGTGGAGGACATAAGTAATGTAAGTAAGTACTTGAATGAGCAAGAATGGAGACATTGACTCACATTGTATTTGTGTTTCCAGGTGATTGGTATGGCTGCGTTGGCATGTGGTATGATAGCCGTTGGAAGCACTAATGGTGACGTCACATCGACAATCCTTCAGACCCTCATTGAGCGGCCAGAGTCCAGTCTGAATGACACTTACGCCAAGTTCCTCGCTCTAGGTCTTGGCCTCACATACCTGGGTGAGTTTGTGTCTGCTTTTCTCAGTGTGTAGCTCATTTTTGTGGCTCTTGTCATAGGATAATAACTTCCTCTTGAATGTATTTAGAGAATTAGAGAAAAGGGTTATGCTTCAATAGAGTAGGTGGATACTGAAATGCAGAAAGTTCTAAACTGACATAACTTGTAACTATTCCTGTGAACATTGCTGGAAATTTGGACTGGAATGTTACAGGCTTTTCACTGTGTAATGAATGTGCATGTAATTATTGATGTCAAAGTTTGTTGTAATGCTGTGCTAAATCACGCTGCAGGAGTTTCATGGCTGCAAAAAGGTGTCAACATCTACTAAGGGATAAGCAAACAATCTTCATAATAAGCAGGAAACATCATCCTACATTCAACTACGAATAGTTTTTGAAAATTACTTAAAAGCGAGAAAGCAGCATTTCCCATCCCAGATTGTTAATGTTGTCACCTTTGACACCTGTTTATGAAGTAATGATGGGACATTTATTCCTGATCATGCAATACAGTTTGTTATTGTGACATGTTACAGGCCGACAAGAATCAGTCGAGACAATCCTGGCTGCCCTAGAAGTGGTGGCTGAGCCCTTCAAGTCGATGTCCACTACCTTGGTGGATGCGTGTGCCTATGCTGGTATGTACAAGTTCAACTCACGCAGTAGTTGTCTTTAAAAAAGTATCGGCTGTATTATAAAGGCAGTATTAAAAATGTAAATATTTCCATGTGTACTAAAGTGAAGCAGTGATGCCTTTTGTGCATCGGAAATGTTCTAAACCGATCAGAACAGCTGTGTTGAATGAGTGGTATCCTGTGGGTTCTGTGTTAGTGAGATGTAATTCACTTGTTGTTCAGGCACCGGCAATGTCCTGAAGGTGCAGCATCTACAGCACATCTGCTCAGAGCACTATGACACAAAGGACCAGGTGAGTTCATGCACCACTTTCTTAAAACAACCTCGTCTATTCCTTACCTGCATTCACCTTCTCAAGTCAGGCGTGGAAGTAGTTTAAGCAGTTTGCTGAATCCGATGTACTTTGTCCTACTTGCTGTCTTGATTGTGTGAATCGGAGCGATTGCAACCGACATCAAAATACAATTCCAGCAACTTAATGTTAGCCCCATCTGCTGCCGCTATATCAGGTGCGTATTATTTTAAAGTTTTGAATATAGTTTAAATGTTTCATGGACAAAATGGTGTTATTGCAAACAATGCTCTCAACTTATTAAATGCAATTTGGCAGGCAGCAGACCTTTAACATGTTTATTCTAGTGTTACGAAGAATGAATTTTAATAACTGAGGAACAGACAATTCCTTTCTGTTACCATTGGAATTGATTGTTGATTATTCTGTGTTTGACCCACCTCCATGTGTTGACAATGTGACAGGACAACAACGACAAGAAGGATGACAAGAACAAGGAGAAAGACAAGGACAAGAAGGCGGAGGAACCGAAGGAACCGACAATCGACCTGTCCTCACAGCAGGGTTAGTGCATAGACGACTTCACAGTCATAAATTGTTATCACAGGATGTCCAGTGATTTTGTTAGTTGTTGGACACAGAAGTGTATTTTTTTCAAATTATTGCTTGTAAGTATTTGCAAGATGTCAGACATTTTATTAACCCATTAGATGCTTCGCAGTTACTCAGATACATAGTGTATATATGATGGAATCCTTGGGAAACTGTTTATCTTCATGGAATATGAATCCTGTTGGTTTTTAAGCTATCATTTTGTTGTACTCAAAATTGACAACTGGAAGTTGTATTTATTTCAATCTACATTGAATTCCCTACAGATTGGTATAAGATATATCTCTGAGCAATGCACATTTGTTTTTAGTATAAATGTAATTACTGAGGACATTGACTCTCTAATCAGCTGCATCAAACAAAAGATTTCATAAATTTATGCCTGCATTTGTTACCACACAGACCATCACCGATCCAGATCACTATAACGTCTTCTAAGACATGACATAGGGTATACACTTTATTATTCCTGTCAATAAATAAATAACTTGGCTGCCCAATTGCTCCTGCCAAAGGCATCATATAATATATTGTTTAATTTCCTGGAGTGGGTAAAACTGACAAAGTGGTGCCTGGCAGTATAATAGTTAGAATGCATCACTCTTCAAGTCTATCCCTTGAGTGTATCACCATCACAACTATTGTACTATCATGTTATCTGAATCATGTGCGCATCCCCCATTAGTTGTTCCAGTCTTGATTTATACAAATGTGTGTCTTTTAGTGCATGTCCTGTAGTTGATTCTATGTTGTGCATTGTCTTTTAGCTGTTGCCGTGCTGGGCATTGCCCTGATTGCAATGGGGGAAGACATCGGTGCTGATATGTGTCTGCGCTCCTTTGGACACCTTGTAAGTGGTTGATTCTTGCCTCAGTCTCTCCCGTAATAATAATAAAATACACAATTTCTATAGTGCCATAATTACATAGCGCTTTACAATAGCCTAAACATTTATTTCAACAAATTCACAACTAATTGTGGTAGTATGAATATTTTAGCAGCAACTTTGCAGGTGCTCACTGATTAGCCACCAAAGGCACTTAGTCTGTAGGTGTTTTATTAGCTCAACTGTAAAGCTCGTTCATTTGTAATCAATTACCTATGGCAATATGTGCATAACTGATGTTATTAAAAAATAGTTCTGTGTTTGTTTTTATGAGCACGCATATCAGTTTCCTTTCCCCTTTACAAGGCCAGTCAGCCAGTAAATAGCACTATTATTCACACACATACACACAACTTAACTTATTTATGTAACTTTTAAATTTTGAATGCAACTACAATGTGTAGGACCGATTGGACTTAAGAACTGTTTTGCTTTCTGAGAATGGTCGGTTTTCTTGCCTGTGACAAGCCAGTCAAATGATATTCTCACACCACTGCTATGGTTAGCCTAAGAACCAATCAGTACAGCCATATGCCAATGAGTCAACATTTTTCCAGCTGCGCTACGGTGAGCCTGCGATACGCCGATCGGTGCCACTTGCCCTTGCCATGATCTCCACGTCGAGCCCCAAGTTACAGATCCTCGACACGTTGAGCAAGTTCTCTCACGACAGCGATGCAGAAGTTGCTCACAATTCCATCCTCGCCATGGGCCTTGTTGGAGCTGGTGCGTGAAACTTGCATGCCTCTCAAAAGCTGTCATGTTTTCCTGGTTCCATTCACAAATATCGGGACCATAAATAGTACGTCATTGCCCTTATTTGTTATGTGATCGTCAAGGTGGCCGCCTATACACAACTAAATTTTGTGCAGTATTTTAATATATAATGCCAACTCCAACTCTGACAGTAACACACAAGTTCTTCAGGTGAAAAAATAGTGGATTGTTTCCCTCGTTTTAATACAATAGATGCTGACAAACCTTGTTGCAGTTGTTGTGTATAGCTTGTTGCTAGAATACGAGACCGGATGTCATGTAATTGCTAATCATCCCAACCTGTTTACAGCCAAATGGATAATACGAAAATGGATGAATTTTATTTATAAAGAAATCTTATCGTTTCTATGTTATTTTGTATTGGTCTCGAGTTACAAATACATATGGTCGTAAACACTGCGTGAAGTATATAAAATACTGGTGATGGCTGCAGTAAAACGTAATGGTTTAAATGTGACTGAACGTTGTATAAAATAATTATTAAAATTCAGGTTTAGTATAAGTTTCCAGATGAGTAAAATGTAGAAACTATTTTAAGAAAGTATATGTACAACATGAACAATATTTACGTACTTGATCGCATAATTACTGGTTAACATGTCCTGCCAACAGTATAATAAATGTACAAAATGTGGGAATAAGTTTTATCTTAAAATATATGTTGGGGAATGTGATATGTATTTATGTAGTGTATGGGGCTGGGGCATGTTGATTCAATGGAAATCTGTACTTAAAAGATGGACGATTTAATGTTGTACTGAGAAGATAAGATCCGATAAGCTACGCTACTCACGCGACTTGTGTTTGTAGGCACAAATAACGCGCGTCTGGCTGCCATGCTTCGTCAGCTGGCCATCTACCATGCGAAGGACCCCAACAACCTGTTCTGTGTGCGCATCGCGCAGGGCCTCACCCACCTTGGCAAGGGAACTCTGACTCTGTGTCCCTACCACAGCGACAGACAGATCATGAGTCCCGTCGCCGTCGCTGGACTCCTCTCTGTGCTGGTTTCATGTCTCGATGTCAAGAACAGTGAGTATGCTAGGCAGGATGGGGGTTTTACCCTCTTTGCCATCACTGGACTACTCTCTGTATTTGTGTTGTGTATGCTAGGCAGGCTGGGTGGTTCACCCACTGGCTGTCTATAAATGTGGCATATTATCCGCACGTTTGATTCTGGAATAGTTGATGATGATTGAAATAATATACATATACATTGAGATGACTAATGGTTATATGTCCCCAGTTATTGGTTCCAGATGTGGCAACCAGGTAGTATTAATAGTACAAATTATTATGTGAAAGCATTCAGAAAATTATATGTTATCTAATTGATATGAAAATATCATGCATCCAAGTAAGATAACCATTACATATACATTACATGCCGTTAATCCAGAATTTTGGGGGATGAGGGGTGGGCAATAATACTTGTAGTTAACAAGATTGCCACCCAGAGAATTAACTCTAGATGGCAGGTGGACAAGGAATCTTTTTTGGCTTATCAAGAGTCCAACCCTTTTTGTTTACATGTATCCCACCCTTTTGAGGTGTCGATTTTATTTTTAAACATATTCACGCTACTAGCACCCACACAATCAGCAGATAATATGTTCCATTTATTTAGACCTTTGTGAAAATTTGAATTTTCTTATATCTAATCTACACTGCTCCTTTACTAATGTAACTTCATGTCTACTAGTCCTTCTATCTTTCTTAACTGAACAAAAATTTCTATCAATATTTTCATAACCATTCAATATTTTAAACACTTCTATCTTATCTCTCAACCTCCTGGTCTCTAGTGTTGTTAAACCACATTCTTTTAGGCGTATTTTGTAAAATAGGATCCCTCAGTTTTTGTATCATTTTAGTCACTTTCCTCTACTCTTTCTAGCATATCTGTCCTTCTTGCGCCTCCACGCTACAATATTCTAAATGAGGCCTAATTATTGTTTTGCATAGTGGTATTATTAGTTCTTTTTCCTTATATGCTATATCTTGCCTAATTAATCCAACGATTTTATTTTCCTTTGAAGCTGCAATATTCCGCACTGCTCTGAAACCTTCATATCAGCACTAATGGTTAACCCTGAGTCCTTTTCTTTTACAGTAGTACTTAGTACAGAACCTCCCATTGTATATTGTACATCTTCGTTCCCATGTCCTGTGTGGAGGCGTTTATATTTCCCAAAATAGAACAACATTTGCCAGTTTTCAGACCATTTGATCAACCTTTCAAAATCATCTTGTAAATGATGTCTATTTCCAGTTTGAAGCCTCCCCATCGACTACTACCCGTTGTTTTCTGTCAATCAGCCATTTTTCTATCCAGTTAATTAAACCATTTCCTATGCCATGGGCCTTTAGTTTAAGTAGTAATCTTTGATGTGGCACTTTATCAAAAGCTTTCTGAAAATCTAAGTAGTGATTCCTTGTCTACCCACATAGTGATATCTTCCAAAAAACATAACATTTGTTAAGCATGACCTCGCTTTTAGAAACCCATGTTAAGATGGGTTTATCAAGTTGTTTAATAAGAAAATCTTGGTTCTTTCTATTCTAAAGGAAACACTCCCTCTTCTGATGATAAGTTGAAAACTGTTGCAAGTGTATGGATGTTAACACGGTTAAATATAGTATGTTACCAGGAGCAATAGCACATCTGTTGCATGTATATATTCTTTGTAACTTTTCTAAGTGCCAGATTTTTAAAACATAGTGGTACCATGATTATTAGGACAGAAACTGTGCTGTGTGTTTTGGGTCTGACAGTGTCTCTCTGTTCTGACCAGTTATCCTGGGCAAGTCTCACTATATCCTCTTCAACCTTGTGTCGGCCATGCAGCCACGCATGTTGGTGACATTCGACGAGGACTTGCTGCCACTGCCTATATCAGTTCGCGTCGGTCAGGTCAGTGCAACTTTCTTCCCATTCACAACTTCCTTGTATGCCAGGGAGCACTGCTGATTAATCAGTCTCAATAACCCCTAGCAGATCTCCTTGAAATGAAGAGATTAACCTCATCCAATAGTATTATTGCCTGCCATATTTGGGTGTTTGAGTTTTGGCTATTACATGTAGGCCCTACCGTTTGAGAAGTAGAAATATTTGTGTTCAAAACTGCGACATCCATGGCAGAATGAAAAGTACTTGTATTCCAACTTTTTTGCTTGTAAATAACATGACTAAATACAATGCAGAATGTACACGTTACCAAAGCATAATTCTGTTTTGTCAATAATCTTTGCCAGAATGTGCCTGGTGGCTTCCACAATATCAATATTGCCAATGAGCATATTTAGTAAGGTATACCACACTAGGCTTTGTTTAATGATAACTGGACCACCTTAGATGTAGTTTAGTTATATATTGCAACCAATGTAGGATGTTGAATGCAGTAACAGTAATGTATCCATGTGTTGTCAGGCCGTTGACGTGGTGGGGCAGGCAGGCAAGCCAAAGACCATCACAGGATTCCAGACACACACAACTCCAGTGCTGCTGGCTTACGGAGAACGAGCGGAACTAGCCACTGATGAATGTATCTTTGCTTTGCGATGTGTCATATGCCCTGCTTACTGTACTACAAGTTCTAAACGTCTGTTGAAGCAATGTTAAAATATTACACTGTAGTGCTAAAAAGCCTGAAGTTTACTGCTGTTAGGATTAGTTTAAGAGTACTTTGTTTTCACTCTTTTTCTAGTGCAATTTCTACTTTCTTCTTCACCATCTTCACCATCATCACTGTGCAGCCGTAGTGTCCTGTGGGTGAGCAAAGGCCTCAGCGTGTCGTTTCCAAATCCATTTCTACTATAGTTCAACTATATCAGATAGTTGTGTAAAATTTACTGTCCAATCTGTAAATTCAATAATAGCTGTTAGTCCTACAACTAAATTAGTTTTGTGAATTATTAATGTATTATGACAGGAGTTCTGAGTGTGTCGCTTGCGGACCACCGGGGTGCACCATATTGTAAGTTCCCAGCAGTCCTCGGCAAACATGCAAAATTATTTTAGGATGAAAGAGAAGTTTGATAGTCCCAGCATTATAAGATAACCGACTAGGAATAATAAGCAGGTGGTGTTTTGTTGTGTATTCCTTGACAGAGCTACAGATCTCGCCCTGACACAGACCCTGGAAGGGTTCGTGATTCTCAAGAAGAACCCAGACTATGAGGCCTGAACACAAGTGTCTGGATAGTGCAAGGAAGGAAACAGCCGTTGGTTCGTCGCTGCTCTATTCTGACGGAAATAACTGTAGAAACGTGCTTGGACGAGAGAAGTGGTTAATCCTTTTCGCTATGGATGCTCAAAGCATTCGCAGAGACAATGAGTAGGGGCGCTGCTTACAGGACATGTGACACGGCATGTTCATGCTGCACATGTTGTTTGTTTCAAACGTTTGTTCATTGAAAGCCGAGTCAGATTATGGAACGTGGTAAATAAACCGTTACAGCGTGACTGACACAGCATTAGACAGTGTAGAGGAAACGTTGGGAACAATGTTGTTTGTATTGGAAGTTATGGGAGTACAACACAGGACGAGTTAATGATTACTTGAATGGTGATTCATTTTGAACATGTGCAGTTAACCTGAAAAGGAGAAGATAAATAAAGTCCATAAGTTGTGTTGTTTTTCACACAACGTGCACAATGCATGTTTATATTCTCTGAAATTTTAGATGTAACAAATATGTTGGTATAAACATTTTATTAACAGTCAGTCATTAACATGTTCGCTGTGTCGAATTAATAAAAACTTGACCGAGAAGTTTGTTGACATTTGTATGTAAAATAGATAAATTCATACCACTGACTGTCCATTTATTAAACTTTTACTTTGAACTTGATGTTTAGGCATGCCACTGTTTCTTCACATGGATGATACACAGAACAATGTCCTGATTGTATTTATTTGATGTTTGAATAGTAAAGCAATAAAAAAAATGGCAAATCACAGTTGTTATTATCAATGTTTCAACATAACCCTAACTGTACACATTGAATCATCAATCTAACATTTACTAACTTCAGTTAGTTGTTATACTTGATAAATAAGCTGCATTGTTCCACAGTTCTCAGATTACAACTGGGTGTCTTCTTTATGTCAAATCTTCATCATCAAACATGTCATCAAAGTCTGAAACCAATAGAAATAAGCATTGTGCATCTTTGATGGCTATGATGATGTAAAGATCTGTCGTCTAATGGAAAACTTCTGAAATCACATTTTGTAAGTTTTGAGAAAAACGCCAACAAATCATATACAAACTATTAAAATTAATTATTTAACAAAGTTCAATTTCATGTTTTTACATAAATTTGCCATTACTTTACCGTTGTGAAATAAAACACATTTCATTAACTTATAACAGCACATTTATCAATGTTGCTTCTTAGAGACAACACAATAGAACACGCTAGTAGGTCAAAAAAGCACAGTAATGTCAATTCTATTTTAATAAAATGGCACTCGCTAGGTTCTTCCATTTGATGGCACAGATATGGATACGTTACTGAAATACATTATTTTGCTACAAACTGGATTACTTATGCATTCATTAGTTTTATGGAGGACTGGATCCTACAAAATGTTGACAGTTGCACAGAAGAAATAGTAATATTATGCATAGACAAATACATGTGGACATCAACTGACCATTGAAGAAGTCTGAGTGGACCGACTTCTCATTTGCAGCCAAGTCCATGAGTAATGCACTTGAACCACCAGCCTAGAACAACAGAATGAAATCCCTTTCTATTAAAAGGCTGTTTGATTTTGAACAAGTGTAACTGCCATTTTAGTTTTCGTACAACCATTCACCGAGTGTGGTAAGGCAGTGGCTGTAGCGTCAGATTCTCAATCAAGAGATTCATGGTCTAAATGTATGACTTACATACGTACGCACACATATATGCACAAGCACCCAGCTTTTTGGTTGTTACCAGATATATTATAACATACTAACAGCTGGAGGAGATGCAAACAAATATGATGCTTTTTGATGGAATTGATCCATGTCTGGCTGCTCACTGTGATTGGGACTTATGTAATATAATACATTATTATTCTCGGCTGTACAAAAACATGCAGTACATAAAATATTTTGTTGGTGTCCAAAGACAATCATGATGGACTTCACATATTCGGACAAGTAAAAATAATATGTGTCCAGAAACATACAGTACAGAAAATAATTATTTTTGTAGATGTTTAGAGTGTCCGAATATATATATACATAATATATATGTGTGTGTTGGGCACATTTGCAGAAATATTCTGCACATTATGTTACGTAATTCTTTGATCTGCAGATTGTTGACTCAAAAATTGCCCTGTACAATGTGTGGACCTGCCAATGAATTAGTTAATGAATCAACGCCAAGAAAAGATACGTTTTCATGCCAAACTTGGGCCAAAGCCAAAGGGCTACCGGTGAATTCGGTACACACTCATTGATGAAATCGGTACACACTCATTGGTGAAATCGGCCCCCCGAGCACATCGTGTTACAACTGATACTTTCGTTGAGGAATTTCTGACGTATTTGTCGCATGCAGTTCAAAACCCTCATTCACTCCTGATAGCTGGTGATTTTAATATTCATATAGATATTGACACAGAAGCTGATGCAATTAGAATGTGTGATGTACTTAGTATGTATGGAAATGCTGACTCCTAGAAGCATCCATTACGGTCTAAGATTGCAGGATGATCTCAAACTTGATGTACCAAGGACAAAAAGGAAAACTCTGGGAGATCATGCTTTCAAAGTTGCTGCACCGAAACTGTGGAACGAGATATACTAGTCGAACAGATATTTGCTTTTGCTAATGGGTTTTTCATGACATACACAAAATAATGTAATGGATACGTAATAAAATTTTATTACAAAGCACATAAGTGATACATGGGTCAACATTTTAGTTGTGCTACAAAAAGTTTGTCTCCTAAAAAATGTAAATAGGTTTATCATATGTAATTGTATATCTGTAATATATTAAGTTGTCCCTGTCCACGCCTTAACCTGCAAACTGGGATTCAGTTTCAAGAAGGACAAAGTGTAGACATGTTGCCATCATATAATTATCTACCATTATAGTTCATGCAATACAATCCTTGTCCACAATGTTTATTTATTTTAATCAAATTGTAGGCATATTTCAGTATTTTACCCAATAAAACGGTACACGTGATAAATACATTTATTTTGTTGTAGTAATTAATGATGACACACAAATTTATACTTTATTGCAAACATATTGTACTTTTACTCTGCTTGAAACGGTTTACTATGAGAAACAACGAGTTGTGTTAACAATATAGTACAGCAGGGTTTCAGAAAGGGTCCATGTCCACGCTTTACTCAGCCAGCTGGAACACAGGGAGGATAGAAGGCTTATACATATACAGATCCTGGTGTCATTAGCGTTAAACGATTAACATACATCATTATAGTTCATGAAATACAATACTTGTCCACATCTTGTATTTCTTTTGAACAAATTTTACTGCCAGGTCATTGGCGAAACACAAAATTCGACAGGAGGACATCAGCATTTTTCACATTTATCTTTGTGCGTACGTGAACATTTTTAAAAGACAACTATTTAAAGATAACAGATCAGATATATATGGAAATATATATACATATATTTCCATACACAATTAAAACACCTAAGTATATTCAGTGTGGTAAAAAAGTTGAATGTCAGCATCACCGTTTTGCCCCTTTATTAAATATTGACCCACGTAACAATATCATTTGTTCATCATATTCTGCAGTCGAGCAGTAATCTGTGCCTCCGTGCGTCCTTTTAGTATTTCGGGGATTTCCCGGATGCTTGTCTTTCAGGCGTCTTATGCATCTATAGCCGGGGAAGACACAATCTTTGATTTTGTCGCAGTGACTCTTTGGTTCACAGGATTCGAGGTCCTAAAATAAATGCGATACAAAATAGTACATCCAAATGACATGCTGTTGTTACCTCCAACGGAAAGGCAGAGGAAGCATAGAGAATAACATTCTTTTGTTTTATGAAAGACCAAAATGATCTTACTTATATAAAATACTGGCAAAAACGTGTAGCAAATGGAGGATTGTTGATAGATGTTATGCTAAGGATGGGCACCTGGAGGGGAGCAAGAGCGGCAAGTAGCCCCCCCCCAGGATAGTGATATTTGTAAAACAAAACCTGTTTGAATGTGATCTGCAGAGTAGATGATAAGATAACATTTACATTTAGAAACCTCTTCGTTAAAAGGGTGACAGGAAATTGATTTGCTGAATATGCTAATGGGCTCTGACGAGATATATACCGAGATCACACTTCCTTATGCCCTGAGACGGTAACAGTCACACACCTGTGTCTGCGCCACACCTCTGTGGCCATTTTGAATGAGGCAGTAACCTATCCAGTCCATTTCCTTTTTTGACATATGTATGCACAGTACTTCAAAGAAGCATTCTCTACACAATAAATAGTGACTTCAAATAAACACTTTGAACATCTGGATTACCGGTAGTATATTACAATTCTTCAATAGTCTCAGAAAAAATACTAACCGTGTTTCCTTCGTGTTTTGGTTAGAGAGATGTCATCATTGTCAGTGTTATCTAAATAATTAAAAAATCATCAACTGAGTAAGAAATGCATGTAAACAATACATAAAGCACTGCGACTTGTTTTAATGTCTAGGGTTTTAAACAATCACAATGCTGTCAAAGAGAGATGTCAATGAGAGCCACTATTGCTTTGTAGACACCAACAATATATGCAGCAGGTTGCACCAATATGGCAAATATAAACATTATACAGTTCAATTAAAAACAAGGACAGTACAAACCCAAGTAACAAGGTTTTTTTAACTTGACTCACTATTTATTGTCTTAATAATAATAATATAATAAAACTTTATTTAGACACCATGCAAATTCGGGGCTAATGCCCTGTTCACAGGTGTTTAGGCCTACCATGTTGGCATCACTCTAAATCGTATAAAATCGCATATAGAGAGCTAAATAAATTACTGTTTGAAAAGTAAAAGTTAATAAGGCAAAGTCCTAGTTATATAAATAAACTTGTGTATACTAAAATTATAGGTAAATGACATAATAAAGCAAAGTACTTAATAAAAAAAAAAGATTAAACAGAGTACTTAATAACAATAATGTTGTCCGTGTGGTTGCCGTCTATTTTTGCTTTCAAAGAGCAGTGCCAGTGAGTGTCAAGTAGGGTAGGGCGTCTAATAAAACTCGGAATGTGGAAGCCACAATTTTGACAACTATTGCTATAATGTGTTGTTTCATGTCTTAGACTTTGTACCTCGGTAGCGCGCAGATGCAGTGGAATTTTACCTAAACATTTTGGTCTCACAAGTAACCCAGGCGGCAGTACAGGGAAATGATTAATCATTGACAAGTCACAAAGTGTTTACAAATCTGTGGTCAGGTTTCACGTTCATTCAGCGGAAATGTCGCATGCAAATCCCGTTGATGGCAAAAAGGAACACAGACCCAACCCACCCTCTGGATTTTGCACAAAAACAGGAGCTACGAATGTCATTTAAGTAACGTAAATTAGTTTGGCAATCTGTTAGTTTATGATTACACTGTATAGTATCCTATTTATAGCCGTTTAAAATAATTTTAACAACGTCATTCTCACATGTAAACTATATAACTACATATGTTTTCATAATATCGATTAAATGCTTGTGAATTATTTAAAATAGCGACTTGTTGCGCAAATCTCGTTAAGCTTTGCATGACAAAAACTGAGTCAATTAATTAAAACGTTAATGTTGCTAGCGTTCAATATATTTGTTGAGGCTGCTGCAATAGTTCAAACAGATCTACCAACAAGTCTAACCTAATGGCTGCAAACTTTTCTTAATCTAAATTCTTTGGGAAAGACTGCAATCATTCACATACATAATCATTAAACAAATACTGTTAAACGACATGTATGCTTACCATTCCTGTCTGCTGGCTTTTTGTCGCCATCTTTCCATTTTCCCGCGTAATGCCTCCCGAGTTCCGTGCAAATGGTTACCTTTGAGCTTCGACCCTTCTGTGGGTGTAGCGGCTATGAGCGGCGCCAACTCGTTTCCAGTCGACGATTACAATCGATGCTAGCGCCATCTACATTAGCTAATGCGAACCAAACAATCCCACAATACTGTGGGATTGTATTACGTATAAATTAGCATACATCTATTTATAGTCAAATGGGCGTTGCACAACGCAACATGGGTTGTGGGACGTTTTCAACGTCCCACAATGTTGGCCAACGTCCCACAACGTGAGTAGCGGGCTTACAGAATGTCCCACAACCCGGTGAATATAAAACTATATATATATATACATAATCGTAATTTATTGTATATATATGTATATATAATCTCAAGTATTTGATTTGTTTCTTGAACCGGTTGGGGTTCTGTTTTCGAAGGGCAGACCAAAACATCCCATGGACATCTCATTCGAGGTGCAAGGAGAGTGATACACACAAAAGCCGACGCCACACCGTGTTCGCTACTCATGAACAACTGCAGCTGCACTGCAATGCGAAAGTTTGGTATGCCGATGACACCTTTCAAGTTGTGAAGCTGTCCTTCACACAGCTATTCAGCGTGCACATGTTTGTTACACACGAAACGGGTCGCAATCGTCTTCGAGAAAGCCATGTGGAAGTCGTTTGATGCTGCACATGGAGCTGAAGGGTTGCGCCTTCCATTGGTCTCAGGCCGTGTATAGGAAGGTGCAGGAATACGGCCTTCAACAGGCATACAGGAAGGACCATGCTACACTCCTTTACGTCAGGAAACTGATCGCTTTCCCTTCCTTCCTGCGCAACACATCCCGGCTGTGTTCAACGACCTTGCGAGCGATGCAGGAGCTAAACCGTTGTGCCGCCTCGTCTAGCCACATGGCTAGAGTCACATGGCTGGAGTCACGCATATGGCGCCCTGCAGCATGGACCGTCTTCTCCCTCAACATCAGAACAAACAACGATGTTGAGGGTTGGCATCACCAACGATTAATCTGCAGGTAGCGAGTGAAGATGTTGTTCTACCTTCTGGTGCAACTGTTGCACGACGTGGCCAAGCTGGTCACTGTGCAAGTTCGCCTGATCAGTGAACGTAAGTTGCGCAAGTGTCAGCGGAAAATTCACGCTAATGTCCAGGCAAATATTTTTCAGCTATGGAATGAGTACAAGGGTGGACATAAGAATGTGCGACAGTTGTTGCACGGCTGCGCGAAAATATACGGACCCACCGTCTGATTGGTTCCATGTTTCGTACTTGCGTACTTGAGACCACCCTTCTTGTGAAAAATTTTGCTGTTACATATACATGTTAACATATATATATATATATACACATGTACCTAGGTATATATATATATATAATTATCTCACATATATGTATATGTGAGATAATTATAAACCTTGCTAGGGATACCCTGGCCAACCTTGCATGGATATCCAGCCTTTAGTGATTATGATTGTATGGATTCAGTGTTTCCTTTTCTTGGTAGGCGCATACCTTATTGTATTTTACTGCTAAGGTGATTGTAGTAATACGACTACAGCGTTCAAAATAGCACTTGTCCGTTTGTCCGGGACAAGTGATTTTTGGCACGGACAAGTAAAATGACTCTACATGGTTATCCGGTGGACAAGTGAAAATTTACAGTAAATAGTGCAACATTGCAAACTTTTTATTTGAGGAAACTCAAACATAGATGATGTTCGCTAGCAGTCGAGCACGTTGCAGTTTTGTTAGCGTCTTGTCGATCCGCCGCCAGTGTGTTGTATGTCAGTGTTCGACCGAGTTTAGTGCCTGCATTAACAGGGTCATCCGCTGAGCGCACCGACCTAACTCTGTTATACGCGTAGGACAGACTCCACATCTGCCATCGTTGATCGAGGCTGTATTTCGCAAAATCATAAATCGTTCAGTTTGGCTGACGTACAACTTGCTTCCACTCACGGATCATATTTGACGAACTTTGAAAATAGTAGACTTTGTATCGCTACCTGTTATTTGAATAATTGTATACTTTTAACCATTATTACGCCTAACACATGCGGACTCGGCAGTTTTCCCAAGACAAGTCATCGAACGTTAGTCGATTAAAATCGCTATTAATGAAATTTAAGAAGTGTAGTTGTATCTATGTCACCATAAATTGCGATTTCTCGAAGCCGAATTATGCAAGACGCGCGGCCGGGGTGCCAACCACCGTTTACATGTCGGCTTCCGCCAACTACAGTGGTCTGCATGCGGCAGCAACGTTACGACAACTAAATCTACAAATGTAATTAGGGCACCATTAAACTGTTTTAACATAATTGAAATGGTAATACAAAATTTAGGAAAAATATGCGCTTGTCTGATGGTGATCAATTGAATATTATGTTCGTTTATAAAATACAGAACTTTGTTAATAGCTGTATTAAAGTTCATAGAGGTTGAACAAAATAATATCAGATTATTGTGATTTTTTTGACATTTCCTGGCTTTGCATTGGATGTGTTCCTGATGGTTGAAGTGCATCTTCAATGACAAACTGATGCAACATTTTTACAGCAGTGTTATATGTTATATACCATATTAAACATACAATTTTTTTGCAACATACAACTAATAGCAAGGAAAACAATTGTCTCATTCTTAGCATCGTAATAACGATTTGTTATTAATAAAAGCGTTCTGGGGCCGAAGTACTCGGTACTCTAGTACATTTTTGAAGTACTCGTACTAATGAAACTTATGGGTCATAGACTCGTACTCATACTCATTGTACTCAGATTTTACGAGTACATTATGAGTACATATGAGTACGTTTTCAATATGTACTGGGGAAAATAAATATATTTGGTTATAAATTTGTTTTAAACGTTCCTGAAATATTTAAATGTTCAACAATTTGTTTAATACTTTGTTAATTCTGATAGAATACCACTTTACCATCCCTACACATAGTGCATCATCATTCTCTGATAACCATTGCTATGATACCCAAACATGGCAGCATCTTTTCCCAGCCAGAAACACCCTCTTCAGCAAACAATAATTGTAGGCTATCAGTTCAGGCCATAAACCTGTTTGTTTAATTAAGCCACCAGGATGTCCATAAAGAGCCAATTAGCAGTTAACCCACCAATTAGACAGGAAATGCCTTTGATGTAGTCTGGAGACCATGCCAATTGACAGTGGCTGACAGTGCTAACTGCTAAGAACAAGAAATGCCAGTCTTCCTCTGTAAAAGTAAGGTAGCTCAAGTCAGGCTGCCTCCTACACTAGTATAATCCCATGCCAGCAACCTGGCTAAGAAAGTCCAAAGGGGATGCTGAGCCTGTTATGTGGACATGTACTAACCCTCTCAACCACTAGTAGTCTATGATCAGAAAATATAAACTGTAAACTTATAATATCAGCAAATTACTGATTGTAGAGGTGAGAGAATACCTCAGTCAGCCATGTACAGATCATTACAGTGACCCACTGCAATTCTGAGGTTTCCAACTCTGGCTCAGTTGGTCCCTCACCATCTCAGCATTCCAGCCTCATCAGCCCCAGTTGAAAGGGTATTTAGCATAGCCGAGAAAGTATTCTGCCCTGAACGGTGCAGCCTGAAAGAATCAACCTGTGAACAACTCACGTTCATTCGGTGCAATGACAAATAGATGATAAGATCATAGGATGCCACTGAAATGAATGCCAATGAAGTGAATTTCACTGTTGATGAAATAGAGGTTGTTCTTAGTTTTCCTCATAACAAATGTATCAACTGCCATTGCATATTCACCTGTGTTGAGTTATATCAATTAGATTAATTAATTAACTTTAAAATACGTTATTATTTAATATTTATATATATTTTTAATGTACTCGTACTTTTACTCGTACTCGTTAGAATGTACTCATACTTGTACTCGTACTCAGCTTTTAGCAATGTACTCGTACTCATCCATCATCAAAGTACTCGTACTTGTACTCATGAAAATGTACTCGGCCCCAGGTCTGATGATAATGGACTGGAAAATAGTTGCAAACATAATTTAGCAATTTCAAAATTTGTCTTTGATCACAAGATGTACATACAAAGAAACAGCAGGAACATTGTGCTCGCTGTCATAAAAATAAGACAAACTTTTTTTACGTTTTTCCCGAAGCTTCGATTCCCCTTGACAACCACTCGGACAAGTTTAAATTTTGGCGGACAAGTAGATTTCAAAACTTACTTGTCCGGCGGACAAGTAAATATTCTGGCTTATTTCTATCGCTGGACTACATTGCATAATGGCTATGTAGTATGTTTTGCTTAGCTATGTCTTTATTGCACCTTTCATTGCACCATTTGTTAATAAAGTTTCAATTCATGGAAAACAATTGCTGACTTGTTTCATTCATGTAAATAGGTGACTTTCATCCATGACATTACATCAATGATTCTCGCATAGGTACGCATACTACTCTCGATTATGCCAACATTTTAGTCACTTTTTCCACCTGTATGATAACCAAAACATTTTAATTATCATCCGTATCACAAGTATCACTAAGAAACACTTTGCAGTAATAACCACACAATGACATGACTGTTAAAAGATGAGGGCCGAATTCGCCTAATATCACTCGCAGATATAACGTGAGCCGAATTCACCAGCCCATTCACGCCATTATAAAGTGGGCCGAATTCACTGGGTCGAATTCACCGTGGGCCGAATTCATCGACATCCAGCCAAAGCTATACTGCATACTGGGTCTGCCAGGTCAGCAGATTGCGCAGCGCAATCTACAGATATTTGCAGAATATAGGGAAATCCGAAGATTGCGCAATGCAATCTGCAAATTTGGTCTAGCTACACAATCCTCAGCAAATGCGCTCAACATAACCGGTATGAAAAACCCAGTCCTTTGTGAAATGAAAAGGCAGTACAACCGCAAGTGTCACGACGGAAGAAGTGAGCGATAATGAGCGTTAAATGTTAATACATAAGAGCAGCGCGTACTATACCTCTTCTATGTCCATGTATGGCCCAGAACCCTCTGGGAACATTTCATCGGCTACGACACTGGGCTTCATGGCAGACATTTAACACGAAAATTGGCAATGTAATATAATTATGAAGGCCAAGAGGCAAGAAAGCCAATTCGTTTTCGTTGCTCCACTTGTCGCTAAGACCCAGCAACATCCGGGTTCTCACACTGGGCCATGGTCACATTTTCATGTGATTTCTTTCCGCAAACTGCGGCACGCGAGCCAACTGCGGCCTGCGAAGCTATTTCATGCGACCAACGGACTAAAAACGAGATTGCACACTGCGGGGGTCATGCCCCAGTTAAAAAGGGCAGTGTATTTTTTAGAAATAATTTGTTTAAAAAAATTCAAGTCATCGACATAAACAAGGAACCAGTTTTGAACCAGTTTGGCACAATGTAAGATCCTGTCATAAGTGACGCTGTAACCATAACTATGTTGATTGGTAATTGCTAGTTTGGTGGAGGGAATTGGTTAATTTGTAATTGCTAGATTGTTGGGTTCGGATTGTTATTGTTGGTTTCTGACTGTGAACTGCATGCCCAGTGTGGAGGTCATTAAGCGGTCATTAGTAAATTGCATAATGTGAACTGTGTATAGTTTGCTCGCATGTAGGCAATTAAAATAGTAAGTAAGTAAATCATTTATTTCCAACATTTAACATTACACGTCACAATTAAACAAATACAATGTTGAATGTGGAAAGGGGGTGAACAGAAGTACAATACTTATCGGTGGTTCACGTACCCCCAACCATGTTAGGTGCTGGCGACGTAAATACAATGTATGTAATTATAGAGTAAAGATTTACCAATCAAAAATTATTGTACACGGTGCCTACAACATAATAAGTTTATATTAATTTTGGTTTTTGACATTTTTGATATTCTTATGGGTCTTCATTTCTCCACATAGTACCACGATTACAATAGTGCTGTGTATCTGTCAATTATAGATGATTTGTATTTGATGGAACGCAGCTACAGTTACAGATAGCTGGTTGTAGGATGTTTCAAATTGCTTCTAGTTTTCTGGCTGGATGGTCTTAGTCGCTACATCAATTATGATCTGTGTCCAGACACAGTCGTGTTCCATACACTGTCAGATAATGATTGATGTATCGACTAAGACCATCCCGCCAGGAAACTAGTAGTCATTTGAAGCATCCTACAACCATGCAGCTATCTGTAACTGTAGCTGCGTTCCATACACTCTGTCCATCCCCGGCGTGATTGATCTGTTTACTAATGTCATTTTAATTACCTATTTGCGAACAAATAATACTCAGTTCACAACGTGTCATACTGGTTCGTAACTGGTACGGCTCCACCAGTACGTGCATTCACGTGTATTCATGTGAGTACACGTGTTCTGCCTATTTTCACGAGTTTTGAACCAGTTTAACACGTGTCGTACGGGTTCAGAACTGGGGTAAGACCGCGTTAAGGATTCCCACGTTCCACACATGAATGAACACGGCAAAGAGTGCCCTTGATAATACCGTTTTGGTGTGATGTGTGAATGTTTTTCGAGCTCTTTGACATGGCACATGTTAGTCCAGTGAATACTGAATGTACTACTGCATTAGATTGTTCACGAGGTAGCAATAAGTGTACGCTAGTCGCTCGCGTATTCACACAGTGGCTAGTTTGCAGCATGCACCAATATTTCAAAATCCGTCACCAGATTGGGGCGAAATTTAGGGGTGTCAAGTTTGGGTGGATTTTTCTGAAAAATTGAGGTATGAGAATTTCACGAGTTTTCCACAGCACTTGAATCAATGGAGGGTAAATATGCTGTGAAATTTTCAAGAAAATCGTAAGACAAATTTGGCAGGAAATTAAGGAAACGTTATAATGGTCGCCTATGTAAAATTAAAATGTGGTCTTACCCCAACTGGTACGGCTCCATCGGTACATGTCTTCACGCGAATTCACGAGTTAATTCACGTGTGGAACTGGGGAAATTGGTACGGTTCCAGGGCAGTGGCGTAGGCAGGATTTTGTATTGGAGGGGGCCATCTGACATTCAAGCAAGCAATGAGTAGCGGTATATGACACACGCACGCATGCACGCACACGCACACGCACACACACACACACACACACACACACACACACACACACACACACACACACACACACACACACGTATGTATGTATATATATGTTTGTGTGTGTGTGTGTGTGCGTGCGTGCGTGCGTGCGTGCGTGCGTGCGTGCGTGCGTGCGTGCGTGCGTGCGTGCGTGCGTGCGTGCGTGCGTGCGTGCGTGCGTGCGTGCGTGCGTGCGTGCGTGCGTGTGATGAGTCGCTGGCGTTCAACCAATATTTCACAACAAATCCGTACCGCGGTGGCGGCGTCGAGTGAGCTTCACAAAAATATCTCTGTCATGTGTAACGTTGTCGCTTATTAAAATTAATTAATTCACAATAGGAAGAACGACTACCCAGTGGAAAATCGACTAGAGAAATTGCTAGTCTAGTAACTAATCATCTTGCCGGGCAACTATCATGTTGCATCCTTGTGTTGATATATTAATAGGCATTAGCCATCAAACACATTGTGAATGATGACATATTCGTTGCCCTGTAACCTCTTGGATTGCAACCTGCTGGATGCTTATCGCCTACGGCAGAAGCAGTGGGATTCCTCTACTTTTGGTAACTCAATCCCATTTGAATGATGACAAATGTATTTGCCAAAGACTTAGAAGTGCTACACAGGCACCCCTATAACCTCTGTACCTTGTCACTCTATAAATCAGACAACCAGTTATATGTCTTCAGTCTCCTATACCCTCCTAATTTTCCGGGATTGGGGGGCCTTGGCCCCTCCTCTGGCTACGCCACTGTTCCACGGGAACGAGTAATCACGTGAATTCACGGGTTCATTCACGTGTGAAACTGGGGAAACTGGTACGGTTCTAGCGGAACGAGTATTCACGTGAATTCACGAGTTCATTCACGTGTGAAATTGGGGGAACTGGTACGGTTCCATGGGAAAGAGTAATCACGTGAATTGCCGTGTTCATTCATGTGTGGAACTTGGGAAACTGGTACAGTTCTATGGGAACGAGTAATCATGTGAATTAATGTGTTCATTCACGTGTGGAACTGGGGAAACTGATACGGTTGTAGTGGAACGAATAATCACGTGAATCCACGTGTGAAACTGGGGAAACTGGTACGGTTCTAGAGGAACGAGTATTTACTTGAATTCACGGGTTCATTCACGTGCGAAACGGGGAACTGGTACGGTTCTAGCGGAACGAGTATTCACGAGAAGAATTCACGGGTTCATTCACGTGTGAAACTAAGGAAACTGGTACGGTTCCAGGGAACGAGTAATCACGTGAATTAACGTGTTCGTTCACGTGTGGAAATGGGGATACTGGTACAGTTTTAGGGAACGACTAATCACGTGAATTAACGTGTTCATTCGCGTGTGGAACTGGGGGAAATGGTACGGTTCTAGCGGAACGAGTAATCACGTGAATTCACGGGTTCGTTCACATGTGAAACTGGAGACACTGGTACGGTTGTAGCGGTATGAGTATTCACGTGAGTCCAGGGGTTCATTCACGAGTTCATTCACCTGTGAAACTGGGGAAACTGGTACGGTCCCAGGGGAACAAGTCACGTGAATTAACATGTTCCTTAATTTTTTTCATGTGTGAAACTGGGGAAACTGGTACGGTTCTAGCGGAACGAGTATTCACGTTAATTCACGTGTTCATTTACGTGTGGAACTGGGGAAACTGGTACGGTCATAGTGGAAGGTGTATTCACACGAATTCAAGTGTTCATTCACGTGTGAAACTGGGGACACTGGTACGGTTCCAGGGGAAAGAGTATTCACGTGAATTAACGTGTTCATTCACGTGTGGAACTGGGGAACTGGTACGGTTCTAGCGGAACGAGTAATCACGTGAATTCACGGGTTCATTCATAAGGCGTTCCATAGCTCGGGTAGAGAGAAGTACGGGCACTCTGGCACTTTTACAACAGTTACTGTTTGCGTCGACGTGTGTCGTTTATAACCATCTTCCGTTCTGGGCTTATCCAGCGTGTGACTGCCCCCATTCATTGCCATAGTATTTGATAGTTTGGGGTAATTAGTTAATTGATTTAATTTCGATTTGTGCATTAGTGTCGGCTGCAGAAAATTACGCTCAGCGACCCATAATGCGTTCCTGGCGACTGTGGCACGCAGTATTCTAGCAGTGTCCAACTTGTAAATGCACTCGTTAAAATTAACTTATAAACCACAGCGTTTTTCGTGAAACAATAACTTAATTGAGAATAGCCATGATATAATATTATGAATGATTTTGGATATTACAATAATGTTAGAGAAAAATCTCAAGTGCAAAAATATTTACAGCAAAAATAATAGGACAGGGTTCCGCAAACTTTGTTTAGATGTGGGCCAATTTGTTTGGCAAAACAACCGTCATACGATATCGAAGGTGTTCACGATGTTCTAATTTTAGTTGTTTCCAGCGCTCCACAACGACTAGTCTGTATATGGATGATTTTTTTAGCATTGCACCAATTGCCAAAAAAACTGGTCCTTAAAAGCAAACTTCTTGTGCGTTATATTTCATAGTGTCCCGTTTTTGAATAGATATTGTAGCTTACAGAACTTCAAACCGTTCGCAAATCGGATCATGTCTTAGAGAGTTACACGAATTTAAAAGATGATACCCAAAAGCAACAAGAACGTCCGTGACTATTTGACTTTACCAAATCGAACACACGTTTTACTGACGAATTTGTTTCCATATTATAATATTTTCTTAGCTGTGTAAAATAAGCAATATTTTTTGTATTACTTAATATGCCTACTTATAATATATTCAAGTTTGATCTTGTTGAAGCAAATATGTCTGTTGTATCGACCATGTATCCAACAACTTTATATTCGTCACGGACGTGACGTTGTTTGTGAATGCGACTCATGGGTTGGTATGTCACATTATATACGCCACATGCCATCACATATTTGCTTTGCATAAAAGCATCTGCCCTGGCTTAAGAATATTATAATTGACTTTTATAAAGGATTAAGCTTAGTTAATGTGTGACTAAGAGACAGTCAAGATACCTACCAATAAATGCCCAAAATTAACATTATTAAAAAAAGACAATTTCCAACAGATAAACGAAGCGAGAACCTGCATGGATACGACGACATAATATAATATTACTTCCATATATATTATTTGTGCGTTTAACGTAGAAAAATACACAACCGTCACGGACATTTGCTAGCCAAAAAAACTACATGCCCCTAATTATATAGGCTACATTACATTCATATGTGTATGCGTCAACCATTAGATTCTATAGCGAAATGAAAGAAGACTGTGACGACTTCCAATTTTATTGAACTAGTTAATGTTTCCTAGAAACCTGCATTAGTTCCACCATGTAGAACAACGACCTTCTTGCGCAACAATAATACGCACACAACAAAAACATAAATCCAAGGTAAAGGTGTATACGCATTTAATGAAGAAAATTTGCCGTCACGGACGTTCTGCATTTATAGATGTTGTCAATCGTTCACTCCCTGCGTGCTGTCAAACTGGTTGTGGGCCCCACTGATCTCATCCCGTAGACCTTCATGCAGTATGCACTGGGCGCGACGGTATAGGAATCCAAGGCATGAAGATGTCATCGACGGCAGTGTCGTCAATGTCCTCGGTTGATGGCCAGTTGAATACGTTTAGTTTTCCACCGACTGGATGCGGGTACCTCACTCGTACTTTGTCATCTAATGCTTTATATGAGCCGACGTTGCGATTTGCGGACATGTAACATGGCGGAACGTCCGTGACGGCGTTTTTGGGACACTTCGGATGCTCTTATAAGAATTGACATAAAACTGCAATAAGATTTATGTGTGAAATTGACTAAAAGCAAGATTGGTCTACATTTTAGGACTTGTGTAATACAGATACGACATAGTTTTGTATTGTTTTTTTTAAATGAGAAATACGCGTAGTCATAGACATTCCGCAAAATGGGCAAAATTTCACACATCCAAAGATTCACAAATATCTGAAAGAATATATTCAACTTTCGTAGAGGAGTAGATTATGGCAATATATAAAGAAGAATACTGGACTCTTTATAATTCGAATAAGTATTATATTTATTATGACACATTCACTGAACTTTATACCACAAAGAACACACGTTTTTAAGTATATATGTAATACTAAAAAAATCAAAAAAATATAATTGTATTAATATGAAATATTATATATGTCCACAAACTTCAAAACTTCAGCGAGACAAGGGAAATGTCAAAATACATCCGCCATGGATTGGGTTCAAACAATGGACCATGGAATGCAATCTCGTCCGTTTTTTGGCAATTGGTGCAGTGTTAAAATACTCACCCATGTATTGGTTTTAAACCCTACCGAATGATAACAAAAAGGTTCATTAGAAAGAGGTGCCTAACTGGCATAAACAACCCAATAACTATGATCACCACAAACAAACTTTTCGAAAAACGGCAAATTGGTACTTTTTATCCGACGTGAAAAATTTAAACAACCAGATTTATATAAATTTGTCCAAAATATGATTTCCATGTACACGTCACCACTCTTAAGCGTACCCACTCTTTCTCCACAAAATGTGCCAAAATTACAGTCAATACGCGGGGTCTCTTGTTGGTGACCAATCATGTTCAGCGCGGCTTGCATATATAACCTGTTTTAAAGGTGCAATACATCCTCTCCCCAATAAAAGCCCAATCGAGCTGGTGCCAGGCAAGGCAGGCATACCAGTGATATACGCAGACGGTTCACAACGGCCGGACTTGTACGTGTTCGCAGCTATTAGGACAACGCACGGAAATCACCAGGTAGGAAGTTACAAACATGCTTCAATATAGTTTATATGTCTGCATTAACGAATGTTTCCCAGAATTGGTCCGCTTCTATATACCTTAACATAAGACAATTCATCCCTTGCTTTATATCTTCCCACCAACATGATCGATGTCCAACTCATCTGTTTCTCTCCGACCCCGCTTGATTTTCTTCATCATCATGATGGACAGTTATGGACTGGGTGCACTTTTTTCTTCAAACCGACGTTATCGTTAAACTCATCCTACATCTTAGGACCACTACTATTCTTTATTTCGTTCTTTGTACCTTGGTACATAGCTTCCACCATCCTGACATCCGATACTGCCCCTCATATTAGTATCATCGTTGCCGGCACCATATCTCTCAGATGTGTGTCGTTAGTAATCTAAATGTCCACAAATATTAGTACCAGTATTTCCTCACATGTAAATTTTTCTGCCATCTGTTTAAATACAAACATTCAATTGGTCGTCCTTCTTCCCTTTCTGAATCCGCGTTATTCTTCGTCTTATTCCTACTTAACTCTCTTCCGTATCTTTCAATCCAAAATACTTTCTAGCAGCTTCTTAAAATGACCTTGAATTATGGTGCCTCGATACTTCGCCAAAGATGTGTTTATAACTGTTGTTGTAAACGATTCTAGGTTATAAACATCCCAAACTTTGTTGTAAATAATGAAACATTGCCAAGACTTATAGTAGATATCAGTAACAATGATATGGCGTATGCATAGGCAACAATATATGCCTTGATTTGAAAATTCTATAGGTGTACTGAAGTTGTAAAGTGAATGTTGAAATCCGTAGTGTCTGTTTAAATAATAATGTACTTCCAACATAATGGAATGATTTCTTCCTTCTTTAATCTTTCCAGGCTCGCTCACACACACACACACACACACACACACACACACACACACACACACACACACACACACACACACACACACACACACACACACACACACACACACACACACACACACACACACACACACACACACACACACACACACACACACACACACACACACACACACACACACACACACGCACATATATATATACACCCCTTTATCCACATTGTATTAGTAGAAACATGTAGCAGGTAATCATGGTTAAGATAGAAGGACTGTCGTACAGTGTTCACAAACTTCACATACATTGTTAATATGCACTCCCGCATTTGATTTGTCATTTGTTCTTAATACAAAGACCGGGTAAAACCGTTAACTCATTTCAATGTACAATTTTAGCTGTGCTCACACAGAGATTCGCGTTGAAAATAAATAAAAATACATATGGAATCCTGGCTGTCTAAAATAGAGCGGATATTAACTACTCATATCCTTACAATAAGCACGAACAGCTGAGCGATATTGTGTATTCGAATAATTGCTTCTACATGTACTTCCTAAATATTGCATGTAACACGAGCGACGGTTGGTTGAAATTAGTTTTATTATGACCACCTGACCTGCCGACATCCACTGATCTAGTGAGCGATTTCATAGGCTGAGCTTAAATTCAGAGTTTCGCAAAGCGATCAGCCAGGGGGTAAGCAGCAGCGACCCCTGGCGCGCGAGGATGCTTATACCATCCTGACTTCTGCCTCTGCGACCCCCACCACCCTCTGTAAAGCAGATTAATATCAATCAAGTTATCAATCAGTTTGTTGCAATCAAAGTGGTTTTTGTGTGAAGTTGTCCTGGGATGTGTGTACTTGTTTGTGTTTGTAAAATGCGTTCATGAATTCATTTACAATTCACGTCGAATAAAAATGTGACCTTTAGTTCTGTATTCATATTTATTTTTTAAATAGTATACTGCATCAAATACAAGTAAATAGATAGACTTTTCACTTCACTGTAGCATGACCAGATTATAGTTGGCTCTGAAAGGAAACACGTAAAATTTGTGTCGAGGAGGGGGCGCCATTTTGTGAGTTGTATCCGGGAGCCGATAACCGTCAGTATGTGTTTATGTGATATTAAAGCTTATCAAGGTGTAGAAACAGGTAAGAACAATTGCGTAATTCGGATGGATACATGTGGGCGGTGTTTCAAATGAGCAACAAAACGTACTGCACATTTAAAACCATCTGCCTCCGATAGATGTAATATCTGAGACGCCAAGTATAGCAGTTTCCGCATATATAGTTGTTTGGGAATCAGTCAATTTGTTATAAAACCGAATGCACACTATGGCGAGCGTGTCGGAACAGCAGACATTTACCCGACAATGAACGCCATGAGTCTTAAGCACAGAGGGTGGATTGTTGCCCTGAAAACTTCGTATTCGTTTCAACGCATGGGCGGTCAGCAAGAAAACCAAGCTGACGCAAGAAACTAACAGGTGTGATAGCGACAGCAACGCGGGGGGAACAACGTGTTCTAGTATCTATCCGTTTGCTTTGAGAAAAAAAACGCAATTTCTGCACGTGACATCCTCATTATGACGTCATTACAAAACCAGTTTTACCGAAAAAAAAATAATATCTTGTGAAACGTCATAGTGAATCGCTATTATGCCAGTAATCAACAAAGGACGACGACAGGTAATGAAATATGTCTGTTTGTTTGCGGCTACGGCATGGTTATTTATATTTTTGTCCGGTTAGTGATTGTGTTTGTGTGTGTATGGATGTATGTATGTATGTATGTATGAATGTATGTGTGTGTGTGTGTATATATATATATATATGTGTATGTATGCATGTAGGTATGTTTGTATTTATGTATCTACGTATGTAAGTGCCTCTTCTGAAGTCTTTGCACTGGCTTCCTGTCCGATATTGTATTATTTTAAAGATATGTACCATTAGTACATACTCTGCACATTCATGTAAGCAACCAGCATATTTATATTCATTGCTTATTACTATAAAAAGCTTATCCAACTTCGATCATATAGTGTTGATTTACTTTTTGTTCCTAGAGTCAATACTAATATTGGAACTAGAGCATTTTCTGTTGGTGCCACAACTCTCTGGAATATGCTCCCTCTTAGTGTTTGATCAGTTGGAAATATTATACAATTTCGCCGTCATTTAAAAAACTTACCTTTATGACCTTGCATATGCACCTTAACTCCCTGCCGAATCGATCCATGACAACTTTAATATGGCTTATCGATTGTGATATTGACTAACCCTTTTGCATTGGGCTTGAGTTTGGTTTCCGAGGATTTACGCGCAAAAGAAGTTACCTTATTATTATCATGTAAGTATATATATATATATAATATATATCTTTTTTTCTACCACAGATGAACATGCTGGCGCTGGATGCAACCCTACCCACCATGTGACTAGTGACATCAAGTCGACCCGCTAACTCTACATGAAGTCACCAACTTGGTGGTGGTTGGTCGCATTTATAACTAATGGACTACGCAATTCAAGGTATTATTCTGCACATATGGCAGTTTATTTTAAACAAATAATTATATATATATATAATATGTTTGCAGGTGTGTTGAAGCACTTTTAACTGTGTTCTGTTTTAACTCGAGGTATGCAACATGTGTTCAGAAATAACCTCTGTTGCGGCAAATTTTAATTTGCAATTTTGAAGATGCAACAGAAGAAATCACAATAAATGTAGTTTTTGCGCTTGTATTTATTGTTCAGACGCCAGAGGAACTGAGAAGAATGTAACAATTGCACGCTTGATTTGATTAGGTGCTAGTTTAAAATATTAACTCGCGTTTATAACTTGCCTGGATCTTCGGGTTTTAAAGTAAGGCATAACAGCCTTGTGTACACCCGCCTTTATGCATCGTATTTTGGTATTGAGAACGTGGCTTGTGTTGTTATTTTGTGCTTTTATTAAAATTTAAACCTATATTCTATTACTATTTTGTTTCGGTCACGTGGAGTAATTTTGAATCTAGTTTCGTATTTAGACAACTGCTGGTGTGATTTGCAATTGTATATTCCCTACATTCGGTATATAGTTGTTGCGCAATAAAAGCATGACTGAGAGTTGACATGTATGGTTTCAGGGCTGGGTAATTTCAATGATACTCAGCAATGCTCAAGCTCGAGTACTCCATCGCATCTTATCCACGTCCGTCAGAGGAGGATTCCAAACGTTCCTGTTTCAACTGTTCTTTAATTTGCCGCTGCGTTGTGGCACGCTTTGAGGATTCCTAAACTTTTGTTAAATCATATGTGGTACCCAATTCATGTTCAATTACCTTTACTCTCCTGATATAATCGTACCCAAACCTGGTTCAAAGAATGTCCGGAACAGTAGGCCTAACCATACAAGCACCTAGCATTTGCTGAACGAATCGTTGGCATACGGTTGTGCACAGTAGTTTCAGTCATTGCGAATGGAGGCAGATATATAAGGCACGGCTAGTTTGGCTGTGACATGCACTTTTTTTCTTTCTACGGCACCGCGGCCTGTTGCCTTGGCATCGCGGCAAATGGGCGTGTGGCTGGCCGACACATCGAGCCTGAACAAAACTGGTCCGGTCGTTAACAGCAACAAATTTGGACAAACTTGTCCGTAAGATATGTAAGTTGTAGCGCAATCCAAAAGATGGGCATTTTGCTAGTACTGCTAATACTAACTACGACAACTATGTATACCTCAAACTAAAGTAAATTGGGGTGCTGCTAATTGGTCACCTATTGGCTTTTGTTGGAGTAATTTTTAACCATTGTGGATCTTGATTTCCAGGCGGAGACATTAAATAAGTCTGTAAAATGTTATGAGTGCCAATTGTGTTAAACAGGCATGAATTAAGATGACATTGTACTCATTTAGCTGACTAGACTGTTTGTTTGGTCTATTGTGATATCTGTTGGCATCACTCTTAATAATTTTGAGTTCTTCAATCTCTCTTCGTATGCAAGTGTTTGTTTCCTGGCGAAATCATTTCACATCCTATCAAGGACACACTTACACCTCCTTTTTGACACCAAATCAAAGGAACCAATTCGTTTAGTGTCTCTGCCGAAAGACAGAGGCTACCTGGTATGAAATTGGCAGGAGGCTAACATCTCAGATCAAAATAGCTGCCGCGGCAAAACATTAGAGCGAAAGCCTAGATCAATTTAAATATTCCATTGCTAATGTATGACAATTTAACATAATTCGCACTTTATCTGTATTGCAGGAAACATGTAGTGTTGCTCGGTCTCATATTTGCATCGGCTTGTCTAAGCTACCTGGGCATCAAGGCATACGGAACGTACCCAACTTATGACAAATTGATCCATTTTGTCGCTGGACCACGAGGAGGACAAAAGGACAGAAAAACAGGTAAATGGAAGTGATCAACACGCACACACGCACACACGCACACATGCACAACCACACGCATACGCACACACTACACACACACACGCACGCACACGCACGCACACGCACGCACACGCACACACTACACACACACACACACGTACACACACGCACACACACGCACGCACACACACACACACACACACACACACACACACACACACACACACACACACATAATGTAAGTGCCGTATGAGAGGCGCCCTCTTTCGCATTTCACAACTTATCTCCGTTAATTTTGCATGTATGGGGCTGATATTTTGTACGGACCTATTGGGGTGGTTCGTTGGTTGACATTTTGTCCGGTAAGTGAACTAGTGGAACTTCACCGTAAACTGCATTAACGTACGACGGGGTTCCAATGGTTTACAGCTGTGGTGATGCGAAATGTATGCTTAGTGTCCGTTGCTGGTCTAGCCCCACATCTGTCATGTGAATGAACAGTGTAGAGTGTATATATTAGAAACATATAATACTATAAATAAATGGAACATATTATCTTCTAATAAGCAGCTAATCTGTTCCATTTATGGGTTCTGCCAGCGCGACTTTGTCTATAATTCCGTGTGTGGCGATCTTAGAATAAGAATAAAGTTATTATTGTTTGCAACTCTTCAGTTGCAATTCCACAAATTCACACAAGTATCATGCTGTAACAAGGCGACACAACAATATGTTACAATACTCATAAAACATGTTGTACTCAATAAAATTAACGCAACTACACTAAAGATACTATTAAGTAAATTACACAAAATCGCCCCGTGAACACAACCCATTCAGTACGAGGCGCTTTATAGTAAAACGGGTACATTATAATTACATTACTATCTTTAAAAATATGAGATACTTTAAATACACTAAAATTAAGTCGGTTAGTTTAAATATTGACGTTGGCTGTTAAGACATCCACAAGAATCATTAAGTGTCCTGGCAGTGTACTAAACACCACGGAATTATTGAGTTTTTGTAGCGATTTGTGTTCGTCATTGGAAAGGGTAACTCATTGTATGATCTTAGTGTATATGGCACATTTCGAGTATTTGGTAGTAGCGTATTCAGTTTGTGGTCAATACTTCATTCTAGCGAAACACGCTTTACACAATTCATTGCGTCTGTCGTGCAGCGTTGGTAAGTTTACCATCTGCAAAATATCCGAGGATACACAACCAGGAAATATTGTTTCAAGGCACTTTTTTTAATTATCTCGATGTTGTCCGATAAGTATATAGGCAAGTTCGTGTGTCATACTGGACAGGCATATTCAACTACTGGTCTAATCACATATACATATATTCAAAAACAAATCGTTTTGGTTGATACCAGCACCTTTCAACATATATATCATATACACTCTCTTTCTTGCCTTTGAAACCATTTAATCTACAAGTGCATTTCAACTTAAATCCGATGATATAGTTACACCGAGAACTTTTGCTTGTGTAACTCTCCCAATATCTGTCCCATTTATATCAATATACGGCAGAGATTCTACAAATGTTCTATCTTTATCGAAACATGTAACCATTTTTTGTCTTACTCGTATTGATGCGCATGTCACTATTACTAGACCATCGCTCATTAATGTTAGCAGAATCGTGTATAACAAATATCATACTTTTATTGCATATTTCAAATATGGTGAAATCGTTAACATTTTTAAACACAGGACAAAATGTTTGCAAATCGATTTTTACTCTCTGTTCACGGTCTAGTAGAAACGCTGCCATCCATCGGACCAGGTGTGCTGGTAGTTTCATTGCAATCAGTTTCTCTATTAGTATATCACACACACACACGCACGCACGCACACACGCACGCACACACACACACACGCACGCACACACACACACACACACACACACAATGTAAGTGCCGTATGAGAGGCGCCCTCTTTCGCATTTCACAACTTATCTCCGTTAATTTTGCATGTATTGGGCTGATATTTTTGTACGAGATTCTACAAATGTTCTATCTTTATCGAAACATGTAAAAAAAATTTTGATTAAATGCTTTGCTGTAGTCGAGAAATAGCACTCTCACAAAATTGCCCGTTACATCGGTGGTTTTGTATTATTTGTGGAACATTCCAACAAGAGCGTCCGTGGTACCAATCCCTGTCATACCTCCAAATTGCTTGTCGTCTATTTGTGGTTTAACATAAACATCGACCCACTTTAGCACTAGAGACTCAAAAACCTTAGCCAGAATTGGTGTAAACGATATAGGTCTAATGTCATTTTCAACTGTCACTGGAGGGCGTTTCTTCGACAACGGAATAACGGTTGCTGATTTCCAAAATGTTGGCACTACGCCTTCCGTGAGCGAGCTGTTGAATATTGCAGTGACCGGTGCCGCAAGAAGGTGCGAAAAGTTTTTCAAAGCCCATGATGGTACATCGTCCGGACCCATGGCTTTGTTCACTTTGACCTAACTAAGTGCCATCAGTCGCGCTGATGGTGAATTCAGCTGGCAGTGGTTTTTTAATGTCAAAGATCGGGTGGGAAATCATCACTCACCGACACGAAAAACGCATTCATGGAGTTGATTTAGCTGTCTAACACATATCCACCAGTAACTTTAGTTGCCACACCCAGCATCTCATTGCGACTGCCAGATGAGTTTACCATGAGTGACTTCATGTGCTTCCACAAGTCGCGTGACGATGTTTCCTCAATTGATGCTATTTTAGATTTATAGAACTGGTATCGTAATTTAGGTGCTGTGCGGTTAATTAAATTCCGGAGTTTATTTACCCGTTCCGTGTCACCTGCCTTGGAAGCACGTTGCCTCTGTTTAATAAGGTGTCGGAAGCCATCTGTGACCCACGGTTTGTCTGTGCTGTGACGTGACACCGTCTTGTACGGACAGTACGTATCCAGTAAATGGTCCATGGTTTCTTGGAAGATATTAAACTGTTCCTCGCACGTAGGCAATGTGTTCATATACTCCCAACTGGTCTGTGACAGAGCCGAAGTGAACAATATTCGTTCGTTGTTACATATGCGCCTGGTAACGTTGCACTGAACCGTGTCAAGTGTTGGGAACCACTATAGGACTAGTAAGACCATCTTGTGGTCTGATGTTCCCAATTCATCAAGCACTGTCGGATAGCCGACAGTGCTTGATGAATTGGTCAGGTGACATGTTAGACCACATTTTGTCCGATATTGCACAATTACGCGTGGCTGTCTGAACAAGCTGCTCGTATCCACAACGTGTCCGTAAAAACGTGTCCTTGAATTGATTTAAATCCCCACATAATAATGACACCACAATCTGGGCTACGTCGCAAAAGTGTGTCCAGACTAGTTATCTGGTACTCTCGCAGAGACCCTTTGTCAGTACAATGTTAACTCTTGTTAACACGTATATCAGGTCTTAAATACCTGATATACGTGTCAAATATCTAACAATGTTTGATTTACATGTAGTCTGCCCTTATCAGATGTATCAGTCATGCTTGATCACATTCTATTAGCATTTACACAATCAGAAGATACTTTTGTCCCATTAATTTAGTGTCGTCTTTGAAAAAAAATATTACTCCAATTTGAGCATGGATCTATAAACAAATTGTTTAGAAACAACACCTTGTTTCATAACACAGCAGCGTACCTACAATCTCTTCTTGTCAGGAATATCACGTGGGTATATAAACAAACAAATAAGTTCTCTTGCATTCCAGAAACCCAGGCTGCCGTTTGTTCCAACTTGGAACGCGTCCAGTTTGTCCACGATGCATGCACGTCTCTCAGCAAAGAAGATCTCAGCATACTGCACAACGATCGGAAAATGTACGACCATATTCTCAGCGATGACGAAAACCAGATTCTCTTATGTGTTCCTCCAAAGAACGGTTGCACCTTCTTCAAGAACATGTGGTTGAACTTCACCCATGACGTTTACTTAGGAGAAGGGGTCCACTATCCTAAGGTACTTCGTCCATACAACATTCGTTACCTTAAATCATACACAGGGGCTGAAATACAAACTCGGTTAAAGACATATTTCAAATTTATGGTTGCCAGACATCCGTTCGTACGACTACTCTCTGCCTATCGCAACACTCTGGAATCTTGGGGCGGAATAATGGAACATAATATTGGGCAGTCTATTCTCAAGCAATATTCCACTGCAAACAAGTCGAAAGCCTATCGAGCTACTTTCAAACAGTTTATTCACTATCTCGTCGATAACAATCCGGTAAACTATAACTACAATTGGAAACCCACAACGTTTCTATGCCATCCATGTGAAATTCACTACAACTACATCGTTAAGCTTGAAACGAGCTACATAGACTACTCTCACGTTCTCTCCAAAATTATGCATATATCTGATGCAAAGAAACGTATATTAAAATCAATCGAAGGGCATAAAGGAAAAACTTCCATGGGCCGTTTTAAGGACTATTACAGTAAAGTACCTACAAACCACAGGGAAAGTCTCGAAAGAATATATGCCCTAGACTTCGCCTTGTTCGGTTACACGTGGAACAATAGTGCACTGTCGTACGGGTGTCGGGTGAAGACACAAGGCAAGGAATGCTGCTAGTCGCGACCTCTGGTCTCGTGTTGCGATGTTCTTCATTACCAGGACGACTTGTAACATGACGCGACCTATTGTTAGGCGGGCTAACACACATATAAAATAGTCGCGACTTCTGATATCATCAAGTGTTGTTTCGACTCATCCATATCACTACAAAACAATATGTTTGTCTGTCTGTCCGTCTGTCTGTCTGTCTGTTTGGCTGTCTGGCTGTCTGGCTGTCTGTGTCTGTCTGTCTGTGTATCTGTCTGTCTGTCTATCTGTCTGTCTGTCTGTGTATCTGGCTGTCTGTGTCTGTCTGTCTGTCTGTCCGTCCGTCCGTGAACCCATAACGCCCTTACTTTTGTATGTATGGGGCTGAAGTTTTGAATATGATCTAGCGGTCCCATTGGGTGAGTTGCGGCTACATATTGGTTATCAGTCCGACCGTTGCGCTTGACATAGACTACATTTTGTTTAATTAAATTAGTTCTTGTTTGATATCTATATTCTATTGTCCACGCCCAGTCCTTTGTTTTTGTTCAAGTATATGCAAGACAACTCCAGTATGAGATAATTGTCTGCTAATTAAAATGGTCCACGAGAGCTGCCACCTACTGATTAAAGCAGCCCGCATATATGGTCGAAAATAAATATGCAAATTTTTATTTATGTCTACATTGTGTGTAACATGTTTCAATACCAATAAATGTTAATTGTTTTTAAAATATAATATTAAATGATACAACATTAATAATAAATATAAAATAAGTCTTGGTTTATATATCCATGCAGTTGTGAATAATTGTTGCGGTGTGCGGCGGTTAGTCAGAGGCCAGTCGTAAGCTTACGATTATACGCGATTGGGCTACGACGGTCGATATGCCATATCCGCAAACTGTTATATAGGCCTAATTTCAAGGTAAAATGTTACTGAGCGTGAAATATAACTTTTTTCAATATATATTTTTGTATATATGTACGAATGTATGTGTGTAATTATGTATGCGAGCATGTATGTGCATGTATGTGTGTCCATGACCTTATGTCAAGGTAAAATTTTTGTTCATCAAAAACATCGCTGTTTTTGTTTATGAATATATGCGTGTACTTATGCACGCTTGTGTGTATGTAAGTGTGTATATATGTGTGTATATATGTGTATGTATGTATGTTATTTACCCTAAATGTCAAGGTCACACATACATACACATACACATATTTCCGCGGGTGTGCGTGGCTATACTATTTTTTTTAGTAAATATGTAAGTAAGTGTTATGTTTACATTTTTATTTCCTCGCCCAAACCAACAATAATCACTTGTCATTTCTCGACACAGGAACACGTGCAAAAGTCTGTGCACGGCAGGTCAGCTAATCACTTGTCACTTCTTGACCCAGAAACACGTTGTAGAGTCTGGACCCCCTCATGGGCTGCGTGCGTCTTGGGGTCCGACCTCACAGGAGAAGGTGTGTGTGGTGTGAGTTTAGTTTACGCTCGCCAGAATCGGACTTAATGTACACCCCCGATTCTAGGTGTCTGTATGAATAGTCGTTAATTGGAAACGCTAGATTCCAGTTTCATACCGAATTTATTTACGGTATTATAGAACACTTAACGTACACATCGTCGATATAAGGTAAGTTCTGCCTTAACTCCTCAGCTAAGTAAAATCAAGACTCTGGATTTGGCCGTACTACATTCCCGCCGCCCCCAGAGCCTCTACGTTTAAAATGTAAAAAAAGTCTGCCGGTAGTTTTAAGAGAAACAAAGTATGTGCAAACAGTCCCATATTAAAGTTGTAATTTAGATTCTAAAGTAATGCCAGAGACAAACATCTTCGACCGTCCCTGTGGAGAGTTTTGCCGCCCCTCTCCTCCTGATTCTCTAATCAACCTCCCTTTTAAAACCCTACTTTATTTCCCGGCAAACCTTCTTCACGCATGCGTGTTTATGCATCCGTCGACCAATGCACATGCGTACTTCACTTATTAAGGCTTCCGTCTCTGCAAGGACGTCAGTATAACCTAACCACGTCATGCCTGTCAATCCGGCAGGATGAGCGTTTTCTTTCAATCTACAGAATGTGAATTATAGTGTACCCTCTATTGAATTCCTTTGTTCAACACTGACACTTCCACAAAGCAAAGTAAATAATAATCGATCCCTGGTAGAGAATACCGGCTGAATTAATGTTATACACCTGCAGGCTGCGAACCGTTCTGCATACCTTGCTTATACAATTCTGGATTAATGTTGCCCCGCCCCTGATTTATGTTACCGAGGCGCCGAGCTGTGTCAATACTGTTCTTATACAATTTACACATTTCTAATTATTCAGTGCATTCCGAATCTCGGCTGCGTTCACTCTGTTTAGAACTGGCTAACTTATTTCTAACGATTCTGTTTACACACTGCGTATTGTCTAGCTAATTTATATGATGCAGATGGTTTCTTACAACGTGCAAAGGTCCGTGCACGGCAGGCCAGCTTTAGAGCACGCGCAGTGCGCTGCACACGGCTTTCCATTTTTGCATCGACACCGCAATGGCTCCCGGCACGCCTTGGTAGCTCCAGGAAGCGTGGACCAAAGAGGAGACCATCTCCCATCCTCGAACGTCCATCCAAAGTCCTTTGGGGACGGCACATCCGGCCGAGCCACAGAACTCAAAGACCATATGCTTGCCTGGTAGATGCTGCGCCTCACCTGTTGCAGCAATGCACCCTCTATTGGTGGCAGACGATCTAAGTTTTTTTTCGTGAAAAGGTATCGTCTTGGCACGTTAACAGACGTTGCTGCACTTGACTTGTGATAACGAACTTCTCCATCAATTTAAAGTCTGGACTAGCCACGTTTAACTTGGCAAACGGTGACCTCGCTATGGTTGCAAATGCCTCTGTCACGTCAGGAACTTCACATCAAGCCTTCCAAGCCGACCTTTTCCCCACGCCATGGAACGCTGAAACTACATCACAGCCCGTTATGGCATGGGACATCAGGATTCCCTTAGCCTTCCGCTCTCCAAGGCTGTCAGAAACGGTGTTGACGTGTATGTTTCTAAAGTTTCGCCCTCTCCCGAATGCCACCCACTGTTGGAAGTTACCGACGGTCATTGTCAAACAGAAGAACAATCCAACAAAGATGACGACAACATCCATGTCTACAGTACGCACCATGACTGTATTCGCCCTTTGCTGAAGAGCGTGTAGTTAGTGGTACAATACTCGCGTGTCTGCCTCGTCGTGAAAACACAATTCATCCATGACTGTCCCATGAGCAACTACACTGTCTCCAGTTGTCCCGCACACCACCTTGTCTTCCGGCCATTGCTCCGTCTGGATTGCTTTTCCAAGAAACTTGAAAAGATCCTCCTTGTTTTTTAGTCCCGCAGGAACTCTGGCCATTTCTTCGGAATCTTGGCTTGTCTTGTAACTCGCACTCTTCCACCGTGTCAGCCTTTCTCCCTGGTTATTAGTTTCAAGCTGGTATCGACATATTTATCCCATACAATGTCCAACCTCGATGTCGATTCAAGTTCTCTCTCGATTAATGGTATGAACACTTGCTCTGCGTATTCCTGGAACGTTGCGCAGCCAGTGGGGGTCAACATGTGTGTTAGGACAGGACCGTCAAAAACCTCCGCGTCTACAAATGGAGGCGCCTCGGTTTGGTTGGGAACATCAAGACAAGACAGCAGGTACGACTTTGTACCAAACCTCACTTCCCCAAATTGTGATAGAGAGGACGGGAAAGATTGGTTTCCGTGCGCAAAAAAACACGGCGGGGTCGCCATCGCGGACTTTGTTTGCAATGTACAACTTGCCAAACAGCGATGCGTCTGACTTGATGTTCGACAGCTGCGTGCCTTTCTTCTTCTCCAGCTTCGGTTTTCTTTTTCGTTTTGAGCGTCTTCTGTCTTCCCCGACAGCTTCCGTTGTTCTTTTCCGCTTCCTTGCTCGTTCGAGTTTAGCGTTGCTGAATTTGTATCGACATGTATGATGCCACTTCCCTTCTTTATCCATAAGCAATTCAACGTAGTATCGACACCTTAGATGTACTGGGAGCTTTCCAATATCTTGGAACCTCATAATGTTGGTCACAAAAGTTTCGTAAACATTCTCCGCAGAGTATTGTCCATCTGGAATTCTCAGAGGACACCGTAATTTTTCTTCAGATGCTTCCTGATAGAACGCATAGGTTCCAGTTGATAGAACAGCTATTTATCTCGTCAATGTGTGTGCTTTCCATCTGAAACAAAATAGTGTTGAAATAGATCGATTTGTTTTATCGAGCACGCGTAGTTTACGTTAGGCCTATTATAGCATATTGTTGATATAGCATAACATGACGAATCTATTGATTGTACATTGTGACTGGATAAGACATTTCCCTTAACCGTCTTACATAACGCTGGTCTGACCCCATTCAAATCGTCGCCGTTTCATCATAACACTCTGATATCGCTCACATTTTGATCAAAGTCAAATAAATACATTCAAATGCGAGTATTTTTGGTATTAGTCATTTATATATCATCACACAATGAATATCTTAGCAGCGATTCGAATGAAGATATATATATATATATATATATATATATATATATATATATATATATATATATATACACCTGTGTCGCGCCTCTATGTGGCTGCACCAAAATAAGCTCGTGGATATTTTACATTTTTACCTGTTTTTAACCGTGGAACAGCAGTGCAATTTTAGAGTTGTTTTTATGAATGTCTCAGGTCGAAGGTGGACTGCGCCATTTTAACAAATACTTAATGACATTTTAGCATTTTTGTAATGTATATGCAATGCGTACCAGTGTAGTGAACTGCACCTGTGTCACAACATTGTAGCCGATTGACCAGGATCTACTGCGAATTGGACGTTCTATTGTTACTGGATGCTACCTTCAATAGATGCTTGTGTGGCACCATTACGACCACTAGAACGCGTGAACAATCGGCGGACTCGCATGGGGCGTAGGGCAGGGAGGTCAAAGCAAAGACCCATTCCTGTACTGATTACTCCTCGCTTCCCATCATCGGTCATCGTGAGATGTGAAACCTACACATCGAATTTGATTCGACTCGACATACCATCTGCACGCCGAGTATGTTTCTGCTTGTTGGATGCCAGATCGGTGTGTGACACGAAGCAAGCGGGGAAAGCGATCGTGATATGTGACCTCATTGAGGACAATGATCTAGACATACTCGCCATCACAGAGACGTGGTTGAGTGCTGATGACTCCGTCTCTACTGGTTGCATCACACCTGCTGGTTACCAACTACGACATGTCCCGAGAACGTACGGCACCGGTGGTGGTGTTGCAGTCGTCTACAAGTCTGGCTTCACAACGCGACATCTCGAGATGCCGAAATCAAATACATTTTAATCGATGTGTCTACAACTCAGCAATGACACTCAATCTGTTCGTCTTCTTGTCGTCTATCGTCCCCCGCCAAACTCCAAGAATGGCTTTACAACTGCGGAATTACTCCTAGAATTTTGTGATTTGTTGGACACCATGTCGATGTATACGTCAAACATGCTGATCGCAGGTGATTGTAACTTCCACATGGACAATACATCAGACAACGACACTAAGCGCTTTCAAAACATTCTAAATGCAGCAGATCTTACTCAGCACGTGGAAGTCCCGACGCATGTTGCCGGACATAACATCGACCTGCTTATAACGCGTTCATCTGATACGTTTCTGAACAATATACGAACAGACATCCCACACATGTCAGACCACTCGGCAATTCATTGCATACTACAACTCGTGAAACCACCAAACGTCCGGGTAACGACGATGAGTCGAAATTATCGACAGATCAATACCACTGCGATATGTGATGAAATCCGTTCGTTGCTACTGTCAAATCATCTGTCTGATGACATGAACCATGCTGTTGACATGTACAATGAAACCATTGCGGCTATCATTGACAAGCAAGCACCGTTAAAGAACCGCACAGTGATTGTTCGACCACACACGCCGTGGTATAATGATGGCATACGATCGCAAAAATTTGTTAGACGACAACTGGAAAGAACATGGAGAAAATCTGGACTGGAGTCTGACAGGCTTGCCTACTGCCTCCAGCGCTAGCTCGTCTCTTCGTCTGTGCACCGTGCAAAACTTGAATACCACACGAATCAAATTGCTGATGCATCTGGTGACCAGAAGCAGCTGTTCAAGATTGTTGCCAAGCTCCTACACTCTGATAATGGCACACCACTACCGCCATGTGACTCGTCTGACACACTGGCAATGCGGTTCTCGGATTCCTTCTTAGAAAAGATCTCGAAAAATTCGGTCTGAACTTAATCAGAATGTCATCATTGTAAAAGCCTCTGCTGAGGATGCACCGCAGACGTGTCTGCTGACTGCATTTGAGCCAGCCACTGAGGCTGAAATTGGAATGTTGTTGAAGTCATCGCCAGTGAAATCTTGTGAACTTGATCCCATTCCGACATGGCTTCTTAGAGACTGTGCGCACGATGTTGTACCTGTGCTCATGACAATTGTTAACCTGTCTCTGAGATCGGGGGTAATGCCTTCACACTTGAAGGAAGCGCACATCAGGCCAGTACTCAAGAAACCGAGTCTAGACAAAACTGTCTTGAATAACTACCGACCCGTGTCAAATCTACCCTATCTATGGAAGACAATAGAACGTGTCGTTGCTGCGAGATTGCCAGCTCACATGTCAGAGCACAATCTCTGTGAGCTCTATCAGTCAGCGTACAGTTGCTAAGATTATTCGCAAGTACAATTTGATGGGTCATTTCTACGCGGATGATACTCAAATCTACATTCCATTGAAACCCCACCAAGAGAACATTGCTGCGGCTGTCGTCCGTATTGAAGAATGTGTAGCGGAAATCAGGACGTGGATGATGACAAACTTTTTAAAGTTGAATGACTCAAAGACAGAAGTCATCGTGTTCGGCTCTGCGCAACAACTAAGAAAAATTTAGCTGTGCACACTATGCATTGGAGACTGTTTGGTCACTGTAACTCAGAATGTACGGAATCTTGGTGTACAGTTCGATGCCGAGATGAAGATGGAGACGCACGTGACTGCTGTCTGTAAATCTGCAATTTTCCATCTCCGAAATATTGCAAGAATAAGACGTTATCTAACACCTGCAGCGACAGAACAAGTCATACATGCGTTTGTTACCAGCCGTTGACAATGCATTGACGTTGGCAATGCATTACTCCACCGACTGCCTGTGAAACAACTAGAACGGTTGCAGAGAGTACAGAACTGGGCGGCAGCCCCAACACTATGGAACTTGCTGCCGCAAAAGCTGACTGCAACAACAATGACAAACACTGATTTTAAATCAAACCTTAGGACTTACCTGTTTTCCCGAACATTCTGTACGGCGCCGTGAGCAACGATTGTTGGAACGGCGCAATATAAATGTCACGATTTGATTTTGATTTGATCAAATCACAAACCATACGTGTAATTATGCACTTACGTTTCATAGGCACAGCGTCTGATATCGCGTTCGTCTCGAGTCCGTCAGGTGGGTGACAACACCATCTAGACATCACTGAGTCCCATTCATTAATTTTACATATTTAGAAGTAGGCCTTGAAATAAAACAAAATAAACCAGCACATAAACTTAGCCTGCATATATGCACAGAAACAGTCGCCCTGCTGAATAATACAAATTTCCCTATCATTGCCATTTGACCTTGACATTTCCAGGTTACTGACATGTAACCTTGACATTCACGGTTATGAACACAACATCAGATTTGGATCCGGCATGCATGCGTAGAAAAACAGCGATGGTACTAAAACTCATTATCGTTGTTATTATATAAACAAAAACAGGGATGTTTTTTGAGAAAAAAAATTGACTTTGACATTCATACATACATAATTATACACATACATTCGTACACATATAAAAACAGTGCTGGTTCTGAAAAAGATATATTTCATGTTCTGTAACATTTGACCTTGAAATTCAAGGTCAAGGACACCAAATCTGGCGTGGAGCCGTTGCTGCATGACATCTAGTAGACCAAACATAACCGCATACATTTGTCATTATGAAAAATTTGCCTTATGTTTTTGTCATAAAGAAATACTTCTAGGACCGTATTTTCAACAAAATATACGACGGAACGCACCACGTGTTCGGCATCCATTTTTGGTGGCTTGGCGGAGGTTTTGCTACGCAACTGGTCCCGTGGTGGATAGGTCAAGTACTTTGTGGCACGACACTGGATATCAGTGCGTGCGTTTGTGCGCAGTAGGGCTCCCGAGTTTACTGATACATGTTGTATTTCTGTATATAACATAAGCACATGTCTACGGTATCCTAGAATCATTTTCAGTAGTAGGATGATTAACCTACGCCTGAAATGGACCGCCAGTATAAAAGTGAACATTATATACAGAATGTTTGAGGTGTCTTTGTGAGAAATACTAACAATAAGTGAGCGATACCAAACGACGCTACTCGCGCGGCGAAAACACGCCACAAAACAGGTCTCACAAATGTGTGGTTTCATCGGAAATAATTAAATAAGTCGCGTTTAACTCCCAGTCACTGATGTATCCGACTAGCTATGTACTTAACGCGAAATCTTGCAGTTGTGTGCACTTGCGAATTTAACACTGTTCATTACTACAGATCAAACAAGCAGGCAGCCATACCACTGACAAAATCGTGTAAGTTACTCGCGTGGTTTCCATAATGTGTGGACGTGGCTAATGCATCTCGGGCGGAGCTTACTCTATGACGTATACTATATATACGTATAGTACTGAGTCGGTTCAGTTTGATCGACGCGTCAACATGCTGAAATAGCAATCCATCTTCAGAGCGTTTCGCCCTAGCAAATAAATGAAATCGTTAACGTTATGCAAAATAGATCGCGATGCGTACTTCACAGAAGACGCGCAACGTGCCAAGGGTATGGAGGACACAATTCACCAAGTAGGTATCGCACAAATATGTAATCGTTGCGAAATCACCATGATAATGATATGAGCAGTGGTTCTCAAACTGGGGGTACTGATGACCCACTGTGTTTCGTGAACTAAAATAGGAAACGATTTACTAGATGCGTACGCAATGGTGCAGGCATCATTAACTGTCTTGTCTTTTTGGAAATAGTACAATAAAAGAAACTTCACACTATTGAGAATCAGCTGATTTTAGTTTTTGCCTAGAGCATGATCAGTTATGTTTTTGGGAAAACAGTGCCGAAAACCCATGTGGCATGTGTCCACCACAGAATGTACACATCTTCTCTGATATCAAAGAACAGGTAATATAGAAATATAAAAGGCTAATTTGTTCACCATCTGACTATGTGAATCTATCGATCGTAAATCAGTTGTTCGGAACATAAAACGTACTGTGCGTATACAAGGACTATGTTGTGTATAAATGAACAGCTGATGATACTTACATGAACATTGATGAGTGCAGACTTGATTGATGCGGACACGCAAGTGTGTTGACTTGTGGATGTTGCACCTATTCCATAAATTCATGTTTGCTATGTTCGAATGAAAATGACATGTTGGCTGGTGCTATTCTCATAATTGAGCGTTTGCATGTTGACGATGCCATTTTGGCTTTAGCATGACGTCAGGAGTGTTGCTGCTACGGTGAAATAGAGTGTGTTATGTAGTGTTTAGTGTTAGCGGGAACGTTTTGTGATACAGTTATGTAGCATTCAGGTTTTGGCGAGTTTATTTTATTTATATCACTACGAAGCACTGATGCTGATCCATAGACGTAATGAGTTTGTTACTTTAATATGCTAGTACGTTTTGGTTAAGTACATGCTGCTTGTAAAACGGAGGGGATGTAACAATATAACTTAATGATGTCTCCCCAGAAAGTTAAATAACAAGCCGGCCCCTTGTCGCGGCAGCCACGTTTAGTATATACGAAAGCCTCTACCAGGTAATTTAACATGATTCTTGGATATGAAAAATGAAAGTTTCGAATTTGTTCACGTTTAGTATAGTTTGTTTTTAGCAGAACTATCTCTCTATTCTGCCTGTAAGTTCTAAAGTCCATGCGCCCGAGTAAATATTGTAACATATACCACAGTACCATATATATTGTATTTACACAACGATATGCCATCCACAGCATATCCACAGTGTCCCACTCTACTGTAAGCCTAAAAGTAAAGAGGATACAAAGACAAAACATTGTTAGAAACCAAACTTTATTGACTACATAAAAGATGAAAAACATCTCGATCGGACTTAATGCTACTTAATGTATTTTTAATGAAGCGGTGAACATCAAAGTTTCTTACAGAGCATTACATGAGAAATCGTCTGTAGAATTACATGAGCGATGATTCCATTCAGAAACCAAACTGGTGGCCTTGCTGGCTGACATAATTGCTCACACCTAAGATAGTGTGTGCTTGGGTGTTGACAATGTAACCACGCAGTGTCTTTCATTGAAATGCATGCAGGTGTACCTGACTACGCCTCACCGTTTCAAATTACATAAAACTTGTAGGTGCCAAATGCGTAAGTAATCAGTCATGAATGAATGGCGTTGCCGTTAGCGTAGACGTGTGCAACAATGCACATATTTCAGTTTAGAGTAAAGTACAGGGACACCATGTGGTGAATGGAGCGTGTATACCTTTTTACCGGCAAATGTAATCGATCATGATAGTGTTAACGTCATGTAGGATCGACGCAAAGGATCATTACTTAAATCTACTATTACTTAACGCCATTAGGTGATCAAATGCACACTTCGAGTCACACAAACAAACACTAGTACGTACGCGTAACTAGAACAGTGTTTTAATAAGAGAACACAAAACTGCAACTCACAACAGGAAGTATCCAAACATGCGAGGCCGTGACCCGGAAACTAGGGGTCACGACAATATTACCATTGAACTACAATCATGGAATAGTAACTAATAGCCATTGGCGTGACTTCTTTCTTCTCATAATTATGTATGCTACTATGAGATAGCTATCATATAGACATACAATAATGATTATAGAGATAAAGGTTCATGAGATGAAGTCTTTCAGATACTCAGGAGGCTTCCGAGTTCTTGTAGAGCGTCTCGGAGGTTCCTCGGGCGGACAGCTATGTTGATCTGGCTCGTATGACATTGTCGATTCGTTGTTGACTGTCGCCGTTTCTTGTCGATGAGACTCGGCTGTTGATGGTTCTACGGGCTGAGCTGCTGTGACTGGAGGGTACGAGAGTTGAACTGGTACGTCTGGAGGTTTCTCTGGAGGAGCTGGGTCATCTGCGGGTGTTAGTTCGTCATACTGGTACGACACTGGAAGATCGTGGGTAGCTTCAGCTGCCACCTTGTAGCACTCTGTTCGCTTCACTCTGTATGACGTGGCACGCAACTGGTTACCGGCGAACTTGCTGATGTTGATCCATTCTCCTTCTGTGCTCACTACGAGATACCGACACCTGGAGCGTAGTTTACTCTTGTCTGGGTACAAGTACACGATGTCGCCAATGTCGATATGTTGGGGTCTGGGTACTGAACCGCGAGGAGACTTCGATATTTGACTGTGTTCGTGGTTAGCGTTGCGCGAGGCATGCTGTTGTTGAATGATGCTATAGTCGTTCAGCGGTAATTGTTCGTTGGTGAATTGGTCACGCTGGGTTCACAGCTCACGAGCTGACATTCCTCTGTTTCGTACTCGGGCGTTGAGGCTGGCAGTAGCGACAGACAGTAGCACCTGCGTGATGGCGCCGCCTGTTGGTTGTTGGTGTAAAATTTCACCCTCGAGTTCCCGAATGGCTTTTTCGGCCACAGGGTTTTTGTTGATGTTTTTGACCCGTCCTAGTTCGATGGTGAGTCGATACTTGTTCAACAGTGCGTCGTTGACGAGAGCTGCGAATCCAGGAGCTGGGTCTGTGCGTATTACGGCAGGAGGTCCATCAAGCGGTCGGAGGCCGATGCAGAGTTGAATGATGGAGTCCCGTAACGTGTCGCGTCGTTCGTCGTTGACGAAGCATGTTACCGTGTATGATGTTACACACTCGCGTAGCACCAAGATCAGTTGTCTTTCTCGTTTGATGATGTCGGCTGCATATGAGATACCCATTACTTCTGGGGGATCGTTGGTAGATTGCGCGATAGTTAGGTTTGGGGTGTTCCGTAACGACGTACAGTGATGACAGCTGCGCGAGGTGGACTCGACAGACTTGTCGAGGTCGAGAGCGAATACATAGCGATGCATGACTTGCTTTAGCTGGTACGAAGACGGGTGATCCAGTTGGATGTGCAGGGCCGTTACTAGTCCGTCTAGGACTTTTCGCGGTACGATGATGCACTCTCGTGTAGGACTCAGTGGGTCGTTACGTTGTACGACCAGTAGACCGTCACGAGCGATTGATGCGACGTTAAGGTATCTTTTGACGTCTTTCGCGTTTGTCACCTTTTTGGATGGTCGTGTTCCTTGTGTAAGGTGTGAATGAGTCCTTCGCAAGTCTTGGCAGTCTGCTTGAATGCCGAGCCATGCTGAACGATTGGTGAACGGAAGTCGAGCTTTCCCAGATGTTATGTCGTCTGTTGTTACGCGTTGCATCACGACTGACTCTTCAATCTGTCGTATATAGGAGCACACTTGGCACTGTTGTTCCCGGTATGTGGGTGCGTTGCGACTCGCGAAGTCTGATGGAACATTAGCTGAACCGGCGAGATGGCGAATAGTTGCCTGGTACCGACTGACGACTGATAGGAATGTCGATACGCGCGGGCTGACGGAGAATTCACCGCGACAAAGCTTCTCGTGGGCTTGTACGCAAGGCTTGCTGTCTGTGAGTATCGCTGTGTTGTGTGCTGACTGTACGATATACGGGCTGAAATGTCTGATAGCGGCTGCGATGGATAGTGCTTCTACTTCGCATGGCAACCAGGAGATCTGTCGTCCGCGGAGTTTTGCGCTGAAGAATCCGGCCAGCATCAATTTGCCATTGCGCATCACGTACAAGGTGGCTCCTAGACCGCACTGTTTGACAGCGCCGTCCGTCACTAGCCATAGTTCGTCACTTGGCCGAGGTAATGTGATAGCCTAGTTAGTCTGAAGACTGGTTTGTGCGTGTTTGAAGGCTTCTCTTAATGCATCGGTCCATGTGACGCGATCACTTGACTGTTTGCCACCCGTTACTTCGTCGAACGGGGCGAGCAAGGCGGAGCATCCTGGTATGACGCGTGCTAGCATTTTGTAGGCTCCGACGAATGCTCGCATCGCTTTGACTGTGAGTGAAGCGTCGCAGCTGGCTAGGGTGGCGATGCGATGTTGGCTTGCATGGATGGAGCCGAGGTTCCACACCCAGCCAAGTATCGTGGTCGTAGTAGGGCACATCGTTGTTTTGGCAGCGGACAGGCGCAACCCGCTGTTGGCGAAGCTTTGGAGCAATCGTCTTACGTTCTGTTGGAGTTCGGCGATGGTGTTTCCTCCACAACATATGTCGTCTGCCAGTTTGGCGACGACACCTTCTTCGAGTAGATCTCCCAGTACGCGGCACAACAGCTCTTCGAGTGCGGTTTCGGACCCGGGCATGCCCATCGCTGAGCGAGCGTATACGCGTACACCGCGGAACGGAGTGACTACTCCGCAGTACTTCATTGATTCACGCGATAGAGGGATTTGGTAGAACGCATTTGACATATCGGTAGTCGCTATGTACCTCCATTGTGCGATTTTTCGTAGGGTGTTGTCGACATCAGGCATCAATGAAGGCTGCGGCTTGCTATAGCGGCCTACGTCAGTGAAGGCAGTGACGAGTCGGTGTCCTCCGCTTTGCTTCTTTATCAGGAATGACGGGTTGAGGTACTCGACGTTGACCGGTACATCCTCAGGCCGGACGAACACGCCCATCGTCTCGAGTTCATCGAACTTGTTTTGGAGTTCTACGAGCTGGTTTCGTGCGTATTGGGGTAGGCGTCCTTTACGTTGGGGCGGTTGTACTGGGCCCGTGTTGACAACAACTTTGAATGGTCCCACGTGACCATTGTATCCACTGTAGCTTGGGTCGAATACGTCGTCATACTCTTCCACGATCGATCGGAATGCTGCTCGTTCGTCGGGGGAGAGCGCGTGATCAGGATCGATGGTGACCGCTGTTGAGTGTTTTATGGCAGTAGCATTCGAGCTGCGTGTGCGTATGCTTACAGCTACGCTGGTGCATTGACTGTCTGGTATGGATGTTGCCTTGTCGGGTACGAACACTTCTCTGATTTGGCAAAAGTGTTCGTTTCTTTTCAGTGTGCGAGTGGAGTTCGTGAGATTTGGTATGCGCAATACACCTTCTACGCTGGTGATTAGTGAAGGTTGTGGCCACACATCGTTCTCGTGTACTCCTTTGTTGCCGGTGGTATCGTGACGTGGTTCCAGAGCGAATGTGGCGTCTGCGATATACGCGTCTGAAGGCAGGTCGACTTCCACGAAGTCGCCTGGCCACACAGTGATGTTGGTTGGTGGTGCTCGCAGTATGTGGGCACGGCGGACTGCATGCCTGTTGAGGGCCCTCTGTGTTGTACCATATGTGTACGTGGTGCCATCTGCGAGGGTGATGGTTCGTTTGGCGGGACGGATGGTAATGTCGTTGACTTCCATAAATGGTGTCCCGGCCAGCATCTCGACATCCAGATTCTGTACCACTAGTCCACAGAACTGGAATGATTTATTTTTGCGGGCGAGTGATTTGGTAATTTCGCCAACTATGGTTAGAGGCGATGATCCGTCAGCTTGGTGAGCCGATTGGGAAGAGTTCTTGATAGTACACCCCAATCTCACTGCCGTGTCATGACGGATCATATTGCCCGTTGCACCGCTATCGATCGTCACTCGAACGGCGTGATGGTCGTGGAACGCGTCGAGGTAAGGCGATTGTCGTACATCGATACGTTGCACGGTAGTGGTGTTTACGGGGCGTTCGTCATAAACTTCGTAGGTATCGTCGTCGCCTTCATCGACTCCGTCGATGATATCACTGACTTGTCGTACCTTAGCCATGTAGCGGCGATCTTGTTCCGGAAGGTACGAGCACTCGCTGAGGAAGTGGTGTACATCACTGCGGCCTACTTGTTTGCAAAGAGGGCAAGTCTTCACGCTCGTGGGACGCCTAGGGTTGTTAGATGGTGCCGGTTGTCGTCTTGAGAACGCTGGTCTTTGTCCGCGTAGGTTAGGCCTAGTCTCGGTGCGCATAACCTTTGCGGTGTCAGCAGACGCAATCTCGTCTAGTAGTGATTCGAGTGCCTGTGATATTTCTGGCTTGATCGATGCTAGTGTTCTTGACCTCAGCTCTGTGCCATATCGTTGCTTTATGAGCTTAGGCAGTGCGGGGTTGATAAGTCGTAACCAGGTCAGTACTACCATGTTCTCTAGGGAAGGAGACATTTCTTCGTCAACGTGTATGACGTCACCGTGGTGCAGAATGACACTTCCCTCTTGTAGCATGTTGTCTTCAACGAAGGCCACTAGGCGCTGATACAAGTCTTCGGGGCGTTCGTCAGCTTGTAGGTGGATATCAGCAAAGTCCAGGAAATGGGCCCCTGTAGACTGGAACCCATAGTGCAGTCGGATAGTTTGCCAGATACCGGATAAACTGGTTGAGTTTTTGGCGATCGTGTTGCGCGATATGACTGGGCAATAGTTCGCTATTTGGCCTAACATTAGATCGAGCATGTAGGCTTGCTGAATGGCTGTATGACCATTATCGTCGGTGAAGCCGCGGTTTGGATGTGCTGCACATCGCTTCTCCCATTTAGCGTCAGTGGCGATAAACTGGGCGAAGTTTGGGTCGAGTGAGAGGGTGTAGACGAGGTTCTGGCGCCAGTTCTCAAATGTGTTGACCGTTTCCGTTTTTGTGAGGCACCACTGTCTCGGTGCGCGTTGCATGTTGTTAGCCATGTTGTTACCATACCTGCTAGTGATACAGAGCCGTTTCGGCTAGCTGTTTGCGCCGTGAGGTCGGCGGACTGTCAATGTGTATCTGCTTTTATTGCGCCCGTTTTGGTGAGCGGGTTCGTTGTGAGCGCTGCCACCACGCCATTAGGTGATCAAATGCACACTTCGAGTCACACAAACAAACACTAGTACGTATGCGTAACTAGAACAGTGTTTTAATAAGAGAACACAAAACTGCAACTCACAACAGGAAGTATCCAAACATGCGAGGCCGTGACCCGGAAACTAGGGGTCACGACAATATTACCATTGAACTACAATCATGGAATAGTAACTAATAGCCATTGGCGTAAGGTGTATAAAAGTTTAATAAAGGTGACATGAACATATATTTTATATTTACGTAAATAACATACTAACACGATGTTGTTGAGACAGGTGTAATACATGACAACTTCCTTAGTTAATATCTACACGCAGTTCAATGTATAAAAATCAGCCTATCTGTCCGATTTCCGAATGAAATGGTGTGCTAATTGCCGCTTGGAAAAGTACTGTGACGTAATATGTGCTATAGCCCAAATCTGCCTCACCACTGGAAACATGAAAGACACGGCGTAAGATTCTTGTGATTCGGATTTGGAGAGTTGTGTTGCAAATGTGAGGACTTGTAAGACTGTTGCTGCATACAGCGACGAACCACTGGCAATAGACGTCACTCAGGAACGTTTATGACATGTACGATGATGACGACGATGTAAAACACTAAAAAGGAACATTTTGAGACTATCGTCGTCGCCGGTGACAAACGACAATTTCAGATTCATGGACCGAACATCGACAGTTTTATTTGGAAAGAACATTACATGCATTACATTATGCAGAATCATACGGATTATTTTTAACGTCAGATACATCGTCCATACGCATGACCGTATCACATCGTGATTATATGCTACACGCAAGTGACAGAATTGTGCAAGCGGACCATTCAGACAGTGATTTCAATGACAGCGTCGCTGTCAGTGGCAGTACCATGGCGTGGCCGTGGGCGTGGAGTGATTCAGATATTTCAGTCACACCTGACAAGGCGGCTCGATTTTTGAAAACATTAAAACAATTCGGTTGGGCTACTGCGATGTTGTCATCCACAAATGATAAGACGACCTCCATGTTCGTTAACAGGAACACATATTCATCACAATAGCCGCAATGCAACGTGTATTATTGACAAGCGGACCGACGCGCTGGACATTTCGCCTCTGACAGCTTCGGGAGCAGGCATTGCTTTTGTCCGACTGTTATTTGAGTATGTTCACAATTCGTAGTACACTTGTGAAATATCCAATCTCTGTGTAATTAGTCACATAAATTTACTCATCAATGGCAATGTCTGTCAAATTAGGTTCGTAAATGTGTAGGTTGTTTACACATCTTAATATGCTAAATACACTTAGGAGTCTAGCCCTAGGCTGTAATGTATAAACCAAAATACAATCCATCATTTGTCATTTCACATTTTAGTGTGATGATTTACGTAATAAAATCCAAAATAAACATGATGTCAGTGCAGTTACAGCTGTTCAAGAGCATTTCATAAAAAGACCCACGTCACAATGTTGCATACCAGATAATGCACGATAGAACAGAATTAGAGGTAATTTTTTCAAATGTTTGTTGACTACAATATTTTTCTTAGAATTGTGTAAACACAACAGCTTTGCTATATATGCATACAGGGTATTTTGCATCATAGTAGTTTTCCTACTTAAACAAAGCAATTTTTTTTAACAAAAAGGTCAACATTCTACATCAACAGAAAGCTATTTATAAAAATACTAACATCACATGTTACTTTTATTTTGACAGTCGATTTTTATTGTAAATGTGTTTCTTTCAAAATTAGACGTAGAGTATATACCACCATAGGAGATTAGTCATAGTACACACATTCATGATTGTCAATGTACTGTATAATGTTTAGTAAATGTGATATGTTTCTAAAGAATGAGCATAAGCTAATACATGTATTGAGAAACAAAAACAAAGTAATAATTATTTTGTTTTATTATTGCAGTCCAATGAACTGAAGCATGCAATATTATTAGGCATGTGGTCAGTTTCCATTTCATTTTCTTGTTAATACATAATCATGTATGCTTCATTTCTCTCTCACTGCAAGTGTCTCAACATTCCTATTCAGCACTATCTGAAGCACAGTGGAGAATGTGAAAGTGTTCCCATGAAGAGATGAAGACGATAATATTATACGTCCCTTGATTTGTTAGCATCATCAATATTGAAATATAAACCAACTATACATCGGTATAATAATCAAGAGATTACCTTATCTATGCTTTGGTATTACTAAAATTTAAGAACACACTGTTTGGGTATACTATATAATAATAATTGCTGTTGGACTGAAATAAGTATTCCCTTACCGTACAATGTTGTAGTCAAGAAATACAGATTTGGTAGTATAATTGTAGCGCAGAAAGTAACTATTCAGCGTACAGTTGAGTTGCACCGTGTTATTTATGTAATTACGATGATGGAGTGAATATAGTCAAAACAAATATCACTCTAACACGTTTACATTGAATGATGACATGCCAACCAGGTTTATTAAAAATGGCAGCTGCCAGTTCAACATATACATTTATCGAAGGAGTCAGACGGAAGCAAAACGACACAATACAAAGGTGCCACGGAATTAAGCACTGCCATTGGACGCGATGTTATGACACGCACAGTTATACACAATGATAACATACCACACCTTGACACTCCAAGTATCAAACAAAACAAAAAGTAACCGTCCAGTTTATAGAAAATATAAACATCCAACAACATGGCCAAATGTTAGATTGTATACACGCTAGAAAGACGTGTTCGCGAACTGCCAAGCCAGTAATTAACAACAGTCGAGCCGAGGAGTTGAACGACATTCTTTGAAGCGAACGCAAAGTGCTCAGCTTTAGTTAACGAACGGTCCCTTTGCATTCGCAGACGTGCGCTCCAAAAACAAAGAGTTCGCTAACAGTATTGGAATATTCTGAATAACTTTGTATACGTTTAACAACGTATAGCGTATCTACCAATTACAACTGATAAATACAAATGTGGTGTATATTAGCGAATAAATCGCAGCTACGCATAGCCTAGGTTTGTCACTCTTCTTAGTCTTAGTCTTAGACTTAGCTTACCTCGACAAAGCAGTCTAACTTGACTCAAAGCCAAAGTCAAAAACAAAGTTTAAGTTTTGAAAGTCAAAGATCAAGTAAGTTGCTTCGGTTCGGCCAGGCATTGGGCCTGGCTTCGCTTCGTTGTTTTGAGCACGTCAGACTTCGGCTTTTTGGTAGTTCTTTTGACAATAGTCATGGTGATGGGACATGTCACTGATACTTGTATTATTCGAATTCACAAACTGCTGTACCCTTCACGAAACAACTACTGTCAACCTGATCCCTGACACATACACATCCTCAGGTGTAGCAGATGCGAGTCCTACATCCAAATTCCAAGTTGCGATATCGATGGCGATGAGATGCCACGGCACAGGCACAGTCTCAGATGGTCATCAAATTCAGTCGATTTATCTGTTTTAGTCTGTTTATAAGCCACTCATTTCTTGTTTTTAGCATTCGTTGGAAAACAAACAACTAGTCGCCGAAGCATTTCCACTGGCACAGCTGTCATCCAATATACTATGCTATGCCTATGACTCGTTGCCATGGCATTAATCGAAGGCAACAATGCGACAACAACAATAACATGGCCAACTGCGACCACCCGCCAGCTTGTTTGACAGATATTACGTCACGCTCACGGAAACAGCCGAAGGAAAAATGTCTTAGACGTGCTGTTAAAGTAATTGTTCTGTGGAGAAGCATCTTTATTTGTGCAATTTTATGTATTGGGGGGGGGGGGGGGCTAACGGAGCTTCTGCACCACTGAATAATTTTCGCCGCTCCATATCTTCACATCTTCATTCATCTTGTGGCTATCTCGGTTAGCTCGACTTCGACACATCGGAAGCGGGGGGAGCGGGGGGGGGGGGGGGGGGGCAGGTGCTGTTGAATATGGTAGTAAGGCGCTAACTTAAAATCAACACACACAGTACCATATAATATAACTAATTAATTATAATGCATAAATTAATCACTAAAATACAGCAGTATAAAATCTATTAAATAAATAAATAGTTCTAAAATAGTACTAATATAAATAAGTCCACTCGATCAGTGAGGAAAGTCACAAACAAGCTACTAGTGTTCGTCTACAATGATATTCTAAATAAATGTGTTTTAGTTGACATTTAAAACTGCCAAGAGTGTCCGAAGATTGAGTGTAATTGGGTGGAGTGTTCCAGAGAGTTGCAGCGGCCACCGCGACCGAACTGTCACCAGCTTTGACGCGAATACGCGTTGATGTCAGAAAACCGCAGTGCTCTTGTCTGATTAAGGACACACCGAGATCACACAAGTAGACGGGCTCACTTTCATGCATTGCCTTGTACGTGAACACCAATATTTTGAACTCGATTCTGCGCAATAGTTAAGTCGCGATGTTACCATACCGTTGACTATGCGATCCTTTGTTGTTTTAGGTAAAAATCGGCTGATTTGATTAACGTATTAATGTGGTATAGGTGGAATGCACACACTCTAACGGTCTGTGATACCTGTTTGTTCATGGTCAGGTGTCTGTCCACGTACACGCCGAGATTCCGGACATATCGTGAAGCTGCAATCGTACAGTCACCAACACGTATTACGCTGCCGTCCACAAGTGTAGCGGCCGACTTAGGCACCACTGGAACGTACTCGGTCTTGCTGTCATTCGTGCACATACAATTCTGCGTCAATTATGTCATCCAGGCGTGCTTCTATTCGACGTAAAACAGCAGCTTAAGCGGTTATACTGAGATCAAAGTGGGAGTAGAGTTGTAAGCCATCAGCGTAGTGGTAGTAGCAAAGGCCACGTGTTCAGATGATATCGCCAATTGATTGCACATACAACGAGAATAGCAGTGACCCTAGGATGGAGTCTTGCGGGACACCTGACGTCAGAGGAGTTGTACCCGAAAATGTATCACTAGTAGCGCAATCGTAATCGTCGAATTAAGATGGCATGGCCACTTTGTCTCAAAAGCTGCACTAAAATCGATGAGAACCGGTGATGTGCCTTGTTTGTCGTCCATGGCTGATTTCATGGTATTGGTCACGTATTTATTGTCCTCCCCAAATAAATCTTGTGCACTTGATCCATTTCCAACAATGCTGCTAAAAGCATGTCTCGATACACTAATTGGACCTATAACAAATATTATAAATGCATCACTTTGCTCTGGCTGTTTTCCTGATGATTTTAAATACGCCCATGTCACACCACTTCTTAAGAAGTCATCTCTGCCTAAGCAAGACCTAAACAGTTATAGACCTATTTCTAATCTCAGCTTCATTTCCAAAATACTAGAAAAGGTTGTAGCAAGTCGTCTAAGGTCTCACATTAGCACAAATGTGTTAACTAATGTGTCACAATCAGCATATAAGCAGTTTCATTCAACAGAGACTGCCCTTTTAAAGGTTCATAATGACATTACCTTGAACATTAATAATGGTAAAGTGACTGCACTTACCTTACTAGATCTCTCTGCCGCGTTTGACACGATTGATCACAGCATTCTCATTGAACGCCTATTAAAGTGGTACGGCATATCTGGCACAGCTCTAAGCTGGTTTTCTTCGTATCTAACTGATAGATACCAAACTATAAAGATTGGGAACTGCTTTTCAGCTGCACTGCCGGCTTTATTTGGTGTTCCCCAGGGTTCTGTTCTTGGGCCTTTGCTTTTTACTCTTTACACCACGCCACTAAGCTCTGTTATACAAAAACATAACTTAGATCATCATCTTTATGCTGATGACACTCAGATTTACATTTCGTTGGCTACCCCGGATACAAATCGCTCCCTTAACCAACTTAGTGATTGCCTTCAAGATATCTTCCATTGGATGACTGACAGCAAGTTGAAATTAAATGCAAATAAAACTGAATTGATCATTATTGGTACTCGAATGCAGCGTTGTAAACTGGATGGTTTTTTCCCTACGCGTATTTTGAATCAGTACATCACGCCAGCAATCTCGGTGCGTAATCTAGGAGTAATCTTTGATAGAAACTTCAATTTCCGACAACATATATCTCAAACATGTCGCTGCTGTTTTTATCATATTCGTGATCTTCGCCGTATTCGCCGGTATATGTCATTTTCTGTTGCCAAGACTATTGCAACAGCGCTTGTTAGCAGCAGAATTGACTATTGCAATTCCCTCCTTTATAATATCGCTAGCAAGGATATCACAAAACTTCAGCGTGTCCAAAATTGTCTAGCAAGAGTAGTTACAAGATCTCCTCGTTTTTCTCGCTCTGTGCCACTTTTGAAGTCTTTACATTGGCTTCCTGTACGATATCGTATAATTTTTAAGATCTGTACCATTACATATCAGGCACTGTCCAATAAGCAACCATCTTATTTGCATTTATTGCTTACTCCTGTAAGAAAATCTATCCAGCTTCGATCATCTAGTTCTGACCTACTTTTTGTTCCTAGAGCCAACACTAACATTGGAACTAGGGCTTTTTCTGTTGCTGCACCAACTCTTTGGAATATGCTTCCTCTTAGTGTTAGATCAGTTGAAAATATTACAAAATTCCGTCGTCATTTAAAAACGTATCTTTACAACCTTGCTTATCCACCTTAGCTCCCTAGCACCTAGACCCATCTGTTGACAACTGGAAAACTACTTATGGACTTTGAGATTGACCAACCCTTTTGTTTTGATGCGCCTCTGAGCTTGGTTTCCAAGGATTTAGGCGCAATAGAAGTTATCTTATTATTATTATTATTATTATTATTATAGTAAAGCCGTTTTCGTCGAAAAGTTTTTTCGATACGCCGATTGGTAGCAGTCATTAATTCCCTGATTAGAGAAGTGTGTGGTTATTCTAAGCGCTACTACTTTCTCAACTGTGTTAGACAAATGTATGATAATACTCACTGGACAATAGTTATTCAAGACGTCTTTGTCAAGCGATAGCTTCTTCAAGAAAGGACGGACAATAGCCTGCTTAAGCAGTGTTGGCAGGACCGCGACTACAACTAAGGGGTGCATTTGTGATCAGTGTTACGATAGACCACAAGACTGGAGGCATTGTCTTTCAGCTGGTTGGCAGGTAGAGGATCTGGGATGCAAGTGTTGTCCGTGGTAACAAAAATTTTTGTGATTTCTTCGGCTGTTGTAGGATGGAAGACATGCATAGGATCTGCGAAACATTGCTTTTTATCACATGTAGCCAGATTAGGTGATGTGTAACATGTGGCGATATGTAATTTAAATTTATTATAATCGCTAGGTAGCGCTACTGTATTTCTATGTTTCCACTAACTTGGCATAGTTTAGACAGGTGACACCATCACGTGATTTCAGCAGTCCTTGACCTAGGCTGGTGTAGCAGGTCTGCATGGAGATGTTCAAATAAACCAGTCGTCTTTACAAAACACGCGTCCGAAATTACTTTACGTTATAACAACAAAACGATACATGGTGTCAGATGTCCCGTCATATCGTCGGTTAACGAACCAGGATCAGCATGTGTTATTGACGAACTTTGCATTGAAGCACGCAGCTTGCAAAAGTGAACTTTGAACATTTTCGCCGTGACTGTGACATCACGCCGACTGACAGCGCCAACTGACAGCGCAATTTTTGACTCTACTACAACACATATTGTACAGCATGGCCGAGTCAAACACAGCCGACACTACCGGGTGTGGGGCAAGTGCAACGGCGATGTTGATACCCCACGCAAACATACCACCCCCGCGACCATTGATTATGGACAATAATCTGGCCACAAACTGGAAGCAATGGCGTAAAATATGGCAGCGCTATGAAATAGCTACTGGCATATAAAAGCAAGAAGGCTTAATTCGCGTCGCCACACTTCTGTCTGTGATAGGAGAGGATGCGGCGAAAGTGTATGACACATTCACTTGGGTGGACAGTCAAAATGAACAGTGTGTAACCGATGTGCTAGCACAGTTTGATAGATATTGTGAGCCACGCACACAAGTGATCTACGAACGGTATCGGTTTAACAACCGGAACCAGGCGGTCGACGAAACGATATCAGCTTACGTCACGGATCTACGAACCATCGCGAAGAACTGTGCACATGAAGACATCACACCAGACGAGATCATCCGCGATCGGCTCGTGTTGGGTTTGCGTGACGACAAGATGCGTGAGCGGCTGTTGCGCATGAATGACCTTACCCTGGAGAAAGCCATCGACATCTGCAAGGCAGCCGAGCAAACGAGCGCTCAGCTGCAGGTTATGCACGGTGCCACGCAAGATGTCAGCTTCGTCAGGAAACGGCAGACTCGACAAGCAGCCAGCACACCACACAACCGCACACAGCAAAGGTTCACCACACCGAAGCCAAGAGCACCAACGGAGCAGCATCAACAAGACTGCAAGTACTGTGGACGCCGCCATGCTAAAAGAGAGTGCCCCGCATACGGCCAAACGTGCCGTAAGTGCAGAAAGAAGAACCATTTCCAGCTCAAGTGCAGGGCGACGGCGTCAGCCGTCCGCACGACAAAGGAAATCTTCTTCGTCGGTCTTGTTGAAGACAGAGCGTCGAAGGCAGTCATCACAGTAGAAGTTGGATCTCCGAGACCAAGTAGCCGGGTTCTGTTCCAAATGGAACTGGAGCAGAATGCAACGTGCTTCCACGAGAGACGTACTGCAGAGCGACAAGGGACCGCCAAATGAAGAAGCTGCAACACTGTACCCACAGGTACATCAGGACGTACACTGGAGAAAAGTACCAGATACTTGGTTGGGTGACACTTCCGGTATGGCGACAAGGCAAACAAAGCAATTTGACCTTCAACATCACGAACGATGACTTTATGCCACTGTTGTCATTGAAGACCTGCACAGAGATGGGTTTCGTGACGATCAACGACAGCGACAGAAACGTGCACGCAGTGAGCAACACGTCAGGAACGCGCGTGTCGTCAGGCTACAGTGGCAGTCCACATCCAGCCCCACGATCATCGCGGAGGAAACGGTGCGAGCGGCAGTGAAAGAAAAAGACGATCTACTCACAGAGTTTAAAGATGTCTTTGAAGGTCTGGGCGAGCTGCCTGGCGAATACCACATCGTCACAGACGAGAGTGTTGCACCCGTGATACACCCACCTCGTCGTGTGCCAGTGCCGTTGAGAGCGAGAATCAAGGAGAAACTTGATGAGATGGTGCAGCGAGGAATCATCAAGCCAGTCACCGAGCCTACAGCTTGGGTGTCGAGCATGCTTGTTGTCGTCAAGCCCGATAAGTTGAGGATCTGTATCGACCCAAGATACTTAAACCGAGCGATCTGTCGCGAGCACTACCAGATGCCGACAATCGAGGAAGTCGCGACACGTCTGACTGATGCAAAGAAGTTCAACGTATTCGATGCCAAGGAGGGATTCTGGCAGAAGCGTCTGGACGAGGAGTCGAGCTTCAAAACGATTTTCAACTCGCCCTTTGGAAGGTTTCGTTGGACACGCATGCCCTTCGGAATAAGTTCAGCGCCGGAAGTCTGGCAGAGAACGATGCACGAATTCGTTGAAGACCTTGAGGGAATAGAGGTCATCGCAGACGATTTTCTAATAGCGGGATTCGGCAAGACGGAGCAAGAGGTAAATCAGAGTCTAGAAGACAATGAGCGCGCATTCTTCGGCAAGTGCCGAGCATGGAAGCAGAAGCTGAACCACAGCAAAGTGAAGCGAGGACAAGCAAGCGTCCCCTTCATGGGTCACATACTGACGCCGGACGGCCTGAAGCCCGATCCAACGAAGATATCGGCAATCAGAGAGATGCCGGAGCCAGGCGATGTGACCGCTCTGAAGATATTTCTAGGCATGGTGAACTACTTGTCTAAGTACCTGCCACGACTCTCGGAGATGACTGAACCTCTGAGGAGACTTGATGACAAAGACGCAGAGTTCAACTGGACAAACTCGCACACGGCAGTGATGGATGCCATTAAGCAGCTTGTCACCAAAGCACCAGTATTGCGCTACTATGACGTCAAGCAACCGGTCACGATCCAGTGTGATTCGAGCGAACGTGGTCTGGGAGCCGTGTTAATACAGAACGGACAGCCAGTCTCGTACGCTTCGCGGGCTCTGACCGACACAGAGACACGTTATGCCCAAATAGAGAAAGAACTTTTAGCAATCGTGTGGTCATGTGACAAGTTCGATCAGTACATATGTGGGCGAGACGTGGTCACCATTGAATCAGATCACGAACCGCTGAAGACAGTATTCAAGAAAGAGATTCACAAGTCACCGAAGAGGCTACAGCGCATGTGTCTCGCTCTACAAAAGTACAACCTAGACGTACAGTACAAGCGAGGTTCACTAATGTATATCGCCGACACGCTCAGCCGCGCCTACATAGACACAACAGAGGGTGGCCAGCATGAGAACTGTGAGATTCGCGCACTAGAATCATTGAGCCACGAGAACATCTCGGTAACCAAGACGAAACGAGACGAGTTCAGGGAGAAAGTGGCCGCAGACGAAGAAACTCAGGCGCTGATCAAGATCATACGACAGGGATGGCCTGCGAGAAGAGAATGTCCGCAAGCAGCATCGCCATATTATGACGAGCGCAGCAGCCTGGTTGAAGCCGAAGGACTCGTGTTCCGAGGCGAGCAGCTGGTCGTTCCGAGGTCACTGAGAAAGGATATGCTGCAGCAGATACACAGCAGCCACATTGGAACGGGAGGATGCGTTCGACGAGCCAGAGAAGTGCTGTACTGGCCGGGGATGAGTGCTGACGTCAGAGACTATGTGTCCAGATGCAGCACTTGTCAGACATTCACGCCACAGCAGCTAGTGAGCCCCTACATCCACACGAACTGCCATCTCGTCCGTGGGAGAAGTTAGGAGGAGATCTGTTCGAGTTCAACGGACAGTCGTTCATCATCATAGTCGATTACTGGTCCAACTACTTCGAGGTAGCGGAGTTACACCAGAAAACGTCACGGTCTGTCATAAACCAGTTAAAAGCACAATTCGCTCGACATGGAATACCTTCTGTTATGATGACAGACAACGGACCGGAATTCGCAAGTGAAGACTTCAAGCAATTTGTGAAACTTTGGAAGATCAAGCACATCACTTCTAGCCCGAGGTTTCCACAATCGAACGGCAAAGCGGAAAACGCAGTGAAGACGTGTAAAGCACTCTTCAAGAAAGCACGAGAAGACCACAAAGACCCAGTGCTAGCGCTGCTAGACTGGAGGAACACCCCGAGCGAGTATATCGGAACATCGCCGGTACAACGGCTGATGGGAAGGCGCAAAAGGACCCTCCTGCCGACTACTGAGGAGCTATTACGCCCAGCGATACCACCTACAACAGAAGAGAAGCTGGCCTCACAGAAGGAAGCTCAGACAAAACACTACAACCGAGGCACGAAGAAGCTCACGGAGCTACACGCTGGTGACAACATCCGAATGAGGTTGCCAGGTGATCGAAGCTGGTCACTGGGGCTTTGTCGCCGTGTGTTGGGACACAGATCCTACGAGGTTGAGGTGAACGGCGCGCGCTACCGTCGCAACCGTCGTCAACTGCGGTCGACAGCTGAACTGCCAAACATGGACACGGCTATTGATGACATCGAGTCGACGCATCAGGACGAGCCACTTCAGCGAAACCAGACGACCGAACCAGCTGACGTGCACTGCGATCCGGAGTCATACAGCACGCCGCCACGACCCGTGCCGGCACCACGACGTCCCATCCAAGACGGCCCAGGGACACCCAACCAACCAACTCCACCTATACCGATGCTACGAAGATCTACCCGAGATAGAGTTAACCCCAAGTGGCAAGTAGACTACGAACTGTAGGTGTTATACATTTAATACCATTTATTACATCTTACGGACTGTAGCAAGTATAGCAAGTATTCACGGTATACTTCAAGGACACTTACTTAATGTCTAGTACATGCATACATTGTTGAGAAAGGAGATGTGGCGATATGTCATTTAAATTTAGTATAATCGCTAGGTAGCGCTACTGTATTTCTATGTTCCCACTAACTTGGCATAGTTTAGACAGGTGACACCATCACGTGATTTCAGCAGTCCTTGACCTAGGCTGGTGTAGCAGGTCTGCATGGAGATGTTCAAATAAACCAGTCGTCTTTATAAAACACGCGTCCGAAATTACTTTACGTTATAACAACAAAACGTTACATAACATTGTAAGCCTGACAACAATTTCTCGATTTTGTCACTAAAGAAATGTGTAAATAGTTCGCATCCTTCCACTGCCGAGCTGAATTCCGGATGCAGTTGAGAATTGTGACGACCAAGATATTTCACCAGACGAAACATATAGTTATTATTAGCGTTTTCTAAACGAGCTTGGAAATATAATGTTTTTCTCTCCAGTATCAAGTCATTGCATTCATCGCGTGACATAAATGGCGATGAATTTAAACTTTGGTTTTCCTCCAAATATTTTCCAGTTTCCGTTTCTTTTCACGGGCTTCGTCAATGTCCGCGTCTTACCATAGGTGGGTCGAGTTGTTTCGTGTGCGTGCAGTGCGTCACGGAGCGTGTTTATCCAGGCACTTCGTTAGGCTGGTGCTGTACGTAGCGACTGATTCACTCACTTGCATATCTTTACAGCACGATGTCATATCAGCACAAACATATATTATTTCGTCTCTCAGTGCACAGTTATCAGTATCCCGAATGTTACGTTTTGCAGTCGTCGACACCATAATAGGTAGTTCTAAGGCGTTTACTGCAATTTTTAGACGATGATGATCAGAAATGGTTTGTGTAACGGCAGAGATCAGGTAGTTGTTACTATAGTTGACGACATGATCTAGGATATGTCCACTAGTGTGCGTAGGTGAACGTATATGCTGTGTTAGGTTGAACGACTCAAGATCACGTAGAGGTTCCGATTTAGTTTCGCTATCAAAGTGGATATTGAAATCCGCAACACTGATGGTGGATTTTACACATACAGACGCTTCGCTGAATAAGTGTTCGAGTTCAACATAGAAGTCCGATGTTAACACGGATGTCTTACTTGATACCGGGGGAGGGGGGGGGGGGGGTTAGACAACCCACACGTACAGTTTCATACAGCGCGGGTTAGCGAACTGCAAACGGAGTTGGGCATTGGTTGTTAAAGATAACTTTGGTTGCAATTTTGACTGGCCGGTGGTTACTTAGTGTATCCTTACATAGCGACGGCTTCTTGAGTAGTGGATGCACAAGAGTGTTGGTGTTGTCGATGTGAAGGTGTCAATTGGCGTTACAAGCAACGGTTTCACTCGGCGGAGTGATTCGCTGTCTGGCAGCATGTAAACCCAGTCGAATTTCGATTATCTTGTTAAAAATAGTCTGAAAATGCATTGTAACAGTCCACGGCAAAGTGATATTCTGGATACGAAGGTGGTGGCGTCCCACTCAGCGATTTCACAATGCTGAGTAGTTTGTTTTCGAGAGCGCAAAGAGTTTGTTGCACACATCGAGTGAATCAACGTACATTTGGCGATGAACATCCAACTGTGTACGCCTCCACAAAGACTTGTTCATTTATCGTTGTCTTCTCGCGTCATCGATATCGCCACTGTACCAGGGAGTTGGTTTGTCACCCCGCATGTCGGTGCGTCGCTCTGGCGCATGTTTGGCCATACATTTTCTTAAAGGCCATATCCTGGAATAAAATGTGCTCTGTCCCTTAATAACAAATGGTTGATGGCCTTTCAAATGATGATATTGCCAAAATGTTGAAATATCGTATATGAGCATACAATATAAAAAAAGCCTTTAAATTTGCCATTTTACGGAAACTCCCGAGCGATGCCGGGTTTGCATTTGTTGCCGAAACGTGACGTCAGTCGTGGTTCTGCCGTGAGTTAGTGCAGCGGCTTCACGCCTGCGGCCCTGCGCAGTCGCGCGGTGTCATGTAAACAACTCGATACAAATGGCGGCTTACTCGAGTAGTTCAGAGAGCGATGTCAATTTTGACGCGGATCACGAAACGTTTGATCATATATATTTCGGTGACAGTGAGGATGACATTGCCGAGATCGATAACGTTAGTAAGCACGTTGTGGCACCGTATAGATACGAACCAGTGAAGAAGCCCCGACAACTGACCGGGCCCACTTGCGCAGATTCGACGGTAACCGATTCGCCTTCGCCTCAATTGTGTTCTTCGAAGGAACGGCCGATTTCTTTACATCTGACTTACGCCTGAAACCCATATTCCATTGTACGAAGCCTTCAAAGTCGTTAGGCGCAACGAAATGAGAACCACAAATAATGCTAGTTGCCGTAGCATGGGTCCAGTCGGCCCTGCTGTTTCGAACAAAACGTTCCCATTTCTGCCGAGTAACTGGCTCTTTGGGAAATTCGTGCACTGAATAGCTAGTCAGATTCGAATTGTAGCAGTTTCCAACAACACATTTGTTCACCATTTCTGTATGTGAACGAATGTTTACCAGTTCAAATATCCACCAAGGAAATCCAGCCGCCGAGTACGCTTGCGATCCCGGGAATGTTTTCCGCAACTGACGTCATGATTTTGCCTCTCGCGGCATTTCCGGAAAACAGACTTTTCGAAGCCTGCACCAAGACAGGTCCCGTTTGATGTACATTTTATAAATGTTTCAGCAAACGTGTGGTTTCGGGGTTGTCATTATATTGCAGAACACATATGTACATGCATATTTTTATACTTATTAGCAATTTTTTTTCTCCCAGGATATGGCCTTTAAGGAAGCATTGTAAAGTAAATGTAAGTTCTTATATAGCGCAGTATCCAGTCGCCAAGACTGCTCAAAGCGCTTTACACTTTACTCTCTGGCAGATGTGTTCAAACAACTTCTCGACTTCTCTAGGAAGCATCCAGCCAAGCTGCAATTAATGAGCGAAAACTATTCGTATACAAATATCCACCACTGTATATAGCCAGGTACTCAATCATACAGCTGAGTGAGCTGGAAGAGTGAACGAACTGGCCCAGGATTTGACACCGCAGCAAATCATTCGAACCCGGGTTCTCTAGATTGAGAGACCTATGTTCTATCTACTGCGCCACTGCGCGTGATTTTGCGCACCATTGGTCATCTGTAATTAGTCAAATGGCCGTGAAGTTGTAAATAGCATGACCGGCTTTTATGCGAAACCATTTCGCATTACATTAACTACACATTTACCCCCTTCGTGTGGGCATAGACACCAGATCAAAGGAACCAATCGCTTTTATCCGAAAGGCAGAGGCTACGTGGAATGAACAAAATTGTTCGTGTTTCCAAACGGCAGGAGGCTGACATCTCGGTTCAAAACAGCTGCCGCGGAAACAGACTAGAGAAAATGTGTAGAAAACGCTTAAAATGATATTAATAGTTATGGTAATCTAACATAATTCGCATTTTATCTGTGTTGCAGGACAAGGGTAGCATTCTTCGGTTTCATAGTTACATCGACCTGTCTAGTTTACCTGGGTATCAATGAATACGGAACGTGTCGAGCTTACGGCGGACAGATCCATTTAGGCGCTGAACCACGGGGAGAACAAAGGGACAGGAAAACAGGTAAATGTGAATGACCAACATAAACAAAAATGATACATTTTAACCATAGCTCTCTCTCTCTCTCTCTCTCTCTCTCTCTCTCTCTCTCTCTCTCTCTCTCTCTCTCTCTCTCTCTCTCTCTCCTCTCTCTCTCTCTCTCTCTCTCTCTCTCTCTCTCTCTCTCTCTCTCTCTCTCTCTCTCTCTCTCTCTCTCTCTCTCTCTCTCTCTCTCTCTCTCTCTCTCTCTCTCTCTCTCTCTCTCTCTCTCTCTCTCTCTCTCTCTCTCTCTCTCTCTCTCTCTCTCTCTCTCTCTCTCTCTCTCTCTCTCTCTCTCTCTCTCTCTCTCTCTCTCTCTCTCTCTCTCTCTCTCTCTCTCTCTCTCTCTCTCTCTCTCTCTCTCTCTCTCTCTCTCTCTCTCTCTCTCTCTCTCTCTCTCTCTCTCTCTCTCTCTCTCTCTCTCTCACACACACACACACACACACATACGCACGCACGCACACATATTATAAATGGGTCAGGTCACGGAGATTTTTTTACATTGCAATATAATATACGTTATCATTAAAAATCGTCGTCATTCTTCGCCTATCAGTTGCGCTTTACATCTTATTCCCTGGCAGATCTGCTCAATCGAGCACCATCTCGACTTCACTGGGAAGTGTTCAGCCACGCTGCAATTCATGCGCTAAGACAATTCGTATACAAATATCCATGATTGTCTTTATTTTTACAATCAGTAGATAATCTATCCCATTCATTTAGTGTCATCATTGAAAATAAAAACCGTTACTCAAATTTGAGCAGTGATCGATAAACAAAGAAACAAATTGTTAAACGAAACACAACTGCTTGATTCACAACAAAACTGCATATCTTCTTATCAGGAATATACTGGGCAAATAAACCAAGACTATGTTTTCTTGCCTTCCAGAGTATGCCGTTTGTTCAAACTCGGAACGCCTCGAGTTAGTTAACGATGCGTGCCAGTCTCTCAGCAAAGAAGACCTCAGCATATTGCACAACGACAAGAAAATGTACAACCTTATTCTGTGCGATGACGAAAACCAGATCCTCTTCTGTGTTCCTCCAAAGAATGGTTGCACCTTCGCCAAAAACATGTGGTTGAACTTCACGCACGACGTTTACTTAGGGCAAGGGGTACACTACCCCCAAGTACTTCACCGATTCAACCTTCGTTTCCTTTACACATACACAGCGGAAGAAAAACAAAGTCGGTTAAAGACATATTTCAAATTTATGGTTGCCAGACATCCGTTCGTAAGAGTATTGTCTGCCTACCGCAACAAACTCGAATCGTGGGACGGGATGAACGAATACAATGTTGGACAGTCTATTGTGAAGCGATATTCCACTGCAAACAAATCGACAAGTAAGCTAGCTACGTTTGAACAGTTTGTTCACTATCTCGTCGATAACAATCCGGTTAAGTACAACTACCACTGGACACCCATAACGTATCTATGCCATCCGTGTGAAATTCAATACGACTACATCGTTAAGCTTGAAACGAGCTACATAGACTACCCATATGTTTTCTCCAAAATTAAGCATATGTCTGACGCAAAGAAACGCATATTAAAATCGATGGAAGCGCATAGAGGAAAGACTACTATGGACCGTTTTAAGGACTACTACGGCCGAGTGCCTGCAAAACACAGGGAAAGTCTTGAAAGAATATATGCCCTTGACTTCGCCTTGTTCGGTTACACGTGGAACAATAGTGCACTGTCGTTCGAGTGTCGGATGAAGACACAAGGCAAGGAATGCTGCTAGTCTCGACCTCTGGTCCCGTGATGCTATGTTCTTCATTACCAGGACGACTTGTAACATGACGCGACTTATAGTTAGGCGGTCTAACACACATATAAAATAGGCAAGACTGTGCACTTTGGTATACAATTGTGACACTGTGCGTACATATACATAGGCGCCGGAACTGGGAAGTTGGGGAGATGTGTTCCCCAATAGTTTTGATTGGGGGCTGGAGATAGGATTAGCCCTACAGTATTTAGAGAAGGGGTGCATTTGTGGATGCAATTTGATGTTTTGGAGAGCCTGAGATGGCGTTTAGGCGAGCCTCAAGGGTGGGACGCAATTGAAGGTTTCTGGGGAACGTCGCCACAAAAAAATATTCAACAGAACACCCCCCCCCCCACCCCCACCCCCCTTCTGTGTTCCGATGACACGATCTGACAGCGGAATGGTGCTGACGCTCCAGGGTATGGCACTCAAGATATTGTCGCCGAGATACTACGGTAGTGTTTTGAGCTACTTTCAAAACACTATCGTTGTGTTTTGAATATACCCTAAAACTATTACTGTTAAGTTCAAAACACTACACTTACGTACGCTCAAAACACTAACCAATTTCAAAACATTATCGTCAGAATATTTTATCATCCGACTGTATTAGTCACCTTTGGGAATCATTTATACACTGGGGTCGAGCTCGTAATCGTTGGAACCAATTAGACAATGTGATTAATTAGTGAGACATGTCATTACAAATATGAATTAGGCTTAATTTCATCGTGGATTATAATTAGTTATGGTGTGAATTAGTTACAGCGGCAGTTAGCCGTAATAGTAGGAATCAGGCAGACGCCGGGAATAAATAGCTAGTGTGATAATCAGACAAGGGTAATACATTATTATTCATTAGGGCTAACGTTATTATAAATATTTATGTTTTGGCTCAGTTATAGAAGCTTATTGTTATATATCATAATCGTTATAACCAATAAATGGTAATAAACAGTAATTGTGAACGTCCTTATTAATTAGGGTTGAGGTTATTAGTTGTCATGGTTGGAGTCAAATGTAATTAGGGTTAGGATAATTGTTGGAAATATCAGACGACGTGAATAAATAGTTACTGTGAAATGTCATTATTAAGTAGGTTAGTAGTATTATTAGCTATGGTTGTTGTTAGCTATGGTTAGAGTTAGGGTAATCGTTGGAACCATTCAGAATAAATAGTTAACGTGAAATGTTATTATTCATTAGGTTAGGGTTATTATTATTGGTCATGATTAAATTCAGTTACGGCCGAGGGTTAAGGTAATCTGTGGAACCAATCAAGCGACAAGAATACACAACGACCGCGACATTTTCTTTACCACCCGGGTGAAATGATCGGCGAGCAAAAACGGCAAATTATGTTCTACCGCCATATTGGCGAACAGTGTTTCTGCTGTCAACACCCGTTTGGCTATGTCCGCATCTCTCGGGTTGACGAAACACGATGTCACTCTTTCGTTTGATTTCTTGAATTTCGTTAGGCTTGTAAGTTTTATGTTGCGACGAGCTAGCATGGCGAATGGCGTCGTTCTTATCGCCAGCTGCGACGCTGAAGTGAGACGAGCATACGCGGCAATATGCACGCGTTTCACCGCGGTCACTTCTCGCAAACCATGCTAGATCGACCGCCCACGATTGCTGCTATTTGCATGCGTACTTTTTTCGTTTAACTCCTGACCGTAACGGCGAACCCGACCTCTTTGCCATGTTCAGTTACAATGTTGCCAGTTAGTCCAGCGACCAGCGATCACGAATTGAAAAATAACAGTTTTATGATTCATCTATCGTGATTCACTATTCGATTAATTAGCACGTGATCGTTGCCAGCCAATTAAATTGGGCATTGCATACTACAATGTCGTACACCATCCATGATCCAACATCGATCAACAATAATTTCAGTAGGAAGGTAATAATTAGTATGAGGGCCATTACAGTATGTATACAAATAAAACAATGAAAAAAAACGGGAAAAGTTAAAAAAGCGGGAGATTCCGTCTCCCGTGCACGCCAAACCTCCAGGAAACAGCAGATGAACAATGCAAAATGACATGAAAATCAACAAAGGTAAGACAAAAGAGTTTATTATTGATTTTTTTTAAACAAGGATGTATATATATGTATGTATGTATGTATGTATATATATATACATATAATTATGTATTATATATACATGATCATTTACATAGGGAGAACGCTCCATTATGAGAGATAGCATACACAACAACGGAAAACAATGCTGTCAAAATCACCTAAAAATTTCTTTTTTTTGTGTGCAAATAATTATATGTATCGTTACAGTTATGGTTCTACTACGTATAATCCCAGTTTGAATTTTAAACTAAAACATATTATCCACACAACCAGGGGGTCAACACTTTAGGGAAACCGGCTTTTGGTCTCCTTATATCCAACGGTCACCCTATATATATATACATATATATAAATATATGTATGTATATATATATATTAATGTATGTATGTATTTATGCATACATGTATCTGCTTATATTTATGTGTGCATAATATATATGCACACATAAATATAATTGTATAAATAATATTATGTATATATTCATAAATATATTTTTGGTTCGTATATGTATATAATTCATGTATGTACAGATATATATTTGTTAATGTTTTTTAACTAAATTTATTTACTAACAAAATGTACTAGTTTTAACAAATAACGTTTTTATCATGTTTCTTGTATTTTTAAACTTAATTTATTTTCATACAATATGTGCTAAATCACATTTTATCATGATTCTTGTATTTTATTCAATCTCACGATTGCAAGGAAATACATTAGTTTTTTATTATTACTATACTATGAGTGGCGCCCTCGTTCGCATTTGACACGTATTCATATAGAAATAATAGGATCTGTAAGTCTCGCGCCTCGTTTTCGATATGGAGTCATCTGGCGACATCGATGACTCCATTTACGCCAGCGTAAATGATGGGGATAGGTATTGGTTTTGGTTGTAATCATCGGAGTATTTCCAAATCGTGTTCTTTTTTCCTGTTTCCGACAGAGGATCACAAGTGGAAGCAGTGAGGACAAAGTTGCCGTTGTAATCATGCACCTTAATAGTATTCACCAGCATTGATGCGTAGCGCGAAATATAGTACATGACGCAGGGGTAGAAATAACTCCAAAAATTCTGGTAGTCAGCAGGACTACCTGGTTGGAAAATCTTGCAGTCTACAGAAATATCTGGTAGTCCACAAATAGCCTAAATGTTTAGCAAAGTAATGCGCCGAATACAAAATTTGAAAATCGAACATATTCAATGCACCAAACAACAAATATACACCAATAATATAACAATAACATAACATCTTCTCAGCTGGTGTCGACCCAACCTTCGCCATCTGCGCCCATTTCTGTTCAGAAAAGTAATATTTTATTTCAAAGTTAACTTTGAGAAATAATATATTCTGTCAAATATTTAAAATATCACAATGTTATGGTCTATGCATCTATATAATATTGCTTTATTGCGTGGTTAACTTTTGTAACAACATTTATGTGTGCAATATTTGCAACACTAACAACCGTACATAATCAATTTAAATAATACAATAATTCCTCTCACAAAATAACATAAATGACTGGTTGTTTCTAATGCAGCAGCTTAATATATAAGTTAACAAATGTAAATTACACAAGCAGTCATATTAACAGTATGAATGTTTAAATCACTGATGCTGTTTCACTGACAATTTTGTTCAACTATTATGACGCCATCCAACGGAATTTGTGAAAACTACGAAACGCGGACTATATCACTTTGAGCCAGCGTAACCGAAGCTGTTGTTATTCCTTCGAGTTTTGTATTCGAAACCGGAATATGTACACTTATGTGTGTTCGAACGATGTGACAACTACATTTAGTTAGCAACATGTCTTCAATGCGCTTATCGACAGCCAGACAACGATCGCGAAACGGTTTACGTTAGCGCCTTCCACTCGCGTGTTCGTTATTAACGTAGGTTGACATGAGGTACCACGGGCGCCATGACACTTCGTAGCTTGCGCCTTTAAAAAATCCTGTTATAAATCCACCAAAATAAATGGAAACCGTTGCAGAGAAATCATGTTTGTTTCAAAATATCGCAAATAAATTCAATATCATTTACGGTGTTTCCGAGAATCGACAACACGTGGTTTATGAAACGGCAAATGACAACGCATGATCTGTTATTACGGCGGGCGACCATACATATGATAATGTGTCAGTCGACAAACAGAAAAACCAGTCGCATATGCGACCAATTCAGTCGCAACTTAGAGGGCTGCAGTATAACGTAGATGTATATACATGTATATCTCCCGCACGTGACCGATGAGTAAAAAAATATTCCGGATTTTGCGGTAGTCCGATCGAATTTCTGGTAGGCCTCGGACTACCGGACTGCCGCTATTTCGAACTCTGTTACGTGTAGTGCTTTTGCGCATGCGCGAACAAAAACCCGAAAACACAGGCAAAAATTGACGGTGTATGCGTTGTTTACATGTTAGATCGTTGGCGATAAACGCTATTGTATTTGTGTACGTGTTTTAGGTACCAGTATAACACTGAGTGTCCAGCATGGTTAACAAGCATTGCAGTTATAGGGCTTGCAACATTTATTCGATATCCGCTTAATGACAGCACACGCGGGGTGTTTATTTCTCCCCTTTCCCAAAAGCACGCACGCCTCACAAGTGTAACCCCGGGCTTGTATCTTTTTACATGTAATAGAAATAAGTCCGAGGGAAGGCTTCACAAACTTACAACCAGTGCCGGGCTCCTGAAGTCTAGGGACAATTTATTGACAATACTGCAATTAGTGATGGCGATACAAATTTCCTTTTTTCCGTTTCTTACACCATCCAATTCGGTTAGGTATTTTTTATGAAATTTTTAGTTTGCAGAATTTCCTGCTCTATTTTCGTAAGTAATTCATTTTGATCAGGGTTTGACTAAAACGTAAAAAAAACGATTGGCCACACAATTTCTGCCTCCACCTGTATATGCACGCACGCACGCACGCACGCACGCACGCACGCACGCACGCACGCACACACGCACACACGCACACACGCACACACGCACACACATCCATAGACACACAAAGATGCACGTAATAAATGCAGCGGTTAATCACAATGTATGTGAAATTTCAGCTATCAACTTCACGATGATAACCAATGTGGATAAAGGCATCGTATGGTTGGTCATCCTCCCCATACACAATATTTTAATTATTTTTTACTGACTGATCATGTAGAAGTTGGAGAATTTCAACACTTATGACCAATGACCAATATAAAATACGGTAATCCATGATGTATTAATTGCAAGGTAAGGTAGATGTTCATAACCAGCATTGATGGAAATCTAACTTGAAGAAGCGTAACTGTAATGTAAATGAGTTTATACACATTGTAATTCTGATTTTATGTAAATTTCAAAAACAACATGCTGACTACAAAAACTTGACAAATTATAACACGTCATTGTCTATTTGTGGAGTCATTGGGATTAGTAGCAGGTATACCTAGGGCCAGACTATAGATTATACAATATAGTAGCTTGACTAGATCAAAGACAAAGTCATGCCGGAGGACGACAAAACCATTAGCATTACGTTACGACATCGTCTAGACTCTAGTCTATTCAAATCTAGTATATAAGCCTATCTCTGTATTATAGGCTGTAAACGATAGACTAAACTCAATAAACACTTAAACTTAGTCTTAGTACAGTCAGTTGGCCAAACACTACAAGTACAACACCCACTACTCTGTCATCAGTACTACTACTACTAGTCTAACGAAGTAGTCAGTACCTGCAATTATCTCGGCCCCCAGTGACCATGTGAAATAGTAAAATAAATTTCGCGTATCCGGCAGTATGTAAAGCCGACCCCCTTCTTTAAACTTGACAATACGGGCCATGTCTGCGTGCATACTGTTATAAACGTTTGCAGTACACGTTTCTTCTTGGCTGGTAGTGGCGCCGTTTCGATCCTCGCCATCATTTCGTGCCGCGTGAGTCGTGACTTCGTTTGGTTTGAGCGCCATGAGCGCTGAAATGCGAATTTGTCGTAAGACTATTTCGTATTGGTCAGATTACGACCAGAAGCAGCGAATGAAAAACCATGTCACAACAAGCAGCGTATATATGCTGCCACCTGTTGATTAAAGTTAAGCTAAATTTGAGGAGTACGGAAGTGATTGACGCTCATTGTGACAATGAAAGAATCCGTAATATTTTTATCCGTCGCCGCAATACCGTAATTTGAGGTGTATTTCCGGAATGATTCTGGACAATCCGGAATGGTAGGCAGGTCTGCATACATAAACAAATAAATTAGAGGCATTTGCAATTTTTTGGAAGATTACAATACATTTGTTGTGCTTGTCTCAAGTCTGATTTGATTTCATACTTAAAACCACATTTGTTAATTCAAAGTAATATCAACATACTGTCACTTGCCCTAATTGTGCCATGACTATAATCCGCACTCTTCGTTAATTACCGGTACACCTAAAACAATGGCTATGAATTTCTAATAACATTGCTTTAATTTTATTTCAGTTTACAACTTGTTAGACTTGGCGGACATTGACAAACAACGTGAAGCACGCTGAGGAGAAATCCTAAACGTGACACTTGTAGGGACAATCACCGTGAACATGTGCTCACTAACTGTTCGGAAAGTGTACTTGTGTGACACTTGTAGGGAAATGTATGAGCACAGTGATAATCTTGATGAACATGTGCATACTCTCTGTTGGGAAAGTGTACTTGTGTAACACATGTAGGGAAATGTATGAGCACATTGATAATCTTGATGAACATGTGCACACTCTCTGTTGGGAAAGTGTACTTGTGTGACACTTGTAGGGAAATGTATGAGCACAGTGATAATCTTGATGAACATGTGCACACTCTCTGTTGAGAAAGTGTACTTGTGTAACACATGTAGGGAAATGTATGAGCACAGTGATAATCTCGATGAACATGTGCACACTCACTGTTGGGAAAGTGTACTTGTGTAACACATGTAGGGAAATGTATGAGCACATTGATAATCTTGATGAACATGTGCACACTCACTGTTGGGAAAGTGTACTTGTGTGACACATGTAGGGAAATGTATGAGCACAGTGATAATCTTGATGAACATGTGCACACTCTCTGTTGGGAAAGTGTACTTGTGTAACACATGTAGGGAAATGTATGAGCACATTGATAATCTTGATGAACATGTGCACACTCTCTGTTGGGAAAGTGTACTTGTGTGACACTTGTAGGGAAATGTATGAGCACAGTGATAATCTTGATGAACATGTGCACACTCTCTGTTGGGAAAGTGTACTTGTGTAACACATGTAGGGACATGTATGAGCACAGTGATAATCTTGATGAACATGTGCACACTCTCTGTTGAGAAAGTGTACTTGTGTAACACATGTAGGGAAATGTATGAGCACATTGATAATCTCGATGAACATGTGCACACTCACTGTTGGGAAAGTGTACTTGTGTAACACATGTAGGGAAATGTATGAGCACAGTGATAATCTTGATGAACATGTGCACACTCTCTGTTGGGAAAGTGTACTTGTGTAACACATGTAGGGAAATGTATGAGCACATTGATAATCTTGATGAACATGTGCACACTCACTGTTGGGAAAGTGTACATGTGTAACACATGTAGGGAAATGTATGAGCACAGTGATAATCTTGATGAACATGTGCACACTCTCTGTTGGGAAAGTGTACTTGTGTAACACATGTAGGGAAATGTATGAGCACAGTGATAATCTTGATGAACATGTGCACACTCTCTGTTGGGAAAGTGTACTTGTGTAACACATGTAGGGAAATGTATGAGCACATTGATAATCTTGATGAACATGTGCACACTCACTGTTGGGAAAGTGTACTTGGGTAACACATGTAGGGAAATGTATGAGCACAGTGATAATCTTGATGAACATGTGCACACTCTCTGTTGGGAAAGTGTACTTGTGTAACACATGTAGGGAAATGTATGAGCACAGTGATAATCTTGATGAACATGTGCACACTCACTGTTGGGAAAGTGTACTTGTGTGACACTTGTAGGGAAATGTATGAACAGAGTTATAACCACACTGATGATACACCATGTACATACAGGTGTAACACTTATCGGGAGCACAGTTTGCAGAGAATGGTATCTTGAAGCCATACAATATATTGATATTTGTGTATTCGAACCAACAATACATCATAGAAATGTAACACTTATAATTGCACAATTTTGCACCAATAGAGAAGCCTTAATTATATAATAGTGAAGATTTTTGCCATTGCCATGATTTAATTAAACAATTATATAATATATATATATATATATATATATTAGTAAGATACATTAAAAAACTGAAAAACATTAAAATGGAGTGGTAAAACAATTAGATGACTACGTGTAATTACACCAAATGGAAGCAAATAATACATTGACTGCGCAAAATTACCGTTATAGGCAGGTTGCCATTATGGAGAGTTTCATGACTTGGATACTCACTAGGTGGAACCACAGTATAATGAATGGTTATGTTGACGTTCGCTAGTTGGTACTCTCGTGAACAATACAAACCTAGAATTAACAATAATATTAAATAATACACTACACAACTTGCTATATTTAATTGATGTTCCTTTTTTCTTTTGGGCCATTGTGAAATCAATCACGCCCTCCAAGTAAAGGCAAACAGAAAAAACATTGATGTCGAAAAGGAAACACGAGGTGTAAACGAGTGGAAGGCAAACGTTGGCCCAGATTTGCTCTCCAGCTACGCCAAACCACCTAGGTAAATATTACAATGGCCCGCTTCCATCTGAGGCTACATGCTCGTGGCTTCTTTGAGCTCACTTTGGACATCAAAGCTGATTCTACTCCTCTTTGATGGAGTGAAGGAATCAGGTATCGGCTGCAACAAGCTGACGACGCCACGAGTGACTCGATTGCAATTTGATAGTCCCGCGTACACGCAATGAAACGGACGCGATTACGTTTTACTCAGGGACATTATGGGTTCCCTTTGACCTGCCCGCAAGCAACAGGTTGACTATGAATGGTTCGATCAATGTTAACTGACCGTTATACGCAATAGAGAGGGTACCGTTATGGACAGGTAGTGGGCAGTGCAAACGAATAGGAAGTCATTCGGGACTTTCAAAAGTGACCGTTATATCCAGGTTATCGTTATGGACAGGTGGCCGCCAATACAGGTTTTACTGTAACTAGTCTACAATTCAAATCGTGATTCAGGCATGTGTGCTGCGTGTTTCTGTCATGTGATGTAAACACACACTGGTGATCAACGATGCATATTCATGAGATGGAAGAAGGTATACGCGAATCTCTGACGTCAGTAATAAAGTTAGCGCTACCTATCAAACGGTGGAGCGCCAACTGTACGTGGAGGGTAGTGCGCTCCGTTTGTTTGCCCGTACATTGTCTTTTGAACATATCGTTTTTTTATATTTTTTTACGAATGTGTTAACGGTCGGCATCATTGTAGTAATATTAGTGAATTCCAGCACTTTACACCATAAATGTATAAGCATCGCGACTTAATATTTGTTCGGATACTTTGAAGTACATAATGACATTGGACTCGAGAAGGACGTAAATTAGTTTGATTCACAAAGAGGCATGACTGTTGATAGGAACTGGCGTATTGTTGTATGTTTTATACATTATTGATCACATTTTTACATCTACTAAGTCTTTAAATTTAAGACTAGTTTTACCAGTGACCTCTTGATGGTGTTGTGAGATTTCATTGCTGTGTTCACTTTGCAATTCTTCATGACCCGTGATGTGGTTTCGGATAATCCTTGGACATACGGAAGTACTACCATGCCTTTGCCCTTGTCTTTTTCCACAGTCTTCTTCCTGATATTGACTTCATTCTTTTGTTTTATCTTTCTCTGTAACGTTGATTTGGTCCACTGTGAATACTCGCATCTCTTTAGACATTATTTGATGTGTTCTCTTTCTTTGCGTTTATCTTCCTCCTCTGAGACAAGCGTTTCACATCTGTTTAGTAGCGTGCGGATCACTCCCAACTTCTGGTGTAATGGATGATGTGAGGAGAAATTTAGATATTGGTCCGCCTGGGTACTCTTTCGGAAGATCAGAAGTTTCACCTCCCCGATTCTTTTCTGACTAGTAAGGTGTCTAAAAATGGCATCTTTCCTTCCGTGTCCTCTTCGTGTGTAGATTGTATGCTGTTAGTTTCATCCACTGTGTTAAGAAGGTCGGTCAGGTGTTGTGTCATCCCTGCCTTTGTAACTTCGAGAATGTTATCAACATAGCGTTTCCACATTCTTGGTTTACATGTGACTAGCGCTGTGTTGATGGCCTCTTTCTCGAGATGTTCCATGGAGAGGTTGGCAACAATGGGGGACACAGGGCTACCCATGGCTGTGCCAAATTTCTGTTGGGATACAGTGTTTCTGAATGTAAAGTAGGTTGTGTTCAGAACAAAGTCCACTAGTTACATAATATATTCTATTCCGTGTCGGCATGTAGCGGTAGTTGTCTGAAGAAGACTGCTGAAAGCAGTCGAAACGTCACGAAAACAAAAGCTAAACTGACTGTGAAATAAATAAAAATATCACTTATTTGAACCACTCAGTCTGATGAACCTCTTCACTCATACCATTATTTTATAGATGTAGGGTACTTAAATTTTAAGACGTAGCAGTGCCTCATTGTGAAGCAAACCAATTTACGTCCTTCTCGAGTCCAATGTCAATATGTACTTCAAAGTATCCGAACAGATATTAAGTCGCGATGCTTATAAATGTATGGTGTAAAGTGCTGGAATTCACTACTACTACAATTATTCCAACCTTTTACACATTCGTTAACAAATTAAAAAACGATAAGTTCAAAAGATATTTATAATAAAAACTGTGGAGAAAAAAACACTAAAATGAAATGTGCATTTTTCTTCCTAGACAAATGGCTAGGGAAATGTCTTGATGAATGTATGATTGTATTACAATGTACTGTATTTGAATGTTTATTATTAATTTATACACTAATAATGCCAGTCTTTGTCTTCACTTACCAGGTATTCGTGCAATATTTCATATCAAAAATCAATGTGAAGATTATGCTGTATTGTCACATACTAATTGTATACTATGTAATACCTAAAGAAACTTGTTCAGGGGTATTCAACTATAAGAACTGTCTCTAGTATACCCCTATTTCTGACATGATACATATTTATGCGCCACAGACATTGTATATATATATACATGTATATATATATATATATATATATATATATATATATATATATATATATATATATATATATATATATATATATATTATCGTTGTTATGTTGGAAAATAAAACGTCTTATTATTATTATTATCACTGTCCAGTGAAGAGTACGTTCCTATCGGCAGACCTCGCACCGCTGGGAGACACAAAGACAAGACCGATGTCCATGTTGAGACGCTACATGTGTATTGTTGGCGATCATTTATAACATCATTGCTAGATTACACGCTGACCGCAGAATAATTTAGCGTCAACTGGACGATCCACTCTACCGGAGAATATAGAACAACACTAGCACATAACGAGGAAGGCACAATTTTTAACGTGGATTTATGGCTGATTAGACAATGCATTTGATTAAAGTAAAACACATATTCTGTGCTATGTTCTGGTCTGTCGGTCTTCAGAGAAGTCACGTAGATAAGAAATGAGCTGGGAGAGCTACAAAGGATGATATTGATACTGATCACAATCCGGTGCATACACGTCAACACATGTAAGAGCAGAAGAGACAGTTTGGGAGTCCTAAATTGTGTACCTAGCTAGTAACTCCATATAATTGGTATTTCAAATTATTGTGCAAGGTGTGCCTCATATGCGTCACTTTTCAGCTTAACGCCCAAATGCCACTTTTAAACCGTACGTCATGTCCAGTCCCACATTTATCACACATGAATGGTTTCCTCACCAGAGATGGTGTGAATATGATTGTTTAATTAAATCGTGGCAATTATAAAAACCTTCACTATTATATAATTAAGACTTCTCTATTGGTACAAAATTGTGCACCACTGTGTGTTACATTTATTTGATTTCTTGTTGGTTCGAATACACAAATGTGGCTTCAAGGTGCCATTCTCTGCAAACTGTGCTCCCGATAAGCGTCACACCTGTATGCACATGGTGCATCATCAGTATGAGTATAACTGTGTTCATACATTTCCCTACAAGTGTCACACAAGTACACTTTCCCAACAGTGAGTGAGCACATGTTCACGGTGATTATCCCTATAAGTGTCACACAAGTACACTTTCCCAACAGTGAGTGAGCGCCATCTCAGGCTCTCCAAAACATCAAATTGCATCCACAAATGCACCCCTTCTCTAAATACTGTAGGGCTAATCCTATCTCCAGCCCCCAATCAAAACTATTGGGGAACACATCTCCCCAACTTCCCAGTTCCGGCGCCTATGTATATGTACGCACAGTGTCACAATTGTATACCAAAGTGCACAGTCTTGCCTATTTTATATGTGTGTTAGACCGCCTAACTATAAGTCGCGTCATGTTACAAGTCGTCCTGGTAATGAAGAACATAGCATCACGGGACCAGAGGTCGAGACTAGCAGCATTCCTTGCCTTGTGTCTTCATCCGACACTCGAACGACAGTGCACTATTGTTCCACGTGTAACCGAACAAGGCGAAGTCAAGGGCATATATTCTTTCAAGACTTTCCCTGTGTTTTGCAGGTACTCGACTGTAGTAGTCCTTAAAACGGTCCATGGTAGTCTTTGTCTTTCCTGTATGCGCTTCCATCGATTTTAATATGCGTTTCTTTGCGTCAGACATATGCTTAATTTTTGAGAAAACGTGCGGGTAGTCTATGTAGCTCGTTTCTAGCTTGACGATGTAGTCGTAGTGAATTTCACACGGATGGCATAACAGCGTTATGGGTTTCCAGTGGTAGTTGTACTTAACCGGATTGTTATCGACGAGATAGTGAACAAACTGCTCAAACGTAGGTAGATAGCTTTTTGACTTGTTCACAGTGGAATATTTTTTCAGAATAAACTGTCCAATATTATACTCATTCATCCCGTGCAGCGACTCCAGTTTGTTGCGGTAGGCAGACAACAGTCTTACGAACGGATGTCTGGCAACCATAAATTTGAAATATGTCTGTAACCGAGTATGTATTTCAGCCCCTGTGTATGAACTAAGAAAACGAAGATTGTATTTGAGAAATACTTTGCGGTCGTGTACCCCAGACACTACTTGAACGTCATGCGTGAAGTTCAACCACATTTGTTTAAAGAAAGTGCAACCGTTCTTTGGAGGAACACAGAAGATAATCTTGTTTTTGTCATCGCAGACAATATTTGTGTACTTTGTCGTGTGCTCGGGTCGTCTGCGGAGATCATCTTTGCTGAGAGACTGACAGGCATCGTTGACTAACTGGATGCGTTCCGAGTTGGAACAAACGGCAGGGTGGGTTTCTGGAAAACAAAAAACTATTTCTGGTTTATATTCAGTACATGAACCCCTTTTTCCTAAATGTGAACTCCCTCAAATGTCATCTTAATATGTACCGCTAATTGCGTGTCTTAATATTTTCCATATTTCTTCTAATCGCGAACTCTCCTAAAAGCATATGGATGTTGTTAAAACATTTCCCAGCATGGCATGGCAGCCTGATTGATACAATTGTTAAAGGGAGATCTATCTATAAAGTGACCATCAGTGATTGAATGTGAAACCTGGCTGTGGGTCTGACCCTGTCATGTGTAACAAAAGGGAGTCACTGGAGCCATACGCATCAAGCGACTATTGCTTACAATTAACCATGCAATAGGACTTCACAGTATTCCGAATATCTTGTTATGTAAATTCATGGGAAAAACAATTACACCTGAAGCCAGTTTTACTCCAAAGGTAAATGACTTCAAATTGTAGTCAGGCGACTGGTGCAGACAAAATCTGTCGGATTACATTGTAATTGTAGGAATATGTCACCGAACCCAGCAAATCGCCGAACAGGGCAAATTGCGCCGCTGCTGCCGTAATATGTCTCATTTCCAGGCCGATTTTAATTAGCACGTAGGCATGTCTAGGGGGGGGGGGCGCTGGGGGCACGTGCCCTCCGTAGACCTCTGGAATAAGGCATACCCCCCAGAATGTGACGGTGACCGTGCGCCCCACAGACTTTTTTGAATGTGACCCCGTGACTGAACTTATGGCCGCGCAGCGACCAGACATTTTCAGTAGCTCCCCCTCCCCCGGTCTTCCGATGTCACCAGTGCATCCGAGACAGGAGACGGTGCGAGACAGCGAGAAGGTTATGTTACGGCCACGCAGCGACGGAATATATTTAACAGCACCCCCTGCCACGTCTTCCGATGTCACCAGTCGAGCTGAGACAGCGGAGAAGTTGAAGTTACGGTGGCGGCAGCGAAAAGTTGTCTCTCTCATTTGGTTCGCCAGTGGAGGTTTTGGTGACCGCCCCCCCCCCCCCCCAGACTACCCTCTCTGGAGACGCCCCTTCAGCACTACTTCATCGATCAGCAGTCATATACGGAAAAACATGACAAAAGAGGGAACTTGGTCTTTGAACAAGAGTTTTGTTTTGACATTCACCTTCTTTCCGTCACATTCGTATTTAATTTTGCAATCAGTGTTATAAAGTGACCACCCCAGACCTTTGCTGAGCTTGCCGCCGGCGGACAAACACACTATTTATCATCTAAAACCTGTTTTTTTCTCTGAGAATACTTCCGTGGAAGTATGTGAAAAGTTGTTTCCTAGCACTTATATTATAATTATACAATAGCCATTCAGTGCATTCAATTTTTCATTTTTTTTAAATGCAATTCGTTGGTATTTCTGGGAGCCATGCCGCGCCGCCTATTGAATTACTGTGTGCAGCGGTGTCTGGCATTTCGCGACTCAAAACAGTGGCCGCTGGACGGTGCCGCCCAGTGCTAAATAATGGCCAAGTTTGACAAATCATTTAAATTACACTATGGCGATGTACTAATCAAATCATGGTGACATATAATGTAAATGGTATGTTCTTATGTTTGAGGTATGGTTGTTCAAGCACTTCATTCCCTTTTTAAGTATGTTAAATGCTAGTGGGTGAAAGGGGTGACGATGAGTTAACACTGATTAAAGAACTATTACGTACACAGGAAGAATGTATTAGACCATATACAAATACGTTCTGGTTTTGTCATCAGATCTCTGTTGAAAAGTAATTGAGGGGTGCGGTAATTGAGGTAACTAACAACTATCAAAGAGGCTATTCTAAAGAATTAACAACTTAACACGTATAGCGAGTATATTTCTTACAAGCGGCAAATCCGTAAACAAATTCATCTGGCTTGACACAAATCATGTTTTCACTTATTGTGCACGAATACGTATTTAGATAGATAATACATATTTAAACAATAAACACATAATGTACCTTTATGTAATGTGCGCACTGATGTGAAACCGGGAATTATGTGGCCTTATGGTTGCCGAAATCCGGTGGTTGCTAGGTGCATGCTTACAAATCTAGAAAAGTGAGATTAATCTCCGAGAACGAGGCAAGAATATGTGAAGGGCCATTATTCTCAATAATTGTGTTCATTTTCTTCCGTATAACTGCCAAATCAGTTAGCACATCGTACAGTCAGTGTGGCCTAGAGGTTACAGTATTTGACTGTTTTACGCCTATAACAATTTAAATTCCACAAGAGGGCTTTTTCTAATCTTCTATTTCCGGTACGTGTTTTCATAGAGGTTTATTAACTTAGTATCTGATTTAAATTATTGATCAATTATGGAACTTTTTCGCTGCATGTCAGGTAAACATAATAATTTATCAATTTACTGAAAACCACATTGTAAACGTCACCAAGTAGTAAGATTTTAACTGTTTATTATAAAAATAACTCGGACACACCCACCCACCCTCCTGGGTGCCTCGTCTTACACCTTCGGCCCTTCACATTTAAATTATGACAAACATAATATATTACTATGAATATATTAAAAATTGCACATACCAACTGGTTTCGAGTAAATATTTCAGTTACTGGAGGTATATATTAAAATATAGTAACATTGCGTGTTGGCTTTATGAATAAAATTAGGTGTAAATTAGGCTTAATCAGCAACAAAATTGTGAAAATCTAGAAGGACTACATATAAGTCTTACTTTGTCTGAAAATGCACCCCTCAAAACCAACTTCGCTACGGGCCTGCTGATGACGCTTATGCGGTGTTTGGATGTAAGATGAAACCACACGGTCCGCCCACCTCACACCATTTTATTGTCCTTCTAGCTAGAAACCTAACCCTCAGCACTATGAACCCCACGTGAACATGTGGCACCCTCTGCATTGTGAAACATGAAACTCCAGACGATGTGTGGCGCCCCTGGATTATATATTGGGAAATTGTGAACCCCCATTGTGCTGGCTAGGGGCCCGCACTTATTATTCCCCATAGTAAGAGATGGTAGGTATGCAGTTGTGTCGTGAATCAAGTTCTTAAACAATTTGTTTATAGATCCCTGCTAAAATATGAGTAATGTTTCTTCTTATCAAAGATGACACTAAATGAATGGGATAAATGATCTGCTGATTGTGTAAATGCTACTAGAATATGGTAAGGCACGACTGACAAATCTGATAAGGGCGGAATGCATGTAGATGAAATTTTGTTGGACACTTAATAAGTATATCCGGTATTTTAGAATATTTAACAAGAGTCCCACTGAACGAGATTCCAACTTTGTTTTATATATGGGTGTGAGTGAGTGAGTTTATTCAGTAAAATTATATACATGCATTACATAATTAGAAGAAATGTGACATATATATATATATGAGGATAGCACATAAAAGCACACATAGTGTATTTATTTCCAATATCCCGCCCTTCTGATGTATATGTCGAGTTCGATTTTAAACACATTCACGCTGGCAGCACCCATACAATAAGCAGATGATGTGTTCCATTTATGATAATCCCTTGCAGGAAGGCAGGCTTTCTTATATAAACTTTACTAAATTCATTCACATGGTAGATGCGGTGGTTACTTACTTTCTAAAATCCAACTGTCCGCACAGTAATACTGCAAACACATTTGTGTTTCTGACGATATATGCCATACAGGTAGCCTAGAACATTAGAAGTATATTTTAAAGTAATTTGATATCTATGAGTTACAGTTAATGTATAATTTGTGCTTCAGTTGATCATTTCCATTTACCTATGTTCCTGTCCCTTTGTCCTCCTCGTGGTCCAGCGACAAAGTGGACCAGTTTGTTATAAGCTGGATACGTTCCGTGTTCCTTAATGCCCAGGTAGATACTACAAGCCGATACGAGAATGAGGAATATTACATATTTCCTGCAACACAGATAAAGTAGGAATTATGTTAGATTGCCATACACTAGTAATGGATTTGTATGCGTTTTCTAGCTTTTGCCGCAGCTGCTATTATCAGCCGAGATGTCAGCCTCCTGCCTTTTGGAAATACGAACAATTTCGTGCTTACTTCTTAGCCTTTGTCTTTCGATAGAGACAGAGAGCGGTTGGTTCCTTTGATCAGGTGTATATATATATCCACACGAAGAGGGGGGTAAATGTGTCCTTAATAGAATGATAGAAGAGAGATTAAAGATGACTCAGAATGATTAGGAGTGGTGCAATCGATTTGAATCAAGGAATACAATTTAGTTTTTATGGTTGCCAGTTTGTATATGCTATGTAGGTATTGTATTCAATGTGTTCGTGTGTTGTTTCGACATTAACTAATGATCAGTCATTGTTATTATTTTACAAAATGGTTTCTTATGAGGTCGTCTTTCTCAAATTACCTACAAATGCAGACTAAGGAGAAATCGTAAAGAATTTGATACTGTCTTCCACGCCCTCGGAACTAGTGCTGATGCAAAGCGAGCCCACAAGAGGACGTTTTATACAAAGATGTTGGTACTGTAGAAACAATGAAATATTTGTGTTTATTACGACATCAAATTGAAATCTTCTGAAAAGTAATCATCGTTTTCCAATGATATCGCCATTGTTTGTTTGTCTTGCATATACATCAGCAAGATACCTGGTAAAGAATAGTGCTTCTCGGATATCCATTAAACATGTAGCGAATGACGTTTGGTGTAGTTTATGTAAAGTATGAAAATGTGTAATGCAGAGTACAAGCTATCATTTGGAATTAAGTATTTGGCATGGGAGCAAGAGTAAATTCGGTTGTATTGTTTTGCCAAAGGAAATACAAAAACTGGTAGTATTCATGTAGCTTTAAAACCTTTTATTTTGTGTACATCCATAATATAATAGTGTAATTGGTTACCGAATGTGGCGGGTGTCGTAACATACATTACCAAAAAAAGTTTAACAAAATTTTATTTTTTGGCAGAAGCCGAAATAAAAGATTTAAAATGGTGTTCATAAAAATTGTAGTACTATTAACTACACAATGATAGCTAACTGAAAGCATAAGAAATGCTAGAGTTTGACAAAAAAATTATTTTTAAAGTTTGATTTGTCCAGTTTGCCAAAAAAACGTTTGCTGCTGGACTCGAGTTCATTGACACCACGGTAATGACTGACATCCTTTATTAGTTCACTGTGGTACACAACACTCAGTATGCATTGTACAATAGCTTTGAAGCGGTTAATAAGTCTACTCAAGCGCATTCGCGTGTGAAATGGTATCAATTTACTTCCTGTGAAGTTGCGTACGTGAGCCATCTGGAGACCAATAAATAATGACGGAAGCATTCCACCAAATGACTTTCCGCATACAATACATTTGTGTGTTTAGGAAACATGTGCTGAACATTACCTTGAATAGCATAGTCCAGTAGTTCTAAATGCGTCCATGTCTCTGCTCCACCAACTTGGTGACGTCTTGTAGAGTTAACGGGTCGACTCGGAGATACTGGTCATATGATCTATAGCGTGGCATCCAACGACAGCGTATCTATCTGCGGTAGAAAAAAACGATATATATATATATATATACACAGTGGAACCTCGGTATTGGGTCACCTCAGTGGTTGGATCAAATCGCAATTATGGTCTCGTTGGTTCAGTTCCAAGTAATACAAAGAATAAGACATTCATCCCGACAATAGGGTCACCTCGCTATTTGCCAATAGGGTCAGTAACTGAGTGCAAAATGGCCAAATTAGAGAGATAGGTTCAGGTGGCGAAACGTAGTCTGGACAAATAAGAGCCGTTTAATTGTCAATGACATTGTTTCTGTAGTCAGAGACAAAATTAACCAATAAAGAAAGGCTGTGCAGTGTGATTTAAGAATTGTTAGATTATTTATAAGTGTATGCGAAATGGAAGCGAAAGATAAGAGACGTGACAGAAGAGAACTGAGTTTAAGAGAAAAAATGCATTGATTAGAGAAAGCAACGACAGAAGCCATCGACAATTGGTGGGACAGTTTGATATCAGCAGATCACAAGTGGGAAGAATCCTGAAAAACAAGAGAACATTTTGTTGTTGCGCTTGAGAACAACGAGCTGGCCAGCAGGAAATGCATGCTGCCCAGACTGAGGTTGAACTCATGGCTGCTAAGACGCTCTCCCATGGGAGATATTTATAAACCACCACGAAGGAAGGATTACTGTTACAATACAGTGCAGTAGAGCATACCTTCCTTCCAGGAGAAACGTTTCTTTTGTTTTATACGTACATTTAGTAACAACTGCGCATACGAATAACGTTTTTATGAAATCCCGTTATACCATGTTCTTTCCGTGCATGTATACTGTACTTAACATTTAACGAAAAGCAAGTACACCCTGTAACTGTATCCACAAATAATCCGTGACAGTACTTGATATCAACAATGCATTTGCTTAATATGAATTGCTACTAAAATAACATGCTTCTGAGCAATTTTACTAATTCCTATGATGGTTCAGTACCCTTAGGTTACCTCGCTATTAGGGTCACATTTGCCTAATCCCGTGGGTAACCCTAATACTTAGGTTTCGCTGTGTATGTATATGTATATATATATATATATATATATATATATATATATATATATACAGATATATACATATATATATATATACACATATATATATATCTATGTATATATATATATATATGCATATATGTACATACTGGACACTACGATCGCAAGAGACGCAGTCTCTTTAAGTTTTTGAGATGTGTTGCCTGCGGGCTATCAGAGGTGCTACTAGGGTAGACAGATTACGAAATTACAGAGATGAGACATTCAACACTATATCCATCTCAGATGTCACCAGACATAGAACACTCCGGTGGTTTGGACATGTCTGCCATACGTCAAACGAAAGCGTCATAAAATAGCTTTCAATAAAGAGTTTAAAGGACACAGAAAACGATTTAGGCCGCGGAAGAGGTGGAGTGACTAAGTTAGACTTAGACAGGATACTGGACTCCCGCTTTTAACAGCAGAGACAGGACGAAATGGAGGGATGTGACAATTGGCCTAGGCATTTAAGTCAAGTTAAGTCATACACACATACACAAATATTCACACATATACATGTATACATACACACGCACTCGCACAAGCGCACACCCTATCACTGACAAGAATATAAAGGACCACGCCGAAGTCGTAGAGAAAGAGACACATTGCATTTAATTGCGGCAGATGGTTTCAAATGTGCAATACGATGTGCGTGTTGGTCACTGCAGACACAGCCTACCATTCGTATTGTTATCTACATATGCCTACCGACTTTGTTTTTGAAATCCGTGAGATTCTTAAGCGGTTCAGCACGCTTCCCGTGTCGCGCTCTCTCCGATCTTGACATCGGAAGATGGGAGAGGTACTATTAGAGATTTTTCGATTTTCGCCGAAAATTCAACGGCATAACACGTCTCCCTTTTGATGTCGAGCTGTGAGATTTTCCTGTATGCCGGGTGGCCGGGAGATACGTCCGAAATCAGGGAGACTCCCTGATTTTCCGAGAGAGTTGGCAGGCATAATATGTGGTGGGGTTGGAGGAAGCTCTCTCCCAATAAGCAAAAGTCAACAATAATTATAGTAATAGAAAATATAGCACTTGTCTAGTATCCGGGCCCACCACCACTTCGTCGTTATAACTAAATGTTTGCCTAAATTTGATACATCGTCGTGTTAATATCATCATTCAACATCATCCCATGCATATTTACGTTAGGAAAATATTGCGCCTTAGGCTAAGCGCACTTTTGAAACCCAAAGAGCAACCCGGTTTGCATCAACATCCGCTGCTACATCGCTCACTGCGGTACCGCCCGGCCGCAGCGTCGCAGACTGACGCAAACCGGATCGATCTTTGGGCCTCAAAAGTGCACTAAGACGCAGTATGTTCGTATGCCTGGGATGATATTGAATGATATAACTAAAACACTGCGGTATCAAATGTAGGCAAACATGTAGTTATAATGTTGCGTTCCAATCACCTCGTGAAGTCGTGAATACGACTTCATGACTCGTAAATAGCATTCCAGACACCACACAAGTCTTATTCACAAGTCGTGAACTCGAAAGTAACGAAGGTACCCGAGTTCAGGAGTCGTAAATAGTGGGCGACCTTCACCTTGCTGAACGTCGAATCGATCATGGGTACAAATTATTTGTGATCTTACAAATTGATACGATAACCATAACAATAAAACAATGATCAAGCCAGAGCAAGCAAGACCGATGCCAAGAAGAATGCACATCATGCTAAGTTATTGTGATTCGTTGTATTTCTTTCTGTTGTGTGACAACTTATATTGTTGTAATATCGCCCATGTCATTGTCACGTGCAACATGTAAATAGTATGGATAAAATGTCGTATGGTATATCATAATGTTCTTCATATTTGACCTTAACGTCGCCTGATTTGCTGTATAGATAAAGATTAAGAATATGTAGTTGTCATAAACATGAGCAGCATAATAACAGATAACAAAACTTAACAAATATTACTATTTTTGGAAAATCTGGTAGAATAAAAATGTTTTAATTTTTTTTTTTTATTGTTACTTGTCATGAAATCATATATTATATATTTTATAATGTTGTTATGACTCCAGTTATGTAAAGTACCAATGTTTCCAGAAATATAGGTTGTTTTTATAATTATAACTGATTTATGTAATATCACATCATCATTAATTATATATACATACATGTGTGTGTGAATATATATATGTAATTTTTAACATTATATATGATTTATTTAAATGTGCATGTCCCCATCTACAATGAAAGGCCAGCTCACATTTTCAATTTAAAATACTAATGTCAAAATAATGGAGTTCTGTCAATAATATGACTGTTGTGAAGCACGTATTTGTTATACCTGCACGATGTATATGTCAACATTTAATAGTTGATTAAAATATTAAAATTACACTGAAACACTTGTGTGACTGCTATGTATATTACACTTCATCACCATTGTTGCATGCGGGTGACTCTGCTGCCACATATATAAAGACCCTTAATTGTATATTTTGATATCAGCCAAATGCCACAATGCTTTGGCAACTAGCTGTCATGTGTGACATATCACATAAATAATGAAGTGGAGACATACATTGATACAGTACACATGGGTAAATTTATGTCTGCAAATTAGTGCAGACATTTTATTGTGTCATTCGCTGATATGCCATCACCTCTCTGTTAAACATCATTGTGTTCTTCACAAACAAACTTCACTGTTCATGCAATGTGAACATAACATTTAAGTTGACATGTCTATCACATACAGACTTGTTCGTAAAGTATCTTAACATGAAATAATCCAGGTTCTGTATTATTATACATGTAAGATTATGAAGCACACATTAACACATATTATACTTTATCAATATAGTAACCATGTACTCATGTGAAATTTGAAGTTACGTCTATAATACAATAACGAAAGTAATGTTAGGCAAGGCTATATTTGACAATTCACATATGAACTATACAAGTTATACAATTAATTCCTACGTATCGTGTAGACATATATATGATTGTCCATAAGAAAACAATTACAATTTCTGAACTCGAACCCAACTACAGTACATTATAAATAGGTCTGAAAAGTACAATCTATTTGAAAATTACAATGTTAACATATCACTACATTGAAATGTACATACTTCATAACATGAACAGTAATACTGTTTAACATGTATACAATTGTAGTACATTCTATGCACAGACGAGGAATTATAGTAATGTTAAATGTGACAATAAGGTAGTTAACATGTCACTAGTTGTAACTAGAGTCATATTTAAATAATTTACACACACCCTTGAAAAACTCAAACAAATCGTTTACTTTGGTGCCATATGAAGATTTCATCACCACTGCATTATCTAACAAGATAAAGTCCTTAAAGAAAAAAAGAAAATATGATAATAAATATATACAAAGAAATGCTGTTAAAAACCCCAACTCAAATCTTGTTGATGAAATGCCAGTGGTTCATGAAAATCAATGAACATAGAAAGATACATGTGAAAGTTGGCAACTGTTAACTGAAAATGAAACAAAGATAGAGATAGGATTTAGGAAACATTAAAATACTAATGTACAAATTGAATACATATAAATCGTTGAAGGTAAAACCATAATATTATTTGATTGTCCGGATATGAAATGTTAACCATCGTATACAGTACACACAATACTACAAAGATCATTATAAGTAAGAAATAAGTAGTGGAATAAGTGGTACATTTCAAATGTAGATTCAGACGAATGAGGTATAATCAGAATGTTCATTGACTTCCTATTTACTCATTATCGTCATCAAACCTTGGGCATCCATCTGGATGTTCATTATATTGAATCATATCCTCTGTTAACATGTTATGTAGAACACAAGCAGCAGTTATTATGTGAAATATGATAATTAAGTTCACATTCTGAATATCCGTGATTCGTCTGAATCTACACTTGAGTCAACCAAATGCATCCTATGTAATAAAATGTGCCTGACACACAGCTGAATTTCGTAGAATTTGGTCATCAGTCAGTGTTCTGTTATCTCTGAGCTGTGTAACAATTCAAGGAAAGTCATGATAATTATAAGCACTGTCGCCAAGGAGTTATCCATTTATCTCCCAGGCGATGCAGTCTGGCACTGTAAATGGCTGACGTATGAAACATTCTTGCATCGTGTACTCTACCTGGGGGACCAACAAACACATCAGTGAATTTGGCATTTTCATCAAATATACATTGTAGAATAACAGAATAATAACCCTTTCTGTTAATATAGTCATCGCCATGGCATTGCACAGAAATTCTGATGTGGCATCCATCTGTTGCACCAATGATGTTTGAGATGCCACAAGATGAGAATATGTTTGTGTTGTGTTGTTTCTGAATACTGTTCGGGCAAAGAATGTGCTGATATGAAAAATGGGGAATGTCCTGTAGTATCTTTGCTATTACTCGATGTGTTGTGCTCTGTTAGATGTTAAATTAATCCGAAATTTCGCAAAACGTGTTTGCCATGTACAACAAGAATATGAGAGCTTTCTTAATGGGTATTCGTGGCATTCCTCCATATTCAACGGGTGTGTCGTTGGCCTGTTTCGAGAAGAAAGTTCACAAAGCGTTTGAACTAGGCATTGTTGAGACACATGTGTCTGCTGAAGGTGTGTTCGTCCATCACAAGTAACAGGTCAGAACGAACCTGTCTTCACTATCATCACAGGATGCCGGTCTTCTCTTCTCATAGATGTAGAGCAAACAATCTTCCGGAAAAAGGATTTACACACTTAAATAATAATTGTAATAACACAAGCAATACATGTGTAAAGGGCAACATTTTCTTATTTTATTTATTATCAGTGTAAATCAAATGAATCTGATATTAACATATATGTTTTGTAGCTTGTGCATTTCAGTGTTCATTTTATGAATTAACACCCATGTAAAACGTACTGCAATTTTAATATATACTAATATGAGTTCTAATTAGGGTAATAGTAATGTGATAGTAAAATATACAGTTGTAGCTCTGCCTTGGCCTTAGGTTGTCGCATAAAATAATTAGGATTAGGAAAATAATGGATAGTAGTTACTATGCAGGCAGCAATGCAGTGTTTGTTTTTCTTAAAAATGTCACATAAAATAATGTTTAAGTAAGGGCTCACGCCATGCGTAGACTCATTACTTTTACAGTTTATAATTTCGCTAATGCGGGTATTGGTTGTATTGTAAATGAAGCGTCTGAAGAAAAAAGAAGACGCGTAAGTAAACGTCAATGACCGTAAGAGCATGTAAGCGGGCGATATTACAGTTTGTTCAATAATACAAGTTTCATACCTCGTTCTCTGTAAGATGTGGACATAGTATGCAAAGACTACTACACAACAACGTTATAAAATGTCCATGTTTATTTTGGTCAACTATCTCGTACAAAATGTAACTAATATCAACAATACCTGCGCATGCGCACTATGTGCAATCTCTGGAATGCGGTGCTGAACATGGGTGGTGAATACGACTTCACGAGGTGATTGGAAAGCAGCATAACAACAAAATCGACGTCGGCTTGCTGTTGGTTGCTTCCCGGCTCACCATGTGGCGCCACCATAGTGATCACGATGCCCACTGCCGCTGACGGGGTCATGTTTTAGTTAGACTTCCGAAGAAAAGTGGTGTTTTTTTTAGAAATGATTTTTTTTACAAAATTCACATGCTGTGACATAAGACTACGACTCAAGAAGATCACGGAGAGGTTCAGATTTAGTTTCGCTATCAATGTGGATATTGAAATCCCTAACACTGATGGTGGGTATGACAGCAATAGACGCTTCGCTGAATAAGTGTTCGTGTTCTTAGTAGTATCTTTAGTCTCAGATGATTTTAAAGCGAATGAGAGTTGATTCCAGATTGTGGGTGCAGCTACAGAAAAAAACACGTTTGCCGATATTAAGTTTGGTTTTCGGAATAAAAAGTCGCTGTGAAACAGATGAACTGAAATTCCTGTGGATATCGGAAAAACGAAGGAGACTAAACAAATAGGATGGGTGTTGCGTAGAAAGGGTACGATATGTGATAGTGGCTAATTTGATTTGTATTCGATATGTAACTGGAAGCCAATGCAACTGTCTAAGTAAGGGCAGAGATGGTGAGAAACGATGTACATTTAGTACTACACGTACTAAACAATTATGTATACGTTGGAGTTTAGCAAAGTCCTTTTTAGCAATATCGTTTAGGAGTGATTTGCAGTAGTCAAGACGACTGCTAATTAGATATATTGATATTGTTTTAGTAGTTAATAATAACAAATGACGCCGAATTCGGCGAAATCACATATATGGTAGGAACAGGATGTACATACATGAGAAATGTTCTAGTGAAAGCTGAAATCATTGTTAAAAATAACACCTAGATTACGAACAGTATCTGATGGTGGTGTATCATTACCAAGCAATTTAACTGGAAAGTAGTTAACAACCTTGTTTCGTTGTTGTTTTGTGCCAATAATAATTAGATCAGTTTTATCTGGATTTAGCTTCAACTTACTTGCTTCCATCCACAGCAAGATGTCAGTCTGACAGGCATTTAAAGTTACTAGAGATGCTGTGTATCATTTGGTGAAAGTGATATATTATACACCTGTGTGTCGTCAGCATACAAATGATGATTTATATTATGATTAGTTATGACTCGACTAAGGAATGTAATGTTTAAGCTAAACAGAACAGGGCCAATGTTTTGTACGTATTGCGGTGTACAATTGCCACTCCACCGCCACGACCAGAAGCACGAGCGACATGTTGGAGTATATACCCGGGCGGGGTTACTTCGGCTATTATCGCATCGTCTCCGTTCTTCTTAAGCCACGTCTCTGTGATTGCCAACACATCCTATTTATGCTCAAGAATTGATCCACTTATAGTCGTCGCTTTATTGCGCAGGGATATAGCATTGATTAGAGCCAAATTTGGAGTATAATGACTGGCGATGGATTTCGCACTGCAGTTTTCAAGTGTTACCTGGGTGAGATTTGCTTTGTTGACACCGCGCAGTTTACAAATACTAAGTCTCACACTGAACGACCCAAGCGTGGTAATTGGCCTGATATGCCCCATTCCGGCTGATGTCCCGCGCCTGGTCGGTGGCCGGTGGTCGGTGGTCGGTGGTCGGCACAAGTTCAGCGCCTGTATTGTTGTTGTCCACGGTTGGCTAGGCGGTTGACAGCAGTGCATATTATGTGCATACGCATTACTAAGACTTACACATAGTTGTTAGTGTTCCTTTTCTTCAAAACATTCAAAGCGTTACATTACTGTGACGTTGAAAACATGACTGACAGTAAAACGGAGACAATTGGACATTGAGTACTCTGAGTGAAGTAACAAGGTGTAGAGCTACGTCGGTCAAAATACACTGCATTTGCTTTTCGCTTCGAAAGCCGTAATCTGGAGCCAGACACGGCACTTCTTTGTGTCTGCATAGACTGTACGTATCAAGACGTTAATAGCCCAAGCAATGACGAAAGAGTGTGTTTGTTCAAGTATACGATGAACAAACAGGTTGGTAAATATATGTGATGAATGGAACATTTCTACGATTAAGATTCACAAGTACAAATCTACTTTGCGTACTAATAAAATATTATTGTCACCGTGTTGCCGTAACGCGGTTAATGGTGCTAGCGTGTATTAGCCGCAGGGAGTTTTATCATTCTACATATTGTAAGTACTTCATTCTAAACAATCGTTCTAGCCATTCACTCTGGGTTGCGAAGACGAAGCGCTGATTTAGTGAGTCATCCGTTTTCAGCAAGCAAATTTAATAAAATGTTATGTTGTAATTGGTCGCTGCCAAAAAAGGTTAAGAGCCATTGGTGTGTGTGTATGTGTGTGTGTGTGTGTGTGTGTGTGTGTGTGTGTGTGTGTGTGTGTGTGTGTGTGTGTGTATGTGTGTGAGTGTGTGTGTGTGTATGTGTGTGTGTGTGTGTGTGTGTGTGTGTGTGTGTGTGTGTGTGTGTGTGTGTGTGTGTGTGTGTGTGTGTGTGTGTGTGTGTGTGTGTGTATGTGTGAGTGTATGTGTGTGTATGTGTTGTTGTTGTTGTTGAAGTAACCCCTTGTTTTATGAGCCGATTCATTAATATGTTGGCATGGGTAGCTAATCACAAGTTCAAGGACATGTGGGCTGACCTCAAAGCTTTTGAGTGTTCTAAGTAAAAAGAGACGTTGCTATGGATTCTTGTGCGCCACGCCAGCATGCTCATTGAAAGTAAGTTTCTTATCAATAACAGTACCCAAGTATTTGAAACTGTCAACCATGTCCACCTCTCTCTGGTCTACCACTACTGACCTTTCTGCCTTTTAATTCGTTTGGCGAATAGATGTTTACGTACCTTTGGTGAAAACAGATACGTTGACAACGTTGTCACTGAATGTTCTCAGTGCGAAACGGGAGCTGATCCGGAGCCGATGCTGGTGTAACACAACTTCGCAATATGACTGGCTTTTACCCCTGGTAGGTCACTGAACAGCCCTGATAATTCACAAATCGCAGGGAGATACGAAATAACCTCTTTCTGAACGACGGTGGAATGGCCGAATAGTAGGTGATCACTGACGTGATTCACTCAAAAGCAGGCCTTCTTGAAGCAGTCAACCGAGAAGTACGCATTATGTTGTCGCCAATCCCGTTGGCAAATCGTGCTGTTTCCATGGCTCGGTCATTATGAATGCGCTGAATAGGCCACAGTTGAACGCTCTTTCGGTGTCATCGCAAGCACTGTTTGGAATTCCACAAGATTATTAAAGTAGGTCCCTTAAAAGGGGAAATGAAATGCAGCTGTTTCGTGCTACATATTTAAATATATACTCTATAAGTATACATTCATGGTAACAGAAACGTACTCATTTATAAGATAAACTAAAAAAACGATTTTGTTCGATGCCTAAAACGTCGCCATAGAGCACTGCGTATTGCCATCTTTGTTCAAAGCGAGTGGTTTGATTTTATCATATCTAATCGATGTTAAATTTCGTTTTTTTTCGGTTTACTTCATTAGTAGACATTTATGTGCGAAAACAAAGATATGGTGCCCTATTATACATGATAGGTGTTCTATAGGTCAACAAATAAGTTGTATACGCATTCGAAATAAAAAGGTGAAATTAAATGGCAACGATTTATAATAAATGAAAACATTGTTAACGTCGCACTTTCCGAACGAAGATTTTCGCTGCCAGAAGGGGGCGGTGCTTTCAAAGCAAAGGTCAGAATATTGGATGCGCGCGCATACCGGGGCTATTTTTCATTTGTTGTTGACAAAGACGTTGAAGGATTTTGGTAGCTCGACGAGTTATTAAGTGATTTTTAAAACTTCCGTATCACTTTGGAGAAAATGGATACGACAGATGAAGACTTGTCACTCGGAAATTACGGTTGGTACGGTTGACACACACAAACGGCCTGTGCCATACGGGTTTCACCCACTCAGTCACGACACCAGTGTGCGATCCACGGTCCGATATATCCGGCCCCGGGTCAGTTGTGGGAGTCGGACATTGACAGCTGGTCTATCGACGACGAAGACGTTACGCGACTTAATAATTTTGCATGGTGTGTGTGTGGACACTGCGTGCCAATGTTGACGCACATCGAGTCGCTGTGCTGTAGGGAGATAGCTGCCGTACAGCACCGTATGACAGACCTTACAGGTGCCTGCATTACCGACTATGTCTATGACGACTTCAAAACGGTTTGCGCCAACGCCACGTGCAAGAGGGCGGTGTTGGAACTTGGAAGTCGATCTAACTGGCCTATATTATTAGGACCTTATGAAAACGGTTTTACCTGCTTTTTTTATATGTATGTGTTCGTAATGTAATTCTTAATCACTTCCGGTACAAAGAGGTCAGATATTAAATTTGTAATTGTCTTAGAGCAATTTAATCCCGTCGAGTCGATGTAAACCCGGTACATGCGAATTGAGAGCATCCCGGGGGCATCAAAACCGCGAAGGCGACTTTCTTGCGATTTTGCGGACATATCCCCGACCTCAAATCATATCAGATAAACATTTTTAATTATGATTTTTGTTTTTATAAATGGTTAAATAAACAAAAGATTCATTCTCTCCGCTTTTTCTCAGACTTTCGCAAGACGTGCGATGAAGTAAATTCCCATAAGAAACATTACAAATAGTTATAAAATTGCGTTAAAGTAATGACATAAAAATCGACATTATTAAGAGTTATTATATGTAATAATATACAATTATTATTTATGTTTGTGTGTATTTTAATATGCACATCCTTTAATTAGCCTATATTAACTAATTAGAATTGCGTTAAAGTAACGAAATATGGCTGAATTAGAAAGTGTCTAATGTCTAAGACCTATTTTAAGCTTTATTACAATACGTCATAATATACATGGGCCATAAAATATAATCTGATCAATTAAATTGAGTAAGTCTCAGTGATAACCTCACACAAAATAATAATCGTCTCAAGAAATATTATCTGTGTTATCATTGGTGTTTACATATTACTTGGGCATATGTCATTACTTGTATCCCTTGAGTGCTAAACGGTTTTATAATGAAAAATCACTTACTGGAGTCTGTGCAAAACAGTTTTATTGTACATTCTGAGATATTTATGGAAACAAAATATTACACATTTTGTTAATGCATTATGCATATGGCAGTTGTAATAAGGCAAACAACAAAACCATGTTTCGATTACTGAGATCGCTTGATGGCCACCGCATACAGGAACACCCTGAATTCCACTTGACAGCCCAAATATGCGAACAATTTTCACGTTTCTTTAGTGAAAAGATTGACAAGCTCCTGTCAGGTCTGCAGTGTTTTAACATCATTGATAGGCCAACAGTTGAAAGACGTTGTTTCACTGACAGTATCCATGCGTTTGATCCAACAACGAACACAGAGATCACAGCGATTTGTGGTACTACTGGCAAAACGTGCGCGTTGGATCCTCTGCCTGCAATTCAGCTAAGAGACAATATGACAAGTATTGTGTCTGTCATTACACGGATTACAAATGCTTCGCTGAACGAGGCAGTCATGCCAAAGTCGCTGAAGCATGCAAATGTCCGTCCGCTTTTGAAGAAACCATCACTTGACAAAAACATTCTGAGCAGTTATCGACCTGTGAGCAACCTTACGCAATTATCCAAAGTAATTGAGAAAGTGATCGCGCTTAGGATAATGACGCATGTGTCTGACCAGCAAATGGTTGAGTGCTTTCAGTCGGCGTATCGGAAAAAACATTCGACCGAAACCGCGCTACTGTACGTTACAAGTGCCATCAAAACAGCCATGGACAATAAACAAGGAACCATCTTGGTTCTCGTTGATTTTAGTACCGCCTTCGATACTATCAACCACGACATCTTGATTAAGCGTCTACGTTTGCGCTATGGCTTTGTTGGAAAAGCACTGGACTGGATGACATCGTACCTGCAAGACCGGACGCAGCGAATTGTAATCGGTGACCAATTGTCGAGTATTACTACTCTAACAACAGGTGTCCTGCAAGGCTCCTTCCTTGGACCACTGCTCTTTTCATTATATGTCCAACCTATCGGTGACATTACTCAAGCCCATGGACTCTTCTTCCACCACTATGCTGACGATTTACAGATCTACTCACATTTCGACCTGAATCGTTCCGCTTTAACGTAATACAAAGAATAAGACATTCATCCCGACAATAGGGTCACCTCGCTATTTGCCAATAGGGTCAGTAACTGAGTGCAAAATGGCCAAATTAGAGAGATAGGTTCAGGTGGCGAAACGTAGTCTGGACAAATAAGAGCCGTTTAATTGTCAATGACATTGTTTCTGTAGTCAGAGACAAAATTAACCAATAAAGAAAGGCTGTGCAGTGTGATTTAAGAATTGTTAGATTATTTATAAGTGTATGCGAAATGGAAGCGAAAGATAAGAGACGTGACAGAAGAGAACTGAGTTTAAGAGAAAAAATGCATTGATTAGAGAAAGCAACGACAGAAGCCATCGACAATTGGTGGGACAGTTTGATATCAGCAGATCACAAGTGGGAAGAATCCTGAAAAACAAGAGAACATTTTGTTGTTGCGCTTGAGAACAACGAGCTGGCCAGCAGGAAATGCATGCTGCCCAGACTGAGGTTGAACTCATGGCTGCTAAGACGCTCTCCCATGGGAGATATTTATAAACCACCACGAAGGAAGGATTACTGTTACAATACAGTGCAGTAGAGCATACCTTCCTTCCAGGAGAAACGTTTCTTTTGTTTTATACGTACATTTAGTAACAACTGCGCATACGAATAACGTTTTTATGAAATCCCGTTATACCATGTTCTTTCCGTGCATGTATACTGTACTTAACATTTAACGAAAAGCAAGTACACCCTGTAACTGTATCCACAAATAATCCGTGACAGTACTTGATATCAACAATGCATTTGCTTAATATGAATTGCTACTAAAATAACATGCTTCTGAGCAATTTTACTAATTCCTATGATGGTTCAGTACCCTTAGGTTACCTCGCTATTAGGGTCACATTTGCCTAATCCCGTGGGTAACCCTAATAATTAGGTTTCGCTGTGTATGTATGTATATATATATATATACAGATATATACATATATATATATATATATACACATATATATATATATATGTATATATATATATATATATATATATATATGCATATATGTACATACTGGACACTACGATCGCAAGAGACGCAGTCTCTTTAAGTTTTTGAGATGTGTTGCCTGCGGGCTATCAGAGGTGCTACTAGGGTAGACAGATTACGAAATTACAGAGATGAGACATTCAACACTATATCCATCTCAGATGTCACCAGACATAGAACACTCCGGTGGTTTGGACATGTCTGCCATACGTCAAACGAAAGCGTCATAAAATAGCTTTCAATAAAGAGTTTAAAGGACACAGAAAACGATTTAGGCCGCGGAAGAGGTGGAGTGACTAAGTTAGACTTAGACAGGATACTGGACTCCCGCTTTTAACAGCAGAGACAGGACGAAATGGAGGGATGTGACAATTGGCCTAGGCATTTAAGTCAAGTTAAGTCATACACACATACACAAATATTCACACATATACATGTATACATACACACGCACTCGCACAAGCGCACACCCTATCACTGACAAGAATATAAAGGACCACGCCGAAGTCGTAGAGAAAGAGACACATTGCATTTAATTGCGGCAGATGGTTTCAAATGTGCAATACGATGTGCGTGTTGGTCACTGCAGACACAGCCTACCATTCGTATTGTTATCTACATATGCCTACCGACTTTGTTTTTGAAATCCGTGAGATTCTTAAGCGGTTCAGCACGCTTCCCGTGTCGCGCTCTCTCCGATCTTGACATCGGAAGATGGGAGAGGTACTATTAGAGATTTTTCGATTTTCGCCGAAAATTCAACGGCATAACACGTCTCCCTTGATGTCGAGCTGTGAGATTTTCCTGTATGCCGGGTGGCCGGGAGATACGTCCGAAATCAGGGAGACTCCCTGATTTTCCGAGAGAGTTGGCAGGCATAATATGTGGTGGGGTTGGAGGAAGCTCTCTCCCAATAAGCAAAAGTCAACAATAATTATAGTAATAGAAAATATAGCACTTGTCTAGTATCCGGGCCCACTACCACTTCGTCGTTATAACTAAATGTTTGCCTAAATTTGATACATCGTCGTGTTAATGTCATCATTCAACATCATCCCATGCATATTTACGTTAGGAAAATATTGCGCCTTAGGCTAAGCGCACTTTTGAAACCCAAAGAGCAACCCGGTTTGCATCAACATCCGCTGCTACATCGCTCACTGCGGTACCGCCCGGCCGCAGCGTCGCAGACTGACGCAAACCGGATCGATCTTTGGGCCTCAAAAGTGCACTAAGACGCAGTATGTTCGTATGCCTGGGATGATATTGAATGATAGAACTAAAACACTGCGGTATCAAATGTAGGCAAACATGTAGTTATAATGTTGCGTTCCAATCACCTCGTGAAGTCGTGAATACGACTTCATGACTCGTAAATAGCATTCCAGACACCACACAAGTCTTATTCACAAGTCGTGAACTCGAAAGTAACGAAGGTACCCGAGTTCAGGAGTCGTAAATAGTGGGCGACCTTCACCTTGCTGAACGTCGAATCGATCATGGGTACAAATTATTTGTGATCTTACAAATTGATACGATAACCATAACAATAAAACAATGATCAAGCCAGAGCAAGCAAGACCGATGTCAAGAAGAATGAACATCATACTAAGTTATTGTGATTCGTTGTATTTCTTTCTGTTGTGTGACAACTTATATTGTTGTAATATCGCCCATGTCATTGTCACGTGCAACATGTAAACAGTATGGATAAAATGTCGTATGGTATATCATAATGTTCTTCATATTTGACCTTAACGTCGCCTGATTTGCTGTATAGATAAAGATTAAGAATATGTAGTTGTCATAAACATGAGCAGCATAATAACAGATAACAAAACTTAACAAATATTACTATTTTTGGAAAATCTGGTAGAATAAAAACGTTAAAAAAATTTTTTTATTGTTACTTGTCATGAAATCATATATTATATATTTTATAATGTTGTTATGACTCCAGTTATGTAAAGTACCAATGTTTCCAGAAATATAGGTTGTTTTTATAATTATAACTGATTTATGTAATATCACATCATCATTAATTATATATACATACATGTGTGTGTGAATATATATATGTAATTTTTAACATTATATATGATTTATTTAAATGTGCATGTCCCCATCTACAATGAAAGGCCAGCTCACATTTTCAATTTAAAATACTAATGTCAAAATAATGGAGTTCTGTCAATAATATGACTGTTGTGAAGCACGTATTTGTTATACCTGCACGATGTATATGTCAACATTTAATAGTTGATTAAAATATTAAAATTACACTGAAACACTTGTGTGACTGCTATGTATATTACACTTCATCACCATTGTTGCATGCGGGTGACTCTGCTGCCACATATATAAAGACCCTTAATTGTATATTTTGATATCAGCCAAATGCCACAATGCTTTGGCAACTAGCTGTCATGTGTGACATATCACATAAATAATGAAGTGGAGACATACATTGATACAGTACACATGGGTAAATTTATGTCTGCAAATTAGTGCAGACATTTTATTGTGACATTCGCTGATATGCCATCACCTCTCTGTTAAACATCATTGTGTTCTTCACAAACAAACTTCACTGTTCATGCAATGTGAACATAACATTTAAGTTGACATGTCTATCACATACAGACTTGTTCGTAAAGTATCTTAACATGAAATAATCCAGGTTCTGTATTATTATACATGTAAGATTATGAAGCACACATTAACACATATTATACTTTATCAATATAGTAACCATGTACTCATGTGAAATTTGAAGTTACGTCTATAATACAATAACGAAAGTAATGTTAGGCAAGGCTATATTTGACAATTCACATATGAACTATACAAGTTATACAATTAATTCCTACGTATCGTGTAGACATATATATGATTGTCCATAAGAAAACAATTACAATTTCTGAACTCGAACCCAACTACAGTACATTATAAATAGGTCTGAAAAGTACAATCTATTTGAAAATTACAATGTTAACATATCACTACATTGAAATGTACATACTTCATAACATGAACAGTAATACTGTTTAACATGTATACAATTGTAGTACATTCTATGCACAGACGAGGAATTATAGTAATGTTAAATGTGACAATAAGGTAGTTAACATGTCACTAGTTGTAACTAGAGTCATATTTAAATAATTTACACACACCCTTGAAAAACTCAAACAAATCGTTTACTTTGGTGCCATATGAAGATTTCATCACCACTGCATTATCTAACAAGATAAAGTCCTTAAAGAAAAAAAGAAAATATGATAATAAATATATACAAAGAAATGCTGTTAAAAACCCCAACTCAAATCTTGTTGATGAAATGCCAGTGGTTCATGAAAATCAATGAACATAGAAAGATACATGTGAAAGTTGGCAACTGTTAACTGAAAATGAAACAAAGATAGAGATAGGATTTAGGAAACATTAAAATACTAATGTACAAATTGAATACATATAAATCGTTGAAGGTAAAACCATAATATTATTTGATTGTCCGGATATGAAATGTTAACCATCGTATACAGTACACACAATACTACAAAGATCATTATAAGTAAGAAATAAGTAGTGGAATAAGTGGTACATTTCAAATGTAGATTCAGACGAATGAGGTATAATCAGAATGTTCATTGACTTCCTATTTACTCATTATCGTCATCAAACCTTGGGCATCCATCTGGATGTTCATTATATTGAATCATATCCTCTGTTAACATGTTATGTAGAACACAAGCAGCAGTTATTATGTGAAATATGATAATTAAGTTCACATTCTGAATATCCGTGATTCGTCTGAATCTACACTTGAGTCAACCAAATGCATCCTATGTAATAAAATGTGCCTGACACACAGCTGAATTTCGTAGAATTTGGTCATCAGTCAGTGTTCTGTTATCTCTGAGCTGTGTAACAATTCAAGGAAAGTCATGATAATTATAAGCACTGTCGCCAAGGAGTTATCCATTTATCTCCCAGGCGATGCAGTCTGGCACTGTAAATGGCTGACGTATGAAACATTCTTGCATCGTGTACTCTACCTGGGGGACCAACAAACACATCAGTGAATTTGGCATTTTCATCAAATATACATTGTAGAATAACAGAATAATAACCCTTTCTGTTAATATAGTCATCGCCATGGCATTGCACAGAAATTCTGATGTGGCATCCATCTGTTGCACCAATGATGTTTGAGATGCCACAAGATGAGAATATGTTTGTGTTGTGTTGTTTCTGAATACTGTTCGGGCAAAGAATGTGCTGATATGAAAAATGGGGAATGTCCTGTAGTATCTTTGCTATTACTCGATGTGTTGTGCTCTGTTAGATGTTAAATTAATCCGAAATTTCGCAAAACGTGTTTGCCATGTACAACAAGAATATGAGAGCTTTCTTAATGGGTATTCGTGGCATTCCTCCATATTCAACGGGTGTGTCGTTGGCCTGTTTCGAGAAGAAAGTTCACAAAGCGTTTGAACTAGGCATTGTTGAGACACATGTGTCTGCTGAAGGTGTGTTCGTCCATCACAAGTAACAGGTCAGAACGAACCTGTCTTCACTATCATCACAGGATGCCGGTCTTCTCTTCTCATAGATGTAGAGCAAACAATCTTCCGGAAAAAGGATTTACACACTTAAATAATAATTGTAATAACACAAGCAATACATGTGTAAAGGGCAACATTTTCTTATTTTATTTATTATCAGTGTAAATCAAATGAATCTGATATTAACATATATGTTTTGTAGCTTGTGCATTTCAGTGTTCATTTTATGAATTAACACCCATGTAAAACGTACTGCAATTTTAATATATACTAATATGAGTTCTAATTAGGGTAATAGTAATGTGATAGTAAAATATACAGTTGTAGCTCTGCCTTGGCCTTAGGTTGTCGCATAAAATAATTAGGATTAGGAAAATAATGGATAGTAGTTAATATGCAGGCAGCAATGCAGTGTTTGTTTTTCTCAAACATTTCACATAAAATAATGTTTAAGTAAGGGCTCACGCCATGCGTAGACTCATTACTTTTACAGTTTATAATTTCGCTAATGCGGGTATTGGTTGTATTGTAAATGAAGCGTCTGAAGAAAAAAGAAGACGCGTAAGTAAACGTCAATGACCGTAAGAGCATGTAAGCGGGCGATATTACAGTTTGTTCAATAATAAAAGTTTCATACCTCGTTCTCTGTAAGATGTGGACATAGTATGCAAAGACTACTACACAACAACGTTATAAAATGTCCATGTTTATTTTGGTCAACTATCTCGTACAAAATGTAACTAATATCAACAATACCTGCGCATGCGCACTATGTGCAATCTCTGGAATGCGGTGCTGAACATGGGTGGTGAATACGACTTCACGAGGTGATTGGAAAGCAGCATAACAACAAAATCGACGTCGGCTTGCTGTTGGTTGCTTCCCGGCTCACCATGTGGCGCCACCATAGTGATCACGGTGCCCACTGCCGCTGACGGGGTCATGTTTTAGTTAGACTTCCGAAGAAAAGTGCAGTGTTTTTTTTATAAATGATTTTTTTAACAAAATTCACATGCTGTGACATAAGACTACGACTCAAGAAGATCACGGAGAGGTTCAGATTTAGTTTCGCTATCAATGTGGATATTGAAATCCCTAACACTGATGGTGGGTATGACAGCAATAGACGCTTCGCTGAATAAGTGTCCGTGTTCTTAGTAGTATCTTTAGTCTCAGATGATTTTAAAGCGAATGAGAGTTGATTCCAGATTGTGGGTGCAGCTACAGAAAAAAACACGTTTGTCGATATTAAGTTTGGTTTTCGGAATAAAAAGTCGCTGTGAAACAGATGAACTGAAATTCCTGTGAATATCGGAAAAACGAAGGAGACTAAACAAATAGGATGGGTGTTGCGTAGAAAGGGTACGATATGTGATAGTGGCTAATTTGATTTGTATTCAATATGTAACTGGAAGCCAATGCAACTGTCTAAGTAAGGGCAGAGATGGTGAGAAACGATGTACATTTAGTACTACACGTACTAAACAATTATGTATACGTTGGAGTTTAGCAAAGTCCTTTTTAGCAATATCGTTTAGGAGTGATTTGCAGTAGTCAAGACGACTGCTAATTAGATATATTGATATTGTTTTAGTAGTTAATAATAACAAATGACGCGGAATTCGGCGAAATCACATATATGGTAGGAACAGGATGTACATACATGAGAAATGTTCTAGTGAAAGCTGAAATCATTGTTAAAAATAACACCTAGATTACGAACAGTATCTGATGGTGGTGTATCATTACCAAGCAATTTAACTGGAAAGTAGTTAACAACCTTGTTTCGTTGTTGTTTTGTGCCAATAATAATTAGATCAGTTTTATCTGGATTTAGCTTCAACTTACTTGCTTCCATCCACAGCAAGATGTCAGTCTGACAGGCATTTAAAGTTACTAGAGATGCTGTGTATCATTTGGTGAAAGTGATATATTATACACCTGTGTGTCGTCAGCATACAAATGACGATTTATATTATGATTAGTTATGACTCGACTAAGGAATGTAGTGTTTAAGCTAAACAGAACAGGGCCAATGTTTTGTACGTATTGCGGTGTACAATTGCCACTCCACCGCCACGACCAGAAGCACGAGCGACATGTTGGAGTATATACCCGGGCGGGGTTACTTCGGCTATTATCGCATCGTCTCCGTTCTTCTTAAGCCACGTCTCTGTGATTGCCAACACATCCTATTTATGCTCAAGAATTGATCCACTTATAGTCGTCGCTTTATTGCGCAGGGATATAGCGTTGATTAGAGCCAAATTTGGAGTATAATGACTGGCGATGGATTTCGCACTGCAGTTTTCAAGTGTTACCTGGGTGAGATTTGCTTTGTTGACACCGCGCAGTTTACAAATACTAAGTCTCACACTGAACGACCCAAGCGTGGTAATTGGCCTGATATGCCCCATTCCGGCTGATGTCCCGCGCCTGGTCGGTGGTCGGTGGCCGGTGGTCGGCACAAGTTCAGCGCCCGTATTGTTGTTGTCCACGGTTGGCTAGGCGGTTGACAGCAGTGCATATTATGTGCATACGCATTATTAAGACTTACACATAGTTGTTAGTGTTCCTTTTCTTCAAAACATTCAAAGCGTTACATTACTGTGACGTTGAAAACATGACTGACAGTAAAACGGAGACAATTGGACATTGAGTACTCTGAGTGAAGTAACAAGGTGTAGAGCTACGTCGGTCAAAATACACTGCATTTGCTTTTCGCTTCGAAAGCCGTAATCTGGAGCCAGACACGGCACTTCTTTGTGTCTGCATAGACTGTACGTATCAAGACGTTAATAATCCAAGCAATGACGAAAGAGTGTGTTTGTTCAAGTATACGATGAACAAACAGGTTGATAAATATATGTGATGATTGGAACATTTCTACGATTAAGATTCACAAGTACAAATCTACTTTGCGTACTAATAAAATATTATTGTCACCGTGTTGCCGTAACGCGGTTAATGGTGCTAGCGTGTATTAGCCGCAGGGAGTTTTATCATTCTACATATTGTAAGTATTTCATTCTAAACAATCGTTCTAGCCATTCACTCTGGGTTGCGAAGACGAAGCGCTGATTTAGTGAGTCATCCGTTTTCAGCAAGCAAATTTAATAAAATGTTATGTTGTAATTGGTCGCTGCCAAAAAAGGTTAAGAGCCATTGGTGTGTGTGTGTGTGTGTGTGTGTGTGTGTGTGTGTGTGTGTGTGTGTGTGTGTGTGTGTGTGTATGTGTGTGAGTGTGTGTGTGTGTATGTGTGTGAGTGTGTGTGTGTGTGTGAGTGTGTGTGTGTGTGTGTGTGTGTGTGTGTGTGTATGTGTGTGAGTGTGTGTGTGTGTGTATGTGTGTGTATGTGTGAGTGTGTGTGTGTGTATGTGTTGTTGTTGTTGTTGAAGTAACCCCTTGTTTTATGAGCCGATTCATTAATATGTTGGCATGGGTAGCTAATCACAAGTTCAAGGACATGTGGGCTGACCTCAAAGCTTTTAAGTGTTCTAAGTAAAAAGAGACGTTGCTATGGATTCTTGTGCGCCACGCCAGCATGCTCATTGAAAGTAAGTTTCTTATCAATAACAGTACCCAAGTATTTGAAACTGTCAACCATGTCCACCTCTCTCTGGTCTACCACTACTGACCTTTCTGCCTTTTAATTCGTTTGGCGAATAGATGTTTACGTACCTTTGGTGAAAACAGATACGTTGACAACGTTGTCACTGAATGTTCTCAGTGCGAAACGGGAGCTGATCCGGAGCCGATGCTGGTGTAACACAACTTCGCAATATGACTGGCTTTTACCCCTGGTAGGTCACTGAACAGCCCTGATAATTCACAAATCGCAGGGAGATACGAAATAACCTCTTTCTGAACGACGGTGGAATGGCCGAATAGTAGGTGATCACTGACGTGATTCACTCAAAAGCAGGCCTTCTTGAAGCAGTCAACCGAGAAGTACGCATTATGTTGTCGCCAATCCCGTTGGCAAATCGTGCTGTTTCCATGGCTCGGTCATTATGAATGCGCTGAATAGGCCACAGTTGAACGCTCTTTCGGTGTCATCGCAAGCACTGTTTGGAATTCCACAAGATTATTAATAACCCCAAATAGTGTATCTTCTCCGTACCTTGTAAAAGAGGCACTAAAACATCAATAATGTTTCCATTGTTGAGCAAATATTGTTACATGACTTCCCATGGGTGACGTATAAACGTTATTTTGCCTGCGCTAGCGCCCATTCGTCTCAAGTCCAGTGAAGAAAAACAGAAACATTAAATGTCATATTAACGTCACTAAGTTCGATCTAAGATCGATCTGCAAAGCCATGGAGGAAAACGCAACACAAAATGAACACACCGGGCAGACGCAACAATGCAATGAACAAAAGTTAAAAGACTACGCTCGTCTTGTCAGATTGGTCGAAACCCCGCGGAAACAGAATGTATATATAATGGATAAGTGAACGCAGTAGTTTATGTAAGTGCCAAACAGTAAACTAGTGGCACACGGCATCATGTTACCTACATAGTGTATGTGTTATGATCGGTAGAACAACCGTGCACGAAACCCAGTTATCGGAAGTGTAATACTCTTTCAAATTAGATTTGTCTTAGATTCAGTTATTGTTAAAATCAACGTTTATAATACTTTTATTAAGTCGTTTCGTTGTGAATTTTATTTTGAAAGATCCTGTTTTTATTATGTTAGATATATGTGAAGGGCCTTAGAACATAACAGTGTCATCGATTCACTGCAGTCTGATCTTCCATGAATGCTTAAGGCTATACCGGTAAGGGAATTTGAATTTTGTTTGATTTAACTAAATAATGATTGCTTGTTTTCCCGGGGTCTTAGTACGACATGATAGGGTAGACTGGGGCAGCGCATCCCGTTGAGATAAGACACCCCATAACGTACGCAAAAAAAAACTCTGAATGGCCCTGAAACCACAGCAATACCAAACAGATGTAAAAAGATACTTGTTTTTTTAAATATTTTATGCTGTTTGATATCATATTTTGCTAGTAGTAAAACTGGTGCAACTCATTGTTTAATGGTGCAAATCACGAACTTATTATTATAAGTTCGTGATTTGCACCATTACACATTCAATTTGCCCGTCAGACAATAAAACATGTGGAAAGTAGGCAGTGTTTTGCATACTTCGTGTTAAGATACACCTTACGCATGTGGGGTAGAGGCGCCCCCTACCGTCTTCCTATACATATACATGGTCATAATGCACCACGTGGTGTATAATCAAACATTACTTTCATCTTAATGTATGACAAAGCTTATGCTAACCTGTATGCCATACGTATGAATTATTAAGAAACCCCAATACTTGTGATGTAATATGAAGAAACATAATAGGAAAGAAACATAAAAATTCCCATCTATAGGTTACAAAACACATATTATATGTTAATATCAAGAAAATATTAATATACTACACATTAATAACTTCCAACAGTGATTTTGTCATTGTCACGGATTAGCGAGGTCTCCGTACACTAGATGGCTCAGTCTAGTAGGGTTCTTATATATCAAGGTCAACGCATATGAGAAAGAACGGTTTTCGTGAACAAGCGACAAAGAACGAGGAAAATTTAATAAACTTTATTACAAGATATCTTTCTTTTGGTAAATATCTCGATTAACAAAATAAACAGAATAAAGAAATCCCGTAACCAAATCTTAATAGAACATAATAAACAATAACACTGAGTCTTTCGATTATCAAATTCCACTCCCTTTCTAAGGTGGATTATACCGCTACACGACCATACACTAGGCGCCAAGTGTTATCTAAGAATAACTTCCATAATATAAATACACAGTATAAGCTAGTCATCGCGGACTCATATTACAGTAATCTGTTACAACACACACACACATATATATGTGAATACTTCAAGGGTAAAATACCTCACTTCAAAGCACAGATAACTACCAATCATAATACAGCAAATAATAGATGCATTAAATCAGAAAATATACATTTATACTGGGCTAATCCCATCTCGAATATATACGAACGTTTGTTGAAGTCAACACGCCGAGCTCAGAACACAATTAAAACGGTGTATCTCGGCCGCACGAGTGATGAAGCCGGGCACTTGACGATTGCCATCGTACGCCGCGAATTCTCGAGTCGCGTCCGTTCAACGATCGCACGGTCGCAAACGATTGCGAAGTCAGTTGAATACGTTCAACGCCAATATAGAAGGGAAAGACTCGATAACGACGAGAACATTTATTGAACAGACTTATCTCAAAGCGGAAGTCGAGGCAAGAGGACGTACAGTCGCAATCATACAGGAAGCGGAAATGTGATACTTATCCAATATGGCGTGACCACTTTCTTTTCTCCTTCACTGATCTAATAATAGCACATAAGCTTGTAAGGTTATAACGTGATAGTCCATATGACATACAAAATATGCAGTAGAGTCAATATGGGCATATGCCACACAAAATATGCAGTAGAGTCAATAGGTCCATGGCACATGTATTATAACTCATAGTCTTGTAGATATGCATGTTTATTACGTCTGCGGATGGGCCGAGTGGGCCTCACGTTGTCACTGGGTGTGGTTGGCGGCTTCGGTAGCCGGCGGGGTGTCATCTTCGTATGGCGGGATGTCTTCCGTGTCATCTCCATCCTCACGGTGGCGCGTGGGTAGTGTGGTCGACACATGACCGGGTACTAAATAGCACTCGGATAGTCGCACTTTGTATGATGAAGTGCGTAGTTGAGATCCGCTAAATTTGCGAATGTAGCACCAGCTATCTTCGATAGAGGTGACTAGATAGCGGTCTCGAGCTTGCGACTTATTGCGGTCGGATAGTACGTAAACCAAGTCACCGACATGAATTATCGGTACAGGCGCCTCTTTGCCGCGAGGAGCCTTCGACGTCTGGCTGTGTGCGTGATTTTGTAGGCGAGACTGATGTTGTTCAGCGATGATGGCACGATCTAAAATAGGCAACTGCGCGTTGGAAAACTGGTCTCGTTGGAACCATATTTCGCGTGCCGATAGGCCGCGACCGCGGATTCTGGAGTTGAGTTGAGAGGTAGCAATTGCCAGTATAAGAGGTGACACCGGTCCCCCGCCAGGCTCCTGTCGTAGCAGCTCATCTTCAACCTCTGACACAGCTTTCTCGGCTACGGGGTTTTTGTTAGAGTTTTTGATTCTCCCTATCTCCAAACGAATACCCAAACGTAGCAGAGTTGGGTCGTTCACGAGAGCGATGAACCATGGGGCTGGATCCACACGGATGATCGCAGGAGGCCCGTCGAGGGGTCTAAACTCTATGCAGAGTCGAGCGAGGCAGTCACGTAACGCGTCATGGCGTTCGCTCTCGATGATGCACGTAGAAGTGTATGAGCTAACGGTTTCGCGGACGACAAATATGAGTTGTCGGTTACGCTTGATAACATCTGCTGCGAACGAAACACCAATCGCTTCGGGAGCGTCGGTCGTTGTTTGTTCGATGAGTGTAGTCGGGATATTTTTTAGTGACATGCATGTATGGCATGCGTCGGTCACTCGCTCAATCGCGTTGTCGATGTCCAATGCGAAGAAGTTACGACGAACTACGAGTTTGAGTTGGTGTTTTGATGGGTGGCTCAGCTTTAGGTGGATCGCTGTTAGTAAGCCATCTAACACTTGTCGTGGAACTACGATAAGTTCTTTGGTTGGCGCGAATGGTATGTCGCACTTGACAACGATGACGCCGTCGCGAGCCAACGTTGTAGTAGAGAAGTAACGTTTTACGTCCTTGGCATTGGTTACTTTTTTTGATGGACGTGTGCCTTGTTTTAGGTGAGCTCTGACGCGCCGTAGGTCAGGGCACTCTGATTGTGTAGAGAGCCATGCGGACCTGCTCGTGAACGGAAGGCGAGTGGAGCCGGATATGATATCTTCCACAGCAACACTCATAACGACAGATTGTTCGATTTGCGATATGAAAGAGCATATCTGGCAATGTGGTTCATGGCATTCCGGTGCGTTTCTGCTTGCGAAGTCGGATGGTATGTTTGATGAACCCGCCAGGTGGCGCACTGTGACTTGGTATCGGGCGACAACTGAGAGAAACGATGTCACGCGAGGGCTAGATGAAAATTCGCCACGGCATAGTTTGTCAATGGCCTGCACACACGGTTTGCTGTCGGTGAGTAGACACGGCTTCGACTTTGATTGTATGATGTACGGGCTGAAGTGTTTGACTGCTGCAGCAATACCTAACGCTTCGATTTCACAGGGTAGCCATGTAACTTGGTGTTTCTTTAGTTTGGCGCTGAAAAACCCGGCAAGACGGGTCTGTCCATTTCGCGACACGTATAGTGTGGATCCGATGCCACGTTTGGTAACCGAACCGTCGGTAACGATCCATAGTTGGTCACTGGGCCGCGGTAATGTGATCGATCTGTTGGTGGAGAGTGTGTTTTGGGCGACACGGAACGCCTCACGGATGTCATCAGTCCATGTCAATGTCTCCTGTGATTTCATGCCCGCAATGTACGACTCGAGGGGTGCAAGTACTTTGGAACACTGAGAGATGACGCGTCCCAACACTTTATATGCTCCAACGAAGGAACGAAGTCCCAGAACGGTTTGTGGCGGTGTGCACGATGCCAGAGTAGCGATGCGGTGAGGACTGGCATGTAGTGTACCTTCTGACCACACCCAGCCTAGGATGGTCGTTGATTTGGGGCAAACCCTGGTCTTCTTTGCTGAAAGTCGTAAGTCGCATCGAGCAAGAGCATCAAGGACACGACTCCAGTTGTCTAGTAGCTCTTGTGGCGAGTTGCCCCCGCAGTACAAATCGTCAGCCAACTTGGCGACGACGCCCTCTTGTAACAGATCACCAAAGACTCGGCACATGAGTTCTTCCAATGCCGTCTCCGAGCCGGGCATGCCCATGGCACATCGTGTGTACACGAGGACTCCACGAAAGGATGTCGCAACTCCGCAGTATTTGATTGAGTCCTTCGATAGAGGGATCTGATAGAATGCATTCGTCAAGTCTGATACAACGATGTACTTCCAGCAAGCTATGGATCTTAGTGTCGAATCCACGTCTGGCATGAGAGAAGGCTGCGGCTTGCTGTAACGTCCTACTTCCGTGAAGGCAGTGACGAGTCGTGATCCTCCATTAGCTTTGCGTACGAGAAATGACGGGTTAAGGTATTCGACCACCATCTCGATATCTTCTGGACGACGGAATACACCGGCCGCCTCCAAATCATCAAACTTTTCCTGAAGTTCGACGAGTTTGTCGCGAGCGTATTGCGGACACCTCCCCTTTCGCTGCGGGGGTTGGACTGGTCCCATGTTTACAGTTGCTGTGAATGGGCCCGCATGCCCGTTGTATCCTACGATTTTCGAGTTGAACACGGTGTCAAATTGTTGATGCAGATTGCGGAACTGGTTGCGCAAGTCGTCAGACAAGAGGTTGCCACTGTCTAGTTCGATAGTGTCTGAAAATTGCACGTCTGCTGCGTGTGTGCTTGTGTTTTTTACTACGATGTCTTCCACGTAGTTGGTGTCACATGCTGTGGTACCACGCACTTGGCAAAAGTGCTCGTTGCGTCCTATTTTCAAGGGATGTGTACACGTGTTTAGTAAACGGATTTTGTCCCCGACTGCCTCGACAATGGTAGGTTGGGGCCAATCTTGGTAGTGCAATGTTGACTTATGATCGTTACGAGGTTCGATCGCCACTACAAGATCGTCGAGTGCTGATGGAATAGACAGTTTTATGTAGTCGCCTGGCCAAATAGTAGTGGACACGGGTGGCGCACGCAACACGTAGGCCTGCGCTCTGCGAATCGTGTGATATTGGGAACGGTTGACGTTCTCCATCCCGTAGTGTATCACAGTTTCGTCAATGCTGATCTGATTTTTGGCGGGACGAACGGATATGTCATTGGTTGTCATGAATGGTGTTCCCGCAAGTACATCGACATCCAAGTCTTTAACGACAAGGGCATCGAGGTGTAGGTCAAGATTATCCCGCGATAACACGAGCCTTGTTTCTCCGACTACATTGAGTGGGGTTACACCATCAGCTTGTCTTGCGAGCTGGGAGCTTTTGGTGATTTTTGCACCAATTGACCTGGCCACCGTCTCTCTAATCATGTTGGTTTCAGCACCAGTGTCGATGGTAAGACGTATTGGGTGATGACGATGGAACGCCTTGAAGAATGGCGACTGTTTCGTATTTACGCGACAAGTCGCCGACACGTTTTGTACGTCATTGACGTAGTCGTCATTCACTGGTGGTTCATCGTCTCCGCTATCTTCGCAGTTTAGTCCTGTCACGTTGCGTGCCTTAGTCATGAACAGTCTGTCTTGCTCGGGCAAGTACTTGCAAGCGCTTAGATAGTGGTCTACTATCGGTCTACCAGCCTGCTTACAGAGTGGGCATTGTTTTGCTCGTTGGGTTCGTTGGTAGCTTTGTGGGCGAAAGGGCCCAGAGCGTGTGCGTGGTTGGTAGTAGGTTGACTGTCTCAGGATTTTTGTCTCTGACATAGAATGGATCTCGTCCAGTAGGGACCCCAGGGCCTGAGAGATCTCTGGTTTAAGACTGGCTAGTGTGCGGCTCCGCAGTTCGGTTCCGTAGCGCTGTTTTACGAGTCTAGGTAGCTCCTGATGGATAAGTCTAAGCCAGCTCAATACAACCATGTTCTCTAGCGACGGTGATAAGTCCTCATCTACGGTCGGGAACTCGTCGTGGTGTGATATACCGCCACCCACTGTCAGCAGACTATCATCAACGAACGCCACGAGGCGTTGGAATAGGTCCTCATGGTTTTCGTCTGATTCAAGTTTTATGTCGGCGAAATCTATGAAGTGAGCGCCGCTTGTCTGAAACCCGAATTGAAGTCTGATTGCCTGCCATATGAAGTTGACGGATGTCGAGTTTTTGACGATGGTATTTCGCGATATGATCGGGCAGAAGTTGGCAATCTGCCCAAGCATTAATTCTAAGTGCGCGACTTTTTGTTGTGCCGTTCGCCTAACCAAGACTGGTGTGTCTTCGGTATCGTCAAGTAAGCCTCTGAGTGGAGAAGTGTTAGTTTTCTTTCCCCATGTTGCCTGGTCGAGTAAGAATGGTGCGAAATTCGCGTCCAATGATAGAGTATATTGGAGGTTTTGGCGCCAGCTCTCATATGACGTCAGTGTTTCGTGTTTTGAAAGAGACCACTGTTTTGGAGCTCTCTGTGACTGAGCCATTGTCGCGTTGACGTGTAGCTCAATCGTCTATGCAAATGCCGGCAATGTTCAATGTTAATTACTGCGTACGGAAAGTACGCATTCGTCGTGCCGTTTGTTTGGCTATACGAGTATCTATCCACTTCAGTAGTGAAAACGCTGCCACCACGCCAATATAGAAGGGAAAGACTCGATAACGACGAGAACATTTATTGAACAGACTTATCTCAAAGCGGAAGTCGAGGCAAGAGGACGTACAGACGCAATCATACAGGAAGCGGAAATGTGATACTTATCCAATATGGCGCAACTGGAAGACGAAGCCGGGCAGTAGACGCTTACCGCCGGCCGCTACGAATTCGATCGAGAGGTCTTACCCTGTCGCAAACGATCGAGAAGTCGGATGAACGGTTTCGCGCGAATGACGACGCCTGGCAGTATACGTTTACCGCCGGCCGCTGCGAGTCGCATTCGGTCAATCTTTCTGACGTTGTCGCTGTGAGACCGCTGTTCGAGGATGGCCCGTGCTGGGTGAGCGCGTCGCGATTATCGCTCATCGACGCTAATACGTTGGGGCCAACCGGAACGTTGTCTCAATATACCGCTGACGTGGAGGCATGGCTTCTTCGAAGCTCGATCGAACAGTCACTCTGGACACTGAATATTACACACACACAAAAGCTTGGGAACGTAACCCACGTTAACGATTCCCACCACGCTTTACGACTTGATTTGCCATTCTCTTGGCAGCAGGGCAACCTGTCTCGTTCAACCCTGGATCTGTCCCAGTCCTTCGCCAGCGCCCAGATGACGAAATGCGTACAACAAACGTTTATATAAGCGGACCTAATTACACATCATATGACAGGTTTCCATCATTTCTATTGGCTAAAGCAATATACAATTCAAACTAAACATTGTGGAACACCCTCTAAGATTACACTGAAACCACCTGCTGGCAATGCTAGCAACAGAATACCACGCCCCACTGTGCGCATCTGCAACCGAGTTGCCGTAATTACGTAACCAAGGCGGTTGGTCAACAATATGTCTATCTACTGACTTGACCTTTCTCATTTCCCAAATTAAACCTCAGGCAAGTAGATTTAACCATCTTGAAATAGCAGAAATGCTACAGTCATATAAGCGGCGAACAACACAAAGATAATGACACTGCATCTCACTCCTGAGCATAGTTGACAAGTAGTGTGTTCCTGTCGTCTTGAACATACTAGAAATATTTGCTGTGACTTCAAAGCAACCAGATCAACTACTGAGATGATATTTTCACTTCGACTGCTACAGAAATGCAGGGAACAGAAGTCACCGCTGATCATCACCTTCGTTGATTTTACTAAGGCGTAGGCAACACCACGCATACTGATGGCAGCGTAACAATCTCATGAACCGCTTTGCAGAGACATGGATTTCGGGCTGACAATCTGCTTAAGAATAACTAACGTCGTGGGTCAGGACGTAGACACCTCTTCAACTAGGTCGGATCCATCATCGCTGACAACCTCTCCGCAGAAATGAGCAGAAGGATTGGGAGAGCCGCATCAACACTAGTCCTGCTTTCACAGACACATTGAAACAACATCAATCTGACGGAGTATTCAAATTTGGCAATGTACAACGCCTACGCGCTGAGCTCACTCCTGTACGGCAATGAATCCTGGACACTGTACTCCACCCAAGAGAATCGACAGAATACGTTCCACGTGCGCAGTCTGCACGCAACCTCGGTATCTCCTGGAATGACCGAGTCCCCAACACAGAGGTCCTCTCACGCGCCAAGTCTCTGGGCCTGGTGACCCTGCTAGGGCAACGCAGCTTCCGCTGACTGGGCCACGTGCATCGAGTGGATGATGGAATTAAGGCTCCCAAATGACATCATTTACGGAGAGCTGGCCACACACCACTCTCAAAATAGCACAATCCTACAAATGTGTTAACTATAATTTAACCTTGACAACTAGAATGACTTACTATTATTACTACTTGTATATCTACACTGTATAGGTTCTTGCGCATATAATAGTTGTTTTTGAATCACCCAACCTACAAGGTGATGTCTATATTTGTTTTAAATAAAGTAAGCATTTGTGTAAATGGTTGCACCTAAGCTGTATTTGATAAGGCAATTTGTGATAAAACTGATTGCACACTCTGGCGAATATGTCGAAATCGCCGATATTTACCCGACAACGTACACCATGAGATTTAGGCCTAGAGGGTGGATGGTTGCCCTGAAAACATAGATGATTATTTTAGTTTAGTATTCGTTTTATTGCATGGACAGTCAGCAAAAAACAAGCTGACGCGAGAAACTAACAGTTGTGCTAGCAAAAACCGTGTGAGTGACCAGTATCTCCACGTCGACCGTTTTGTTCGACAAAACCTGCCATTTTTGCACGTGACATCCGCTTCATGACATCATTGCAAACCAATTTTGTACAAATAACGTATAATGTGTGATGAAACGTCACAGTACGTCGTCATAATGTCAGTAATCAACAAACGATTGGTAGGTAATGAGATGACTTTGCGTCATTTTCTTTGCGGCTACCGCGTGGGCATTTATATTTTTGTTTGTGTGCTTGTGTGCGGGCGTGCTTGTGTGTATCGCCTTTCCTACCACAGATGGATACGCTGGCACTATGCACCAGTATCACCACCACTATCTTCAAGTCGACCTGCTAACTCTGCATGGCGTCACGGCGGAGCAAGGAAGTGATCGCATTTAGAACTGTTGGACAACGCATTTCAAGGACAAGGTATTATTAAGCACATATGACGGTTTGTCTGAAATAGATCATTTTATATTATAATACATTATATATATATATATATACATATATATATATATGTATATATATATATATCCTTATGAAACGATGAAGGATTCGAACTTTGGTGTTAAATGGATAAATAATAGGTTGACAGACCTTGACTTTGCCGATGATATTGCACTGCTCAGCCACACGCCGGAGATCCTGCAAGCTATGACCAATAATTTAAACGAAAATGGAGATATGGTCGGTTTACGAATCAGCTATAGGAAGATAAAAACATTGTCAGTTGGTGATGGATCTGACCCCCACATTGTGATCGGTCAGCAAGAGTTGCAATGCGTCGAGAACTTCCCTTACCTCGGAAGCTACATCTCTAGGAAAGGCGACGCCGAAGTAGATGTACGAGCGAGGATAGGCAAGGCATCAGCAGTGTTCCAAATACTACGTCCAATATGGTCCAGTACCACCATCAGAAAGGACATAAAACTACGTCTTTACACGTCAATCGTAATACCAACAGCGATATATGACTGTGAAACGTGGAAGAATACGGCGAGGTTATAAAAAACTAGACATATTTCACCGACGATGTCTCCGGTTCATATTGGGCATATCGTGGAGAGAGCACATCACCAATGAAGAAGTGATGAGGAGGGAAGGTCTGGATAACCTGTATTACATAGTTAAGTCTCGACGACGAAGACTAGCGGGACATATCCTACGCCTACTAAGAGAGAGAACAGCACACGTAGCAATGGAATGGGTGCCTGAAGGTGGAAACAGAAGGAGAGGACGGCCGACTAAGACCTGGCGCAAGACATTTAAAGAAGATCTGGCAGAAATGGAAATTACCTGGAATGAGGCCAAAGAAATTGCGAAAGATCGTAGTAGATGGAGAAAGCTCGCCGCCCGATGTCCCGAAAGGAACGGGAGGAACTAAGTGTAAGTATATCCTTACAAAACCAACCATTTAGAGACATGCACCAAAACTCCAACCATTTTGGTACAAAATGGAATACGGTATATAATAAAAAATCATCGAGCAAAGCAGAGTTCCAGATACCTCTTTTAGTCAACTTCACTGATTTAAGAAGGCTTTCGACAGTGTCCACAGAGATTCGCTATGTCAAGTCCTGAAGCTACACGACGGACCAAACAAATATATAGACATTTTCAAATCGCTATACCGAAACACCAACTGCTGCATCAAGACCAACGATGGCTACACATACATGTTCGATATAGAGACAGGTGTACGTCAAGGTTGCATCCTGTCCCCTTTCCTCTTTGTTGTTGTTATCGACTTGATCATGAGGAAAACGACGAAAGGTCCGAACTTTGGTGTTAAGTGGATAACTAATAGATTGACAGACCTTGACATTGCCGATGACATTGTCCTGCTCAGCCACACGCCGGAGATCCTGCAAGAGATGACCAATAATTTAAACGACAATGGAAAGATGGTCGGATTACGAATCAGCTATAAGAAGACAAAAACTTTGTAGGTTGGTGATGAATCTGACCCCCACATTGTGATTGGTCATCAAGACTTGCAATGCCTCGGAAACTTCCCTTACCTCTGAAGTTACATCTCTAGGAAAGGCGACGCGGAAGTAGATGTGCGAGCGAGGATAGGCAAGGCATCAGCAGTGTTCCAAAGACTATGTCCAATGTGGTCCAGTATCACCATCAGAAAGAACATAAAACTACGTCTTTACATGTCAATCGTAATATCAACAGCGATATATAATAATAATAATAACAAACTTCTATAGCGCCTAAATCCCCAGGAATCTGAGCTCAGAGGCGCAACATACAAAAATCATCGGGCACAGTCGTTAACAGGGACAAGCAAGAGTCGTTATTAGAGCAAGGGACCGCCGAATGTTAGGGTGGGAATGCAATTTCAAATAAATAAGTCTTTAGTGATATGCCTGTGAATGGTTGAAAAATAAGGCTAGGATATCCAAAAATAAGGCTAGGATATCCAACAAATAAGGCTAGGATATCCGACGACGAAGACTAGCGGGACATATTCTACGCCTACCAAGAGAGAGAACAGCACCATTTTTAGACATGCACCAACACTTCAACCATTTTGGTACCAAATGGAATACGGTATATAATTTTTTTTTAATGTAGTAAATTAGTAAAACACATATAAGTAAGCTTAACTTTATGTTTTCACGCATATAAAAGATAAATGTGTACTTTTATTACAAATATACATTTTGTGTTTCAAAATGGTTGTTCCAAAAAGTCAACGTCAAATCATCATGCCAAAAGCCGACCATTTTTGTACTTGTATCCACAATACCAACCATTTTGGGACACATACGAAACAGTCAATGAAAATGCAGCAGCACTCAGCTGAGAAAATGTTGGATAGACTGAAGAATTTCGAAAATATTACATGATTTCGGTCAGTTCCATGTTGATTAAAATATGTATCGACTCCATACCAACGGAGAGACATCCGGGATGACGCTTCGCCCAACTTGGCCATAACTATGACGCAGAGGAGTGGAAAATGTTTCATATGTAGGTGTTTGTTTGACATTAGAGTGGGAACTGCTGTTTTATCGCCCACACACTGCAACGCAAGCTTTGTCAATTGTAGTGGTATTTAACTTACTTGTTTATGTTTTACCATCATTATGTTTTGTTGTATATGAAAGATTGCATGATACGGTGCCTATTAACGTACACATATATGTTTGCGCATGGATTACCCAACACCATCAGTTAAATGTGAAAACAATGTTTATTAACTGTGAAGTGCCTGCAAAGACTATGTCCATAGCCAAACAGAACTAGATGTGCTGCAGTTTGCGTGTTCGACAATTGCAATGACTATTCCGCTTGTTTGTTATCATCCCCCAAAAGTATGTTGTAATTTAAAGAGTACGCTCTAGTTATAGTTTAATTTAGGGTTAACTTTATGTTTAAGTTTGGGGTTTTGGTTAAGATTAGAGTTCAGACCTATAAAATGCACTTCCCCGTTTCCTGCGAGTCAGGTCCATGTCCCTACACCTAGTCAGTCTGACCCTACATCTATTTCACAAACTCACCTGGATGTCGATTGCTAATCTACTTAAATATTAGCATTAAACATATTTAAACGCTTATAAAAAATAACTATAATACATGTTTACTGTTACATGCAGATCCTTTCAAATGTTAGTGTACATAGCCAGATATGTCGGACAAATGTTCTGTCCTCAAATATTCATTGGGTATATTTTAAGGTCGTCTACATTTAGTAGGTCAGTCGCGAAAACGTACACACATAATAATCTATAAAGCATAGTCACTCGCGCAGCGCCCTCTGTTATTCATGTGTGAACGTAATGATATTATATATGCTACCAGTTCAAATCCAAAATGGCGGATCGCTGAGTGACTCTGCTTGGTAATTTAAATGCTTTGTTGTAGACTGCCATTTTCTCGCTCAGTGACGCCTCCTGTCCAAATAGATGCTCCTTGGTTTCCAGGTAAGTGTTGCGAGTTTCGACTCATTCGACTCGAAACCAAATTCGAAATAGTTCGCAGTTTGTTTATTAATCTCAACAAAACGAAGTAGCTCAAACCAACTAGGATATTATAGTGAATACTTGATAGCTTTGCTTTTTCGGGAAATTAGTCAGAAACGCGAGGTGCATAAAATCGAACTGATATTGTAGTTTTAAGATATATATGTTTATACATAATATTATATACCATTATCGTGTCATTGTAAACACGGCTGAGTTCGACTCTCTAGTTTAAGATATTTTGTAAGTAGCCATGATTGGTATCGAGTTGACAGCGGTAATAGCGCCAGCGCGCCAAGAACCGTTGACGTTGTACGTTCTCTAACTGCTCAGCCACGTCCAAGTAACGCCTAGCTGGCTGGTATGTATGGATTACAGTCGAACAGTATTCCAGCATTGGTCGTACACATTATTCATATGCCTTAATGCGAGCATTAACATCAGCAGTATTACAATCGATGCATCTCCTTTCTAATAAACAGGGGTGACATCCGCGAATTTCCAGAAAGAAGGACATACACCGCTTGTTTGAATTGATTTATACAAAATGCATTCTTTTTTGTTGCTTAAAGCAACTTATGTAAACTCGGGCATTTGCTGCCTCTAGCGCGAATAGACGGATTTTTCAAGCGAAATGGTGATGCGGTTACTTTTAGAGACCAGCGAGATTGACCGACGTAACTGCAGCACCATCCGAAGGATATTGGCAATTTTGCTAGTATATTAAAGGGGAAACCTAGCAACTGTGTGCAACTTACCAATTTCACTCTATTCATTACCACAGAGCAAACAGATATGATAGCCCTACCGCTGACGAAACCTGCACGGTACTCGCGTAGTTTCAATGGTTTGTGGGCGTGATTAATGCATCTCGGGCGGAGCTTATTCTATGACGTATACTTGTAGTACATATGCGTGTAGTATACATGTCGGTTCAGTTTGATCACCACGTCAACATGTCTATATAGCAAATCATCTTCAGAGCGTTTCTCCTTTGCAAATAATTGAATTAGTTAAGAATAAACGAAATGGATTGTGACAATTTACCGCGTATTTCGCAGAAGACATGCTTCGTGCCATGGCTATGGAAGACAAAAATCACCAAGTAAGTATTGTACTTGCACAAATGTGTAGTCATTATGAAATCACGTTGACACTGGTAGAGTATAGCAGTGGCTCTCAAACTGGGGGTCATGACCAACTGGGTGTCGTTTGGTAATTTCAGAGGGTCGTCCTATAATCTTGTGTAGCGCTACGTCGAGTACATTTAAAATCGCACACGATTTACTAGATGCGTAAGAAGTGATGGAATCACACTCGTACACAGACTAGTAGACATGCAGATACGAATTCTAAACAATGGGTCTACCACAGATCCTTTCGTAATCAAAACTGGTGTTAAACAGGGATGTGTCATTGTTCCAACGCTTTTTCTCTGTCTTTCTTGTTGCAATGTTACAACTTACAACTTGAAAACTTCCTGCCGGTGTGCAAATAAACTATGGCACTGACGGCAAACTGTTCAAATCTCAGTTGACTAACAAACTAACTAACAAAACTACAACTACTAGTGAGATTGAACTTCAGTGTGATTGATTGATTGATTGATTAACTGACTGACTGTTTGATCAGTCCTGCTACTAAATGATGATGTTCATAAGATACTTTCGCCGTGGTGCATTAAATAAAGAATTCCTACTATATGATATCGAGCTAAGAACAAATAGCAACTATGTGATGGAGAAACACTTTGTATTCTTGAAGCTGAATGGTGGGAGTATAGAAACATGTGCCCTTAAAGTCTCGCATTATTAAGAACCTTTACCTGGATTTAAATCCTGTTCATGAAATATCTGACTGTCCACTGGCTGACCAGAGGCAGTGCCACCGTAATCAAAGTAGCTTTTACAGCGCAAGGATTTCTGGGTGCATTGTTTTTCGAGGTGCACGCTTGACAATGTTGTGAACGGAAAGGTGTTTGATGGAATGGCATATTTATTTTTATTCGTCAATAAATGGCGCGCTTACACAATTTGATAGGAAGTAATTTGATATCATAGTTTACACTCGAGAGTGCTTGTATTTATTTATTAACCGCTTAAAATCGAGTATACCATGCATTGAGTACCACAGTGCACTAATAAAAGAGGTAATTCACTCCAGTGGTGTCAACGAAATCGCGTCCAACAGTGGATAGCAGATGTTAGGCGTGACAAATGGAAGCCATAAAAGTACAACGTTTATGTCGGGCTCATTTCGATGAAGACGATTATATGGGCAAATATTTTGGCAAACTGGACAAATCAAATTGAAAAGTAAAAATTTTGTCAAACTAACATTCCTTTTGTCTTCTGATAGCAACTATAGTGTAGTTCATAGGCCTAACATGTTATGAACACTACTTCAATAATATTTGTGTGGCATCCTTCGGAAAATCTGAATTGTTTTAATACTTTTCGGTAACGTATATTACGACACACAACACATTCGGTAACAAATCCCTCTATAATGTTAGGGATATACACAAAATGTAATGTTTTAAAGCTGACTGTCACCAGTACTATTACCTTTAGAAAAAAATAATACAACCGAACGCAGTTATTCTTGCTTCCGTAACAAATATTAATTCCAAATAATAGCATGTTTTCTGCATTAAACATTTTCATACTTTACACAAACTACACCAAACATCATTCGATATGTGTTTAATGAGTATCCGAGAAGCACTGTTGCTTACTAGATATATTGCCTGTTGTGTGTGCATGGCAGACATACTCGTACAATGGCTATAGCATTGATCAATATTTCTTTAAACAATGATTACAATGGACGTCGTGGTAACCACGAATATCTTATAGTTTCAGCTGTATCAACATTATCTTTATATAAACAAAAGTTTCATTTGGGAACATAATTATCACCAAAACATCTTCAAACCTGTAGTTATGGGGTATTTCCCTTATGGGTTTGCTTAGCATCAGCACTGGGTCCCGACGTACGTGGGAGACAACAACACATTCTTGACGATTTCTCCGTAGTCTGCATTTACAGGTAATTTGATAACTTAACATATTTAAGAAAGACGTCTGACCCATTTGTAATGAACGGCCCACTTTCTAAAATGCACCCATTATGTAATAAAATTAGGCCCATTTTGTAATATGAACCAATTCTGTAACAACAGGAGGCACATTTTATTAATAAACTAATTAACATATTCTGTAATAATATGAGACCCATTTTGTAATAATTGTATGGGTCCCATTTTGTAATAACATGGAAATCCACGTTGTAATAACAATGACTGACTGAATTAATGTGCCAAAAAGATAACCACACACTGTGTACAACACCTACATACCATATACAAACTGGCATACAATAAAACGAAACTTTATTCCTTTAACCAAATCCATTGTATTTTTGGTTTGTTGTGATATTTATTGGCATCACTCCTAGTCATTCTGAGTCATCTGTAATCTCGGACACAAGAGTTGGTTTCCTGGCGAAACCATTTCACATACTATCATAGACACAATTACCATAACCTAATCAAAGGAACCGACAACGTTTGGTCTCTGTCGAAACACAGAGGTTAAGTGGTGTGAACGAAATTGTTCGTATTTACAAAAGGCAAGAGGCTGACTTATCGACTTAAAATAACAGTAGCAGCAAGAGACTAGAGCGAAAGCCTAGAAAAAAGCTTTAAAATGTAATTACTTGCATATGTGAATCTAATATAATTCGTACGTTATCTGTGTTGCAGGAAACAGGCAATATTCCTCGGTCTCGCAGTTGCATCGGTCTGTATAATCTATCTGTACATCAAGGAATACGGAACGGATCCAGCTTATGAAAAACTGATCCATTTTGTTGCTGGACAACAGGGAGGACAAAGGGACACGAAAACAGGTAAATGTGAATGATCAACATAAATAGTAATTATACATTAACTGTAACTCCTGTATACATCGAAGTACTTTATCATATATTTTCAATTTTCTAGGCTAACTGTATGGCATATATACTCGGAAATACATGTTTTCTGAGACTATTGCTGACCGCAGCATCGCCTTGCCGACGACTTACTCTACCGGTGAATCTAGAACCATATTAGAACATAACGCGGAACATAACAATCAACGTGTGGATGTATGGCTAGTCAGATAATGAATTTGACTAAAGTAAAACACCTATTCTATGCTATGTACTGGTATGTCGACCTTCAGAGAAGTCGCTTAGATAAGGAATGACCTGGAGAGCTACAAATGATGATATTGATACTGATCACAATCCGCCGCATACACGTCAACACATGTAAGAGCAGAAGCGGCAGACAATATGATGCTGTGATACCGGCTGAGGGGTAGTTCTTAACGGGGGTTCCTCAAACGTATGCACACTTTTTTATTTCGTCTATTTTTGTGTGTGCGTTGTGACCATAAACATCTAGATAATTATATTACGTGTTTTGGCTATACGCCATGCTGTGAGCCAGGACGGCAGTTATTTTGATTCGGAACCAATAATACGTAGAGTACTGATAAACACGTTTGCTAATACTTGGTGAAAGTGGTACGGTTGATGGTTGTAGACTATGATATCGGTACGCAGTACCTACGTCAAAGCGGTAGGACTGGACTGTTTGACGGTGGACTGACTTTGGAACGTAAATATCGCGTATAAATCGTTGTGTGTCTTATCACTTATTTGGGTCTCCGTGTCGAGTAGTGTTCACGGTTAGAACAGCCCCATGTCTTTTTATAGCATCAACGCTGCTATTAAATATAGTATCGCTAGGAAAGCCGATGTCTTTCCACCAGGTGCGATTCTCCTTGTCGATTAGTATTCACGGTTAGAATGGCTCCATATCTTGCAATAGCCTCAAAGCTGCTATTAAAACTAATACCGCTCCCAGTGGCTTGCATGGGAAGCAGATATATTTCCCCCAGGTTCGAAACTACAGCTGGCCGTGTTGCAGGGTATCACACACGATAAAACCGTGATATGGAAATAGTGTTCAACCACCTCAGAATTGTACATTTTGTTCTTAATTAACTTTAAACCCTAAATAATGTATCTTCTCCGTACCTTGTAACAGAGGCACTAAAACATCAATAATGTTTCCATTGTTGAGCAGATATTGTTACATGACTTCCCATGGGTGACGTATAAACGTTATTTTGCCTGCGCTAGCGCCCATTCGTCTCAAGTCCAGTGAAGAAAAACAGAAACATTAAATTTCATATTAATGTCAATAAGTTTGATCTAAGATCGGAGGAAAACGCAACACAAAATGAACACACCGGGCAGACGCAACAATGTAATGAACAAAAGTCAAAAGACTACGGTCGGATTGGTCGAAACCCCGCGGAAACAGAATGTATATATAACCGCCAATTAATAAGACCCGTGTTCTACAAGAAGGGTTTAATGCAAAGCAACACTATTACAAACCTCACATGTGAACCGGCGAAGCCCGGATGATGCCCTGGGGGAAGACCACAATTACAAAACCAGATTACTGGCGTGATTGTCTCTTTCTCCCCCGCCTAACAACTAAAAGGAAGTGGTATGCGTGCTTAGCATAACAGTAAAGGGAACGTAAGGGTCCTTAACTCTACTCTTGAACTAACAAAAACTAACAATTAGTCTATCGACATCGTGCTTAGGCGTCATCAGTATGGTCCAAAATCCAGTCATTGTTCAGCCATCTAGGCTGTTGGCGACGGCGCCCAGATCTCCTACGACCAGGAAGACTTGATGTGACCGGGTCGTTGACCGTAGGGTGGACAACAATGGCTTCTGGGAGTGCGGGCATAGACTGTAACACCGGCTGCTCTGGAGTTGCAGCATGGTGAATAGGGCTGATTGGTCTTGACAACTCCGACTCCGAGTCAGATGACGGGTCAGAGCGCTCATATTGGCCACGGACGGGGCCTTCGGTGGGAGACAAGAGCAGGTGCTACCTTGTAACAATCGGAGATCAGAACATCGTACGTCTTGCTACGGAATTGCGACCTAGTGAACTTCCTAAGTCGGCACCACCCCTCACTCTTGAGCAGCTGTGTAACGATGTATCTGTTACGTGCTCTGCATTTGTCTTTGTCATCTTTGATATAAACGAGGTCGCCAATGGAGATACTGATGGCGGGCGGTAGGTCGTGTCCGTGCGCTTTTGACTTGGAGTCATTTCCTAATCTGCTTGAGTGTTGGTTTAAGATAAGTTGCCTATCTGTGACCGGTAGCTGCTCAGCCGTTGCTTGGTCTTTCTGTGTCCAGACTTCACGGGCTGATAACCCATCTCTGCGAATGCGAGAGTTCAAGTTCCCTGTGGCAAGCGCGAGTGTAACCTTTGATATGGGAACACCATCTGGTGAAAGCTGCAGGAGCTCAACGCCCAACTCTTTGATGGCGTGTTCGGCTACTGGGTTTTTGTTGATGTTTTTAACTTGTCCAACCTCCAGCTGGATGCCATGTTGTGCCAAGGTTGAGTCGTTGCCCAACGCAACAAATCCTGGAGCGGGGTCTACGCGGACTGTGAGCGAATTGTCACCAAGTAATCGTAGTTCAGCCCACATGGAGAGAAGGGCGTCGCAAAGCTGGTCATGTCGCTCACCGTCAATAAGCGACGACAGAGTGTATGAAGATACGGTCTCGCGAAGAACGATAATGCACTGACGATAGCGGCGCATAACATCTGCAGCGAAGGATGAACCCACTACAGCGGGAGCTTGTGTGGATGACTGTGGGTGCAAGTAAGTTGGGATAGACTTGACCGCTTGACATTGATGACACGCGGCTGAAGCTGCTTCTGAAGCCTTATCGATGTCTAGTGCGAAGAAGTATCTGTTGAAGACACGTTTGCATTGGGTCCTTGACGGGTGCCAGAATCTGACATGCAGTGCATTAAGAGGCCATCGATAACAGGACGGGGGACAACGATGCGCTCGCGTAGTAGTTGGAAAGGCTGACTATCTCTGACGATCAAGACACCGTCACTGGCTACGGTGACAGTCTTTAGATATCTCTTGACATCGCCGATTTTGGTCAACTTTTTGGAAGGGCGAGTGCCTTGAGTCAAGTGAGCGCGAGTGCGTCTAAGGTCGGGGCATTCGAGCTGAGTGGCATGCCAGGCAACACGGTTCGTGAATGGCACCTTGAAGGAGCCGTCGATAACATCGCTCATGGAAGCACTTAGCACGACCGATTTCTCCATCTCTTCAATGAACTTGCAAATTTGACAACTGGAGTTCTGGCACTCACATGGGTTGCGGCTTCCAAAGTCCGACGGTAAGTTGGCAACCCCATCAATGTGTCTGATGTAAGCACGGTAGCGGCTTATGGTTGAGAGAAAGGTGGTAACTCGTGAACTGGATGAACACTCGCGCATGAGTTTCTCGTAAGCCTGGACACATGGGAGATTGTCGGTTAGAACCTCGGTGGGGTGTAAGGACTGTATGATGAACGTAGCAAAGTGTCTGATCGCAGCACCTATGCTCAATGCCTCGACTTCGCAAGGTAGCCATGTGACCTGATGCTTGCGTAGTTTCGCGTTGAAGAAACCTGCTAGTAACAGGTTGTTTCCTCTGCGAACGTATAGCGTCGCTGCAATCCCTCTGTTCTTGAACGCACTTAAAAGTTCGTCTGACCACATGACCTTCTCTTTGGATTCTCTGCCGGCAGTAGCTTGATCAAGAGGATCCAGTAGGTCGGCGTAACCTTGTAGAACTCGGCTGAGGACCTTGTATGCTCCCACGAAGGAACGTAGGCCCTGGTCGGTGACTGGGGGCTCATTTGCACATAGTGTGGTGATCTTATGGGGGCTGACCTGTAGGGTACCACTGCGCTATATCCATCCCAAGATGACTGCAGACCTGGGGCAGACAATAGTCTTTCGAGCCGACAGACGCAGGTTGTTGTGCCTCAGTGCAGCTAAAACACGATTCCAGTTGCGGTAAACCTCATCTGGTGTGTTTCCGCCAACGTAGAGATCGTCAGCGATCTTGGTCACACACCCTTCTTGCATCAAGTCACCGAGGACTCGTGACATCAGCTCTTCCATGTGTGTCTCTGAGCCAGGCATGCCCATTGCTGACCTGGTGTAGACGCGAACCCCTTTAAATGGAGTGACCACTCGGCAGTATTTCATTGAGTCGTGGGCAAGTGGGATCTGATAGGATGCCTTTACAAGTTCGGTGACGATAATGTACGCCCACATCGCTATCTGGCGGAGGACACCGTCAACACATGGCATTAAGGATGGTTAAGGCTTGCTATACTGTGCGACCCCACCGAAGGAGGTGACAAGCCTATTGTCGCCACGGGGTTTCCGAACCAGGAATGAGGGGTTGAGATATTCGATTCGAACGTCGACCTGCTCAGGTTTTGCGATGACGCCGGCAGCCTGAAGCTCGTCGAATTTGTCATGGAGCTCGTTCAGGGTAGATATATTATATTGGGGGAGATTTCCCTTTCGTTGTGGGGGCAACGTGGGGCCCATGTTGACGAAGGCCTGTACCTTCCCGCTAGTTCCGTTATACAAGGAAGGCATATCATCGAACACGTCATTGAATTCCTGGTGAAGTGCTCTGAACTTTTCAGTCATCTCCTTACTCAGACGTTTGTCAGGATCGATGGTGGAGTGCAACTTGGTAATGTTACTGCTCACGTTGACTGGTGCATTGGTTGACCGGAAGTCAGGGTCCAAGCTATCGGGGACGGAGGCATTCAGTCGGGCCTGGCAGATGTGCTCACCACGGTTGACTAGAATAGGGACCCCTGTATCGTAGGAGACGCGAAGAGCTCCATCGACGGAGAAGATCTCTCGGGGAGAAGGCCATGCCTGCTCTGGTTTACTCCACACGTAGGAGCGGCTGTTCGTCCGAGGTTCGAGAGCCCATACAGTATCGGAACTGGCGTCGCGAGGTGTGTGTAGTTCCAGGTAATCTCCCGGAAGAATCACTGTCTTTCGGGGGTTACGCAGGAGGAAGGCTTGCGTACGCCTGACAGAGGGCAAACAGGTGTTGCTACGCTCTGTGCCACACCGTGGACAATATCAGCATCGCCAATGATGATCTGCCTCTTGTACGGGCGGATAGCTGTATACTTGCGAGCAAGGAAGGGATTTCCTGCCAAAACGTCGACATCAAATTGCTTGACAACCAATGCATCGAGTTGAAACGACAAGCTACCCCTGGTGACGTTGCAGTGTTCTTCGCAAACAACGTCCAAAGGGGTCACACCATCGGCCTGACGAGCAATCTGGGATGCAAGTGTGATTGGTAGGTGGTACAAAAGAGCTGTGGACGCACGTATCATGTTCGTAGCACCAGTGTCAAGGGTTAATGCCATAGGATGACACGGAACGGAGCTGTGTGTGTTTATATTTAAGGAATTATTAATATTTTAAACGAAACATGGTTCAGCTATGCATGTTGCGTTTCTGGATGCGTCAAAACTATTTGATCGAGACAATCGACATAAGCTGTTAACGAAATTAGATGAGCGAGACGTACCGAAATATATTCTAAGAATACTCAGCAATGAGTTCAATAACCAATGTGTATGTATCCGATGGGGATCTACCTACTCGGATTTCTTCTCAGTCGGCAACGGTTTTAAGGAAGGTGGAAAGTTATCCTCTTTACTTTTTAACATTTACATGGACAATTTGAGTGTACAACTATACAAAAACATATTGGTTGTAATCTGGGTACTAATGCAGTTAATTACCTGATATACGCTGATGACCTACTTCTATTCGCTCCTTCCGCCAAGGGACTACAAGCTTTATTTGACATATGTTACTCTTATGGGTGTGAGCAAGACATTCAATATAATGCTGATAAATCCCTGGGAATGTACTTTGATTCTATAAATTCAAATCTTGCAAGGGAAATGACTTTAGGAGGAAAGAAGTTAAACTTCGCCACCTCTTGTAAATATCTTGGGCATGTCATTTTTAACGACTTATCGGATGAGGCTGACATTCAAGCCAAAGTGAGACTTCTTTATGCCAAAAGTAACATGATACGGCAAAAATTAAATTTTTCGTGTCGTCCAACGGCCAAACTCCATTGAAATGTCATCGAATATAACGAATCGACAATGAAATAAAAAGATTACATGCCTGGCCCATTGATGTCATGACCACCCTTGATACATATTTTTGATTCCATAATGTGACAAACTTAAATAATCCTTATGCAACACGTTGTGGATATAACGAATCTGTGTATGTCTGTCAATACCATAACGTACCAATATTGCATAACAGCAAAACTACGAATATCAACCACTAACATAATCAGTCTGACAACCCATGTTATCTGTTGACGCTAAGTTTTTTCTTCTAAACTAGATGCAAATTATGTTAAATGTTAACATTTACAATACATCACCAAGTCATACACAGGTATATTTTTGTAACATCATGAAACCATTATTAGCATGAAACTATATTCTGTCTTTATAATAAACACTGATTAAAAAACATTCTTTAAATTTAGAAAATGTTATCTTGTCCGTCAATTCAAATTTACAATTTCAGTTGTCGTACAACGCTTTGCGGATCTTCATTTGTGTCTTGCGCTACTCATTCGTGATCTTGGTCCTGACCTTTGCATACAGGCTGCAGTGTGTAGCACCATCAGTAAAATACAAAACACATGCCCCATCTTATTACATTTAAACCATATCATATAGTGTTAGACCAGTGTTACAGCATTGTTTAAGCAAATACTATGCGACACTTATAAGTAGTTAATCAAGGATTGAATATTGCATGATCAAGCAATACCCAGTACCTCTGACACATTCCAAAATAATTCCTAATCATAACTATCCCCACAAGGATTCCCAAAATTGTATCCAAGTAGAATTGTTTTGTTAACAGAATGCATCTAGCAGTATTGCGTATGTTTTGACATGGTCAAGCACATCTCACCAAGCAGCCTCTTGCATGGCCTTGGAAGACTCAACCATTCATGGAAAGTCTTCTTAATACCAAACCTTCAAGTAGCTTTGTACATTTTAGTTTACAAGAAAAGAGTGTACCATATTTTCATTTATTTGACCTATCATGCTGAACTTATTAAGATGGCAAGTTTTAGTATCAGCCTACATAGTATAATAATCGTAATAAATAATGTTCCTGTGCTAACATCTCTTGAACTATCACCTGCAATATAAGAGCAGCACACACAAATAAGATGCACAAGGTGTAATAGCATATCATTTGTTCTGTGAATGTTATTTTAATTTTAATTTTCCAGATATCAATATGGTATAATGTTTGCAATATTCCTTACTGTCTGAAACATCGTCAGCCATGGAGTATTCAGGTGAAATGACGTTCTTTACATAAATGTATGTATGTAACATGATATGATAGCTTAGCTATTCTGTATTCTTCTCTGCATAAACATATTTCTACCACTACAGTCTCTTCAAAATTTCAAAGAAAATAATTAGTGTAATTAAAAGTAAAAACTACTGCCTTTATTTTTTGGTTCTGTAGGCCCTGCAACACAACCCACAATTTTATACCGAACACAGGTAGAGACATGGCCCTCATATCCGTACGCACATTTTCGCTCATAAACTGATGTGTTCTACGTACGGTGTATGATGGTGAGCTCTTTACAAATAAGTGTTGACGGTCATTTGGTAAGACATTATGATATGCGTCGAGCACACGCACACACATACACACACACGCACGCACGCACGCACATGCGTCGGACATATATATATAATGTATATATATATATACACTATATATACACACTATATATATATGTGTGTGTGTATATATATATATATATAATATATTAATACATCAGTTTATTGGCGAAAATGTGCGACCGGATATAAAGGCCATGTCCCTACCTGTGTTCGGTGTAAATTGTAGAACCAGTTGAATACATCGCATGCTAGTATAACGCCAAACATAAAATTAAGCGTCACTACGTGGATATGTCGTTCAACAAATAAATTATGTAAATTAACATGGAGGTATATCCCTGATACAAGTATAGAAAAACAGCTAACCATTTTCATGATGTAACACTGGAGTGAATATTTGTATATACATGTACTTTGTGGTACAACTTGGTATGGTATAACAGCATAGTAAATACTTTGAATCAAAAACAGCATGCAATTGCTGTATTCGTAGACCTAAGTAAAGCATTTGACACTCTAGGCCACAATCTCCTCCATGAACAATGATGGTATTATGCGATAAGAGGGGTCCCACATAAGCTTTTTAAAAGCTAATATTAGCAATAACGAATAAAATCAAGCCGCTCCTACAATCCAGTACACTCAAACAAATATGTAATGCGTTAATTCAGCCTCGTCTGTCATACGCCGTTCTTCTTGCATGGTACAGTAATCTCCATGGAAATATAACTAATATTAACAGACTATTAATTTTAAACTCCAAAAGAAAACAGTTCGTTTAATTCACAAAAACGGATTCATGTAATCCAGTAGCATGAGACACTTGTAGTACTATGAATCCATTCTGTAATAATAATGTACTAATAAAGATCCATTTTGTTATAAATCGATGAACATATTCTGTAATAATAAAAGACCCATTTTGTGATAATTTCGTAGGTGACCACTTTGTAATAACAATGACTCCTTTATCCAAATCGAATGCACGTTTGGTCTATTGTGAGATGTATTAGCATGATAGACATTCTGTGCATTATTTAATATCTCTTCGGATGCAAGTATTGGTTTCTTGGAGAAACCATTTCACATCCTATCAAAGACACATTTACCCTCCCCAGTGTGGGTATAGATACCAGATCAATGGAACCAACCGCTTTTAGTCTCTGCCAGAGACACAAGACAGAAGCTACGTAGTATAAGGGAAATTTTCCATGTATTCAAACTGCAGGAGGCAGACATCTCGTCTCAAAACAGCTGCTGCGGCAAACGACTAGAGTGCAAAAGTCTAGAAAACGCTTAAAACACATTAATAGTGTAATGGGAATCTAATATAGTTCCTATTTTATATGCAGGAAACAGGTGGTATACCTCGGTCTCGTATTTGCATCGGCCTATATAACCTACGTGGGCATCAAGGATTACCGAACGTATCCAGCTTATGACAGACTGATCCATTTTGGCACTGGACCACGGGGAGGACAATGGGACAGGAAAATAGGTAAATGTAAAAAATGTAAATGTATCGTAATGGCGATGTGTCGTTGAGGGTTGTGTTTTGACTGATGCATATTGGTAGATTATGTATCATGTTATTAGTTGATTATGTAAATTATTGCCCGAATATGACGTAAACGGCCGCTCGTATTGCTGCATGACGCATAGTCAGAATCCGAATTGGCCGAGTTCGTCCGTATTGCAACCGAGTTCACCAGTAGTGGCCGAGTTCATAAAGAAAGTTAGATTATGACATTAGCGTAATTCCAAACGCCATCACATTTCGGCACAGTCATTCTACTGTTTCAGCCCAGAGAAGATAATCGCGGGAATTCATAGTCACGTCATTGCCAGTTTAAAATGTCGAAGTTCGGTAGAGGTGAATTTAACGTCCATAGACACTCATGGTAGCGTAATTGTCATATAATAAAGATTTTATGAATTTATCATATTCGTATTGACTTTCGGGTAGCCGTATTGGCCCGAGGCCGCAGGAAATGCGCATACCCTCGGGCCAATGCGAAAGTAATACATATACAATCAAACAATAACGTATAATATTAACGTTTCGAAACACATCATCATAAACACAGTAGACACAGATGTCCGTCGCGCAAATTTAGCAAAATCGGTTGTGATTATTAGTTATTATAATGGAAGTAGATGGATTCATCATGGCCTGAAGTGTAGGTGTTCAATAATTTGTTACTAATGATAATACTAAGATAACTTCTATTGCGCCTAAATCATTGGAAACCAAGCTCAGAGGCGCAGCAACACAAAAGGATTGGTCAATTTCCAAATCCATAAGCAGTATTCTAGTTGTCAACAGATTGGTCAAGGCGCTAGCGAGGTCTGGTGGATAAGCAAGGTTATAATGATCAGTTTTTAAAATGACGACGGAATTGTGTATTTTCAACTGACCTAGCACTAAGAGGAAACATATTCCAAAGAGTTGGTGCAACAACAGAAAAGCTCTAGTTGATTGCGTTGATTCTAGGTACAAAAAGTACGTCAGAACTGGATAGATTTTCTTACAGGAGTAAGCAGTGAATGCAAATAAGGTGGTTCCTTACTGGACAGTGCCTGGTATGTAATGGTACACACCGTAAATATTATACGATATCGTACAGGAAGCCAATGCAAAGATTTTAAAAGTGGTACAAAACGAGAAAACGAGGATATCTTGTAACTACCCTTGCCAGACAATTTTGGACACGTTGACGTTTTGTAATATCCTTGCTAGCGATATATAACGGAGGGAATTGCAGTAGTCAAGTCTGCTGCTAACAAGTACTGTTGCAATAGTTTTAGCAACAGAAAATTACATATACCGGCGAATGCGACGACGATCACGAGTATGATAAAAACAGCAGCGACGCGTTTGAGATATGTGTTGTCGGGAATTGACGTTACTATCAAAGACCACTCCTAGATTCCGCACCGAGGTTGCTGGCGTGATATGCTGATTCAAAATACGCGTAGGGAAAAACAAACTACTCTGCATTGGTGTACCGATACTGATCAATTCAGTTTTATTTGCATTTAATTTCAATTCGCTGTCAGTCATCCAGTGGAAGATATCTTGGAGGCAATCACTAAGTTTATTTGTATCCGGGGTAGCCAACGAAATTGAGATCTGAGTATCATCAGCACAAAGAGGATGATTCAATTTATGTCTTTGTATAATATAGCTTAATGGCGTGGTGTAAAGATAAAAAAACAAAGGCCCAAGAACAGAACCCTGGGGAACACCAAATAAAGTTGGCAGTGCAGCTAAAAAGCAGTTTCCAATCTTTATGGTTTGGTGTCTATCAGTTAGGTATGAATAAACCCAGCTTAGAGCTGTGCCAGATATGCCATACCACTTTAATAAGCGTTCAGTGAGAATGTTGTGATCAATCGTGTCAAAAGCGGCAGAGAGATCTAGTAAAGTAAATGCTGTCACTTTACCATTATTAATGTTCAGGTTAATGTCATTGTAAACCTCTAAGAGGACTGCCTCTGTTGAATGAAACTGTCTATATGCTGATTGTGACACATTAGTTAAGACATATGTGCTAATGTGAGACCTTAAACGACTTGCTACAACCTTTTCTAGTATTTTGAAATAAATCTGAGGTTAGAAATATGTATATAACTGTTTAGGTCTTGTTTAGGCAGATATGAATTCTTAAGAAGTGGATTGACAAGTATTTGAAATCATCAGGAAAACAGCCAGAGCAAAGTGATGCATTTATAATATTTGTTATAGGTCCAATTAATGTATCGAGACATTCTTTTAGCTGTACTGTTGGAACTGGATCAAGTTCGCAAGACTTATTTGGGGAGGACATCATTATTTTCCTAACTTCATCAACAATAAAACAATATGTCTGATATGAGGTGAACAACGTGATGTGGGTCACAATATATATATATATATCAGAAGGCGCTAACGCATATATTTTGATGGACATGTGTATCTTTGCAGAGAGAGACTTCTTTTGCAGCAGTATACAACGTATTAGAAAGGAAATCACATATACCAGGGGTCGACAACCAAATGCGGCCCGCGGAGCTACTTCATGCGGCCGGCGAACTAAAACTGAAATTGTCCACAATGCGGCCCGCGAGATGACAACAGCAGTTCAATGTCCATGGTAGGAAGAACGGCTGCATCAACTCTAAACAAAGCCCGATGCCAAGTAAATGAAAATGCATACTGTGAGCTACGTTCGCGCTCGTGGCCTAAACTACTGGCAGTTTCAATACCTTCTGGCTGAGATGACTGCGCAATTTCAAAACCTCTTCTCTGCTTCCGATATCACGTCGCTACTGTGGGAAACACAACTGCGAAACGCAAACCTGTCTTTCCGATCTTAGGACTCGCAGTGAGCAACTGCCTTATTTCCCAACCTGTTCCACGTGGAACTCGGCGATGCGCCGGGTAGAGTTCTACAAACCGCAGTGCGGGTCTATGACACTTAAAGCTGCCGACACAGAGTTTGTAGAGTGTTACTACATGCATTTGGCAACGAAACACGTTCCTGATCTGAACAAACACGCTAATTTGTTTGGTAGCGCAGCAACTGTGCCAAGTGCCAAACTAGTCCGGAAGATGCCACGTCTGTACCAAGAACACTGACCATGGATAATGGGTGCTTTTTAATAGATCTAGTGACGTTCAAGCGTTATTCACATCTGTTTTAAACAAGATTGTCTATATTCAGATTCAAAACATAACACAATGTACCAGTTCTCATGAGGATTAACCTAACGATCATCAATATTTAATAATAATGTGTCACCCGCTGACTTTACCCTAGTAATCTGTTTGGCCCTTCATTCAAAAAACGTCGCCGGCTCTTGACATATACCATACTGAAGAATAAACTATTTTATTTCACACTACATATATCTACGCACCAACGTTCAACTAATCTAGACGGTACATTATCATGCTGGAAAACTCTTGCCATGACAATGTACATTCACCAACAATGATGAATTGTGTAAATATGCAAATGCTAATGATCAAAATAGTTTGCGTGATGGACATTTGTGCTAACTGGGCGCGTGGCCACAACTTATCACAGTGGTTGTGAGATCAGTGCTCTATGTTTACAACAAGCGTGGCTCGATGATGAAGTTGATACTTCGTTATTGCAAATAGATGGCATTAAATTAATATGCCAAGGTAAAATATGTAGTGCACACGCTGGCCTAGCTATCTATCTTAGTACAACTACAAATCGTTAGATAGCTATACTAATTATGACATATGGGTAGGTCAGTTTATTGAAATATCATGTTATGCTATGAAGAAAAAAACATTATTCTTGGAAATATATACAAATCACCTATAAATTTTATTGAGAACTACCAAGCATTTAAAGACGAATTTGCAGATTTATAAAATGTAAATGTGACATTGTAATTGTAGGTGATTACAATATTGATTTGCTGAAGAAAAAAACATAATATGTGACTATTTTGATACAATAAGCTCACATGGTTTCTTCCCTAAAATCACTTTGCCAACAAGACTGTCAGAATACCATGGAACACTTTAGATTGGAGATCATTGTTTTATGTAATCTGTCTGAAGGATTCTTCAAATCCTTAGGTGGTAGTCTTATAAACAATATTTCTGACCACTTTCCTTATTTTCTTTGTCTGGACTATCTCGAAACTTCTAATGCTATACCAAGATTTATACAAATAAAGCAACATAATCCTGACTCACTCAATAAATTTAAAGTTGAAATACAAAACTCAAGTATTTATGATAAACTTAACGAGGATACTTATGCAGATCCCAATAAAAAACTATGATATCATTAATAATATTGTTACTTCTGCTATGGAAAAGATTATTAAATTAATAAAATGTAATACATATAAACATAAGAAAACATCTTGGATTACTCAGGGCATTATTAGGTAAATTCAGTTTAGAAATAAATTGTATGCAATAATAAAACAGACTCCGGTAATTACGGATCAATACCGTAATCTCAAAACTAATTTGCATACTTATAATATATTTCTTTTAAAAAATATTCCATTGGCTCAATCCATAATGACTGGTATATTTCCAAAGAAATTAAAACTTGCTAGTTATTCCCCTTTTCAAAAAAGGTGATAATTCCAATTACTATTGACATTATCATCCAATGTCAATCTTACCAGCTATTTAAAAGGATAATGTTTAATCAAATACACACATCTGTATTTCCGAGGATTTATGCAATACAGGTAGCCATGAAAATTAGAGGTACATGATAAAGTAATTTGATGTATAGAAGTTACAGTTAATGTATCATTTTTGCTTATGTTGAACATATATATATATATATATATATGTAATATGTGTGTATAATTACAATCATCTTTAAAAAGGTAAAAGTACCTTATATATTACGCGGTACCCAGTAAGTAGGTTTACTCAAATCGAATAACAAAGTGTTAGTCATCGCCAAGTAAAAAATAATAAAATATAATCCATTGTATATTGTTACAGATATCAATATATTTATAATTGTAAGATATGTTGTTTGCAAATAGTAAATATGTGGAGGATAATAGTAAATATGTGGAGGATTATAGACACCACTAGCTAACGCAATTAAGCGCCGTGCGTGAACGCAACATCAAAGTCGACTCCACATTTCGCGTCGGGGTCTAGCATAACACCATTAGCTCAATAAGAGGTTCTACGTTCGCAGAATAAATATGTAATATTTAGAACATTCACAGCTAACAAAGAAAAAACACAGACATAAGATAAAGCCAAAAGAATCCAATACGCACGTTTTATTTCACTGTGTCAGCTTGGCATAGCGCCTGGCTACAACAATGTAGTTGTCAACAGGCGACTCGTAGGTATTTTAAAACTTCGTCAAATGTAGTGACTGGTATTTCAAACGCAACTTTCTGTACACGATTGTGTTGCTAAGAGATCGATCTGTCACACTGCATCGTTATTTTCCAGTTAATATACAAATATATGTACGAAATAATGCGGCGTGTGTGCATACGCCGAATTTCCATTTCTTGCGTACGAACGCCGCGTCGAGCTTTAATTGAATTGCAGAAGCTGTGCCGTAGCACTCAATTTTACCAATTAACGTTAGCAATCAGGTTCAAAACTGCGCTCGCGTTACGCTTAATTGGTGTTGCTAAACATGTATATTGTCATAACAATGGTTCAACATACGTACGATGAGGTTCCAGTATTTTACAGCTGTCTTCAGGCGCCCAAGAGTGGTGCTATTACCCTATATTTCTTCAGCACTCGATGAACCTTCTCTGAGACTCCCTCCACATATGGGATGACTACTTGGTTTCTGTAAGTCTTGTCCGTTTACTTTTTTCAGTCTTTTTCGTCTTGTTGCTTTCCATCAGCTTTTTCAAGGCCCAAGATGGATAGCCACAAACTTTCAGGGCTCCTCTGAGGTGTTTCTTCTCTTCCTTCTTGTCCCCCTCTTCCAAAGTTATCATCTCACATTGGTTCATCAGGGTTCTGACGACTCCTAACGTTTGGTGTTTGGGGTGGTTGGATCCAAAGTTCAGGTATTGGTCAATGTGTGTCTTCTTCCGATACTCAGTAAACTTCACGCTGCCATCTTCCTTTCTGGTGAACTTAGCATCAAGGAAGGGCATGCTTTTGTTTTGTTCTTCTTTTCTTGTGAAAATGATGCTGTCCGTAGGGTCAACAGTGTTCATGTGTTATTGTAATTTCTCTGCTTTTCCTGTGTGTACTGGGCAGATAACATCATCCACATATTTCTTCCAGTTTCGTGGTTGGCAATCGTCTGGTGCTGTGGTAATGATTTTCTGTTCCAAATCCTCCATGTACAAGTTCACAACAATGGGGGATATATGACTACCCATGGCTACACCAAACTTCTGCTGGTAAATTTCTCCTCAAAATATAAAGTATGTAGTCCCCAAGACAAATGTCAACAGCTCCACGATGTTGTATACTGTTAGATTGGTTCTTTTCTTCTTGAGTCTTGTCATTATGTAGTCTCTTTCGGATTATTTCACATGCTTCTTTGATAGTTGTCTTCGTGAACAGATACACAGCATCGAATGACACAAATGTTTCGCCATCTTCCACTTTTAGCTTTGTCATCTGTTTCACCAATTCTGTTGACAACACAAGGAAAGAGAAATACACGAGGAGCGAGAAAAAGAGCAATGTCAACCATCAACAAATTCGACTCACAGACCACGCAACAACACAAAATCATATCATAGACTGGGAGGAAGCGAAAATGGTGGATACGGAAGCCAACAGAAGAACGCGGCAAATAAAAGTAGCCATATGGACCAGAAAGGCCAGGACATCAATCAGTCAAGACGAGGCGAATTTCTCATGTACCATGATGTTGAAAAGAACTAATTCGCATAGAAATGAACTATCCTGAAGAATGTTTAACAAAAATATACGCATTTGGCTTCGAGACTCCTCACCCTGTGCAAGGTTTCTTTGAATCAGAAATAAGCTACGAGTCAAGCACAACTCGAGAAAAGTCCTACGTCCTAAAATCAAACACTTGCAACAGCCTCCTGAGCGGCGAAACTGTCCAACAGATGCAGCTGATATACTTTTCCATTCAAACTGGCCAACAAACCATCCTTGATGAGTTCCCCGTCCTGTTTGATGGATCCATGGGTCGAATCAAAGACATTTAAATCAAGCTGCACATTGACCCACCCACCCCACAAAAAGCGCAGAGACATCGATGCACACCATTTCACGCCCGCAAGGATGTCGAGAAGGAACTTGATCGCCTCGAGAAGATGGACGTCATTGAAAAAGTAGGAGGCTTCACACCCTGAACGAGCACAGTCGTAGTCGTCCTCAAGAAATCGGGTGGTGTGAGAGTTTGCGTCGACATGAGGGAACCAAACAAGGCTATACGGAGAGAAAAACACGCAATGCCGACTTTTGACGATCTCATTGCTGACTTGAACGGCTCAACTGTTTTCAGCAAGCTAGACTTGACAAACGCATATTATCAACTAGAATTAGACAAAGAAAGCCGTTACATCATTACCTTCACCATCCACTACAAACGCTTACTCTTTGGAGTCAACGTTGCAGTTGAAATAGTAAAAAACGCCATTGCGGAATTATTCAGCAACATCCCAGGTGCTCGAAACCTTTCTGACGACATTATCGTGTATGGCGAAAACCCAATCTGAACACGACGCAAGTCTCCCGGGCACACTAAAGATGCTGGAAGACATAGTTGCCAGGGTCAAAAATGCGTGTTCTCCACTAATGATCTGACTTTTTGAGGACATATTTTCGGTGCGAAGGGTGTCTCAGCTGATCCCAACAAGATCAAGACCATCATCAACACGACTCCGCTGAAGAATGTCAGCGAAATACGTTCATTCCTAGGAATGACACAATACGTCTCGAAGTTCATCTCTGACTACGCAATCATGACTCAGAAAGTTCACCAGACAGAACGTCGCATGGAAATGGGCGCAAACAGAACGGCAAGCCTTCGACAAGCTGAAGCAATCTCTGAAGCGAACACCCGTCATGGCCTACTTCAATTCTACAGAAGAAGCCACATTCCTAGTCGATGCAAGTCATGTTGGTCTTGGAGCAATCTGGACCCAGAACGGGAAGGTGATTTGCTACGCCAGCCCCGCCCTCATTGCCACTGAACAACGTTACTACCAGACCGACAGAGAACTGTTGGTAGTAGTAGAACACTTCCACCTGTATCTCCTTGGCTCCCACTTCATAGTGATCACCGATCACCAGCCACTACTGGGAGCATGAACAGCCAAAAGCCCACTACGGCCCGGATGGAAAGATGGCGCTTACATCTCATGCCCTATAATATGACCTTAGTCTACGCTCCATGAAGAGATGACCTAAATCCAGCAGACTACATCAGTCGTCACCCCAGACTACACCAAGACGCGAGAACGCTGGTGAGGCATACGTAAAATATGTCACGAAGAACGCCGTACTCAAGACACAGCCGACTGAAGAAGTGAAGAACGCCACAAAGCAAGACCAAACACTCGATAAGTTTATGTTGGCAATCCAAACTGGCCGTAGAAGAAGACCCCGAGATACCAAACTTCACCAGGTTCAGAGAAGAATTATCAGTCCATGATGGTTTGGTTCTCCGAGGAAATTGTCTTGTCATCCCAGCCACTCTACAACAGAAAGGCGTTGCCATTGCACATCAAACTCACCAAGGGATTGCTGAGACCAACCAGTGCATCACAGAGAAGGTCTGGTTCCCTGGCATTAAAAACATTATCGAAGACGCAGTCAAATCATGTATCCCCTGCCAAGCATCACGTACAGGACCTGCCCAACGTGAACCCCTTCAACCAACTCCCTTACCCTCTGAACCAAGCAGTTCACTTGCCATTGACTTTGCTGGTCCCTTTCCATCATTATTTGCACGTTATCATAGACGAGTATATCTTCTCATCTTCTCCCGCCAAGGAATCCCAACAACATTCAAGAGGGATAATGGCCTTCCTTTCAACGGTGAGGAGTTTACAAGCTTCATGTCCAGTTTCGGGATCCTAGTAGAGGCCAGCTTCTGTCTCGAGAGTCAATGCTTGTTGTAGCTGCATCAGGTAGGTTGACTTGGATTTCTGACATGAAGAAGAAGAAGAAGAAGAAGAAGAATTTGTTTTATTTGGTCCAGACATTTCAAATAATACATACAAGACATCCATGTCAAAAATACAAATATATAACATTATGGTAAACATGGTATAATGTATGATAAATAACAAAAACTACGGTCAGGAGACTCCTCTAAGACTGTGGTATTCGCTATCGAGGAGCCACCTGACGTGACGTCTCACACGCTAGGTTTCCTGGTTTATCTGGTATGCTTCGGTGTCATTTACAGAACCACCAGTGAGACAGGCTCGCCAGATGACTCTGTCCTCAGCAAAAGTCTGACAGCGTAGTCGCTGCTTGATTTTGTGTGGGAGTGTAGATTTTCATATTATGTTTAGTTGTTGAGTGCTCTCCACGCAATTGCCTTCCTTGTTTTGATGTCTTTGTCTGTTGCGCAGACCCAAGAGCCAAGGTATTTGTAGTCTTCAACCTTCTCTAAAACAGCTCCTTCCCTGGCAACGATGCTGGTGTTTCCTAATTGGTTGAATGCGATATATGATAACCACATCCTTAAATCTTAATTTGCGTCTGCCTACTGGACGTTTGCCCTCAATCAAATCCCCATAAAGGATGGTCTTTGGGAGGCGGTCACTGGGCATACGCTGTCCGTGTTCAAGCCATCGTAAGCGTGTGTGTTTGCTTAGTGGCGTTGACTTGCAGCGCTGCAGGATGTCGAGATTAGTAATTTTATCCTGCCATTTTAAACCGGGTACTACCAACTCCTATGCTGTTTCTTGTCCTGGAGTCGAACATGAACAAGCAGAGTGTCCTCTCTGCTGAAAGAATGATGCAGCTAATGCCAAGGCAGTAAAAATATATCCGTCAGCTACCTCTGGGAGGATATTTTGGGAGTCTTGTTTTAGGAGAGGCTACTGTACTGGCAGACAAGACTTACGCATTCGGCTTGTCTTTGTGCAGAGGCTAGCCAGCGGTGGAAGCGGAAAACAAGAGGTGACAAGCACAATTACCCGATACCACACTTGACGCGTTATTAAAACCTGCACTGCAAGCAGCACCAATTGACATCGCGAACCACAACAGTCAGATTACGCCCCTCTGGCCAGAAGCGAACGGAGAGCGCTTTATGGCTACACTGAACAAGACAATCCGTGCGTCGATCGTCGACAACGTTGCCTGGAAGTCCCAGCTTCCCACTTTCCTACGCCTCTATCGAGTTGTCCCGCACGCCTCCACCAAAATATCTCCTTTTGAAGCCCCCGACTGGCCACAAAATATATCAGGATGTGAAAGATGACCAACTATGCCGACGCCAACGACACACATGTCCATCAGATCTACGTCCTAGTGAAGCAGAAGAAGACGAACAAGCTATCAACTTCATAGTCTCGTCTGCCTTATTTCGTCACCCACAAGAAAGGCACCATGATCACTGCTCAGCGTGGTGAGAGGCAAATTACCCGCAACTCTTCTCACTTCAAGCACATTCACTTCACAATGCGCCACCCTCTCTAAGTGATGAAGAAGATGAAAATGACAAAACCATCGAGACACCTATGTCATCAACTCCTCAACCCATCCAACAGCACCTTTCGTCGCCGTTCAGGTCCCCTGTCACTCCGCCCAAGCAGCCAAGGACCCATTCGAAGCTTGTCACTCCCACGACTGTGTCTACACCTGCCCCGGCAAACACCAAGATGCCAGCAAGACCAGTCCGCCGTCGCCGCCAACATCCAACACACCTGAACGACTATCATTTGACATGACGCTTAACCTGACAACGACGTTTATACTACACAACTGTCTGACAAACACATGACGACAGAAATGGACTATGTGCAAACTGTCAACCTTGTAGACTAATGTGCCAAGTTACAGAATACTTTTGAGAACGACGTAACTTTGTTATGAATGCATTTTATTCGATATGTTTCTAGTCAAGTTGGGGAGGAATGTAATTTCCTGTAGCTCATAATAATCATGTCTCGTATCTATAATAAACAATGCGATCTGCCCCCTTTCTTTCTGATTACACACGCATGCGTAGATGGGACTTCCGAGAGTCCCATGGCATTCATGCTTGCGTGACACACTGACTATCGTGTACCGACACAATTAAATACGTTAATCCACACCAATACGACATTGCTGTGTCTGTACTAAAACATCATACAACTGTAAATAAATGGAACAGATTATCTGCTTATTGTATGGCTGCTACCAGTGTGAAAGTGTTTAAAATCGAACTCGACATATACATCAGAAGGGTAGGATATATAAAACAAAGTTGGACTCTCGATGAACCAAAGGTTTACTTGTCCGCTCAATATATGGAATTCATTATGTGGTTATAATCTTATTAACTCTTCTTATATATCTATTATACTTATAAAGTGTCCAACATGTGTCTTCTGTAATATGTAGTCCGCACTTATCAGATGTGTCACTGTCACTCGTACCTTATAACATTATAGTTGCATTTTTATAATCAGTAGAAAATTTATCCCATTCATCTAGTGTCGTCTTTGAAAATAAAAACCGTTACTCCAGTTTGAGCAGGAACATAAAAATAATTGAAAAAAAAACAACAGCTAGATAAACAAAAGAACTGCATATCTCTTCTTTTATCTCCTCTTGTCACGAATATCAAGTGTGCGTATAAACCAAGAACTATGTTCGTTTTCCTTCTAGAAACCCAGCCAGCCGTTTGTTCCAACTCCGAACGCCTCCAGTCAGTCAACGATGCGTGCCAGTCTCTCGGCAAAGGTGATCTCCGCAGACGGCCAGAAGACAGGAAAATGTACTCAAATATTCTCTGCGATGACAAAAATCAGATTCTCTTCTGTGTTCCTCCAAAGAACGGTTGCACCTTCTTGAAGAACATGTGGTTGAACTTTACGCACGACCTATACTTAGGGAGAGGTGTACACTACCATTCGGTACTTGAACAGTACAATCTTCGTTACCTTCACTTATACACAGAGGCTGAAATAAAAAGTCGGTTAAAGACATATTTCAAATTTATGGTTGCCAGACACCCGTTCGTAAGAGTACTGTCCGCCTACCGCAACAAATTGGAATCGTGGCACGGGGTGAATGAATATAATATTGGTCAGTCTATTCTGAAGCGTTATTCAACTGCAACCAAGTCAAAGATCTATCAAGCTACGTTTGAGCAGTTTGTTCACTATCTCGTTGATAACAATCCGATTAATTATAACGACCACTGGAAACCCATAACGCTGTTATGCCATCCGTGTGAAATTCACTACGACTACATCGTTAAGCTAGAAACGAGCTACATAGACTACCCTTACGTTCTATCCAAAATAAAAAATATCTCTGATGCAAAGAAACGCATACTAAAATCGATGGAAGCGCACAATGGAGACACTGCCATGGGCCACGTTAAGGACTATTACAGTCAAGTACCTGCAAAACACAGGGAAAGTCTCGAAAGGATATATGACCTTGAGTTCACCTTGTTCGGATACACGTGGAACAATAGTGCACTGTCGTACGGGTGTCGGATGAAGACACACGGCAAGGAATGCTGCTAGTCGCGACCCACTTTGTATTACTCGACCCGTGTTTGCAATAAAGGAGGGCCTATTTTGTTATAAACCGATGAACCCGTTTGGTATTACCATGAGGCCTATTTTTTTGTAATAATTTCAGGGGTGCTAATGTCGTTAATGAACATGAATACATTGAATACAACATGTACATACCACACACGCACACACACACACACACACACACACACACACACACACACACACACACACACACACACACACACACACACACACACACACACACACACACACACACACACACACACACACACACACACACTCACTCACTCACACACACACACACACACACTCACACACACACACATACACTCACACACACACACACACACACACACACACACACACACACACACACACACACACACACACACACACACACACACACACACACACACACACACACACACACACACACACACACACACACACACACACACACACACACACACTCACACACACACACACTCACACACACACACACTCACACACACACACACACACACACACACTCACACACAAACACACACACTCACACACACACACACACACACACACACACACACACACACACACACACACTCACACACACACACAATAATTTAAAGTATGTGATAAGTACACATCTTTACACATATTGTAGTTTCCTCAGTGGCATGATTATATTTACATATGATTTTGTTTAGATTTCCACAACCAGATAGCAGTTTTTAAATGATCACATAGAGAATTCCATAATTGCACTCCCTTTGCACAAAGAGACATTGATCGCATGGTAGAACAGACTCTCTGTCGTTCTTGGTCATGATTAGCTCGCATTGAGTACGCTATTTGCACAAAGAGACATTGATCGCATGGTAGAACAGACTCTCTGTCGTTCTAGGTCATGATTAGCTCGCACTGAGTACGCTATTTGCACAAAGAGACATTGATCGCATGGTAGAACAGACTCTCTGTCGTTCTAGGTCATGATTAGCTCGCATTGAGTATGCTATTTGCTGTCTGGTAAACAAACACTAAATATTTGATGGCAAACAGCTGTAGTAAGCTTTGTATATAAATATTAATGTTTTCAGTTCTATGATATCTGGAAATTTTAGAAGATGTAAATTGTTGGTAAAGTGAGTTTGTATGATCTAACCGTCTCGCACCATAATGCGGATTACTCTTTTTTTGTAATAAGAAAATACAGTTAGTATTTTTGGGGTATATGTTTCCCCATATTTCTGCACAGTAAATTAAATATGACAAAAAGAGAGAACTGTATAGAATACGTCTACTATTTCTATCAAGTAGATGACTGCATCTATGTATTATAGCTGTACGTTTTGAAAGCTTTGATTGTACGCATTTTATATGAGCTTTCCAATTTAGTAGATCATCATTAAACATACCCACAAACTTGATGACCCTTACTCTTTCGATTTTTAAATTTCGTATTTTTATATTGACTTCTTTGCATACGATTTCTAAATAACATATAATTGGTTTTAGGTATGTTCAGAGTTAATTTATTTACTGCAAACCATGTATACACTTGGTCCAGTACGTTACATACCGTTTCGTTTAGTTTATTGATGTTACTATTTGCATAAAAAGAGGATGTATTTGACTAGATTAGATATGTTACACATATCATTAACGTATAGAATGAATAGTATGGGGCCCAAGATCGAACCCTGTGGGACACCACATGATATATTGCGCACAGCAGAAGTACATTTGTCAATGGACACAAACTGTTTTCTGTTTTCTAGATAACTATTTAACCACTTAAATGCAACACCACGGATACCAAGAAATTCAATTTGTTTACATAACAGTTGGTAATTGACAGTGTTAAATGCCTTTAAATCGATAAAAACGCCAATAGCATATTTTTGTGCATCCATTGATTGGGTTATTCCATCAACAAGATCTATTAGTGCGTGGCATGTTGACATATTTTGTTGAAATCCATATCGGCTTGCGTTTATCAGTTTGTGTTTGGTAATAAAGCTATCTAAAGGAGAACTGAAAAATGTTTGAGAATTGTGGTAATAGTGAAATAGGCCTATAATTAGTGCACATATATTTATCCCCAGACTTAAAGAGTGGGATAACCTTTGCTATTTTCTTTTTCTCCGGGAATATTCCTGTAGTGAAAGATAGATTACAAATATAAATGATAGGTTTTGCAATGGAGTTAATAACTTTTTTTACCAAATGCATACTTTTGTCTTCGCAATCTGTGGATGTTTTACTTTCCCAATTGTTCACAGATCGGATAACTTCCTCTTCGTTAAATGGAGTTAAAAATACGTTTTGATTATTTCTGTTTTCTAGGTAGTCGTAAATAGAAACATGTGTTGGTGCCGTTATATCCTTTGATAGCTCCGGACTGATATTAGTAAAATAAATGTTAAACATGTTCGCTATATCTTCCTTATTTCTAGTGGTCGCGCCATTATTAACTAAGTGATCTGATTTCCTAAGCGAGGTGTTCCCATTACGGTTTTAAGTACTTTCCAGGTGCCAGCAATGTAATTTTTTCTGTGCGAGTAAATTGCCATAATACATAGTTTCTTAGTGGATCTGAAAATACCTTTTAATTTATATTTATACGATTTATATCTGGTTTCCGAGATAATTGATCTGGATGATAGAAATGCTTTATACAAATGATTTTTCTTTAGTAAACCACGTTTTTTTAAAACTAACTGTTAATACTTTAGGTCGTACAGTTGACACAGGACATTTGAGTAAAATCATGAAGAAAGTTGTCATATGCTATATTTACATTTTCACTACCGATAACAGTATGCTAATTATGTTTCAATAACTCACACTTCAATGCATGTTTTCTTCGCTAAGATGACGAATACACTTGTTAGAATGTTTGTTCACATTACGTTTTATAGTACAATGGCACAGAACAAAAACAGGAAGATGATCATTGACGTCATTTACCAATATACCACTATCAATCTTGTACTCAAGTTCAGAAGTAAAACTGTTGTCTATAAGGGTTGCAGAAGTAGTAGTAATTATGCTAGATCTCTTAATTAAAGGGTATAGACCAATATTATACATGAGATCTACAAATTGCTTGGTTCCACTGTGACTATCACATTTAAACAAATCTATATTGAAATGGCCACATGCATACGTGGTGTTGGTGCAACGTATACGACTAAACAACTGAAAAATATTGTCATTAAACAATACCATGTAGGTCCAGGGCACATATACACCCAACAGACAAATGCAGTTTTGTGTCGGTTAATTTCACATTCAACAGTAACACATACGTTATCAACTAATAGTGACTTTGTTTCGCATAATCGCCCACTTAGCTTCTTGTTAACATAAATGACCACACCTCCACCTTTTATGTTGTCTCTAACAACATGAAAACCATGATAATCATTAAATGCATGTAAAAGAGTTGAGTCCTTGCTCAGCCACGTTTCATTTATTGCTATAATATCAAACTTTACATTAGGCAATTTAAGAAGATCTTGTATTTTAGTGAAGCTTGTACTCAGACTTCTAGCATTAAAATGTACCAAAGACAGACCACCGTCATAATTTATATTTAGCTCATTATTGAATTGTTGTTCTGTATAATATTTACAAGAAGTTGATATGTTGTTATAATAATTATTTTCAGGATCGACATCCTTCTCAAAATAACACCTGCTGTGTTCAGTATATTTGTAGGTTTCAAATATGTTTTCTATATTATCACAATTTGAGAGTTGGTAATTTTCTTTCACGGTGTTAGCCATGCAAATGGTAGTTAGTAGGTATTAAAATTAAGTAGAAACAGCAAAGCAATATGTTTGCCATAACAAAGTAATACACAGTTTTGACCATTGCTATCAATAAGAACAAACGTACAGTGTGCAACTGTAATGCAGTAGATGAACAACATCAACAAAAACAGGAGCGCGCTTCGAGCTACCCCTCCACGTACAGTTGGCGCTCCATCGTTCGATAGGTGGCGCCAACTTTACAACAGACGTCAGAGATTTGCATGTACCTTCTTCCATGTCATAAATATGCATCTTGAGATTGATGGTAAGGGAAGAAGTTCAAGGTGAAAACTTGTACGTACCAGGCGATGACATTTATCTTCGTAAACCGTTAATTTAGTTATGACATATGTCTTACGAGGTGAGAAAACGGACGAAATAGAATGGAGTCAATACTCGAATTTCGCGACGCGCGAACTTTGTCATTTGTGATGGCCTTTGTCGCTTTGGGTTTGAATTTGAGTTGACGTCCAGTGAACAATATGAGTATGGTATGTGTCACTGTCATGCCATAATTTTACAATTGTGCAATTTTATTATATTTTATTATACATATGTGTATCACCTATCGCTTTTAAGTACCATGCAACTAGGCTTATTAGGCTTAGCAACTTTTGTTGTAACTTTGTTTCCATTGTATTGATTAAGTAACAAACAACTAGTGATTTAGAATATTCAGTGTTCTGCCTAGGTCGAATTTGCAGGGCCTTACGCCTTGCCCTTTTTTAGTGACGCCCTGGTACCTAAGAAAGGCAAAATGAACGCCCTTGCCTTTTTTATACGACGCCCTGCTATATGTTGCACGTAACCCTACTCGTGGCTACAGATGGTTACACAATTGTGTATATTAATTTGGGAGCGCCCCGATCTCGAAACGCATCCCGATCGCGCCACACGCGCGGTTAGATTGTTCCCAACTGAGCGCATCCCGCAATCTATCACCCCTATCTCGACTCATATCCCGGTCGCCATTGAATTTGTAATCGTGAGTGAGTGCGCATGCGTCAGGTGTAGTTGATTCTTGTTTTATTCTCATACGTTTATTGTTAAAATCACAAATTATAAAGATTCTCATCATTCCAAATTTACATACAAGCATTAGTAGCATCATCACAATACGTACATATCAATACATTTGCGATCAAATAGTCCAAAGTTATAGTTCAATGTGTGTTACATTGCCTAACAACCAACACAAACTTTAAAATCAAAATGGCGGATTTGTAAACAATAAGCAGAGCGCGCCAAACCAAAATCGCCCCCACAGCAACTCAAATAATCGACGCACTCTTACAAAATAAATGTACATTACCTTGAGTCATTGAATATTAGATATACCAGTCACATAAACTAGGCATTATCGAAATAGCTCTAGATTAGAAACATCTATGTAAGGAATAATATCCCCCCCCCCCCCTCTGTTTTATCATCTCCTAAACTTACTAACAGGCCCTCCTTCGGGTGCACAACTATCACGTACCCCTGTGTTTTAAAATACCCTGAATCCTGAGTCGGCCCAGGACATAAACTTACTAATATTCATATACCCTACCATCTACCTGTTTGTGTTTGCCCCAGCCCAAACCCTGCACTTGCACTGTTTTGAAACAGCTTAGTTTTGTTTTATTTACTTTTATTCTACTTAAATGCGACTTTACCTAATCCAAAGGCATTATATTTCGCAATCAACTCCCTGGCCTCAACATGAAGTTCACACTGCTCATAGTCCTGTGCTTTGTTGCTGCAAACATGCACAGATACCTTTACCAAAACTCCATAATTGAGGATGACCTCCCAACATTTTCAACAATGCTGACAAGAAAGATGCCATCCTTTCCAAAATTCACAGTTACAAAGAAAAACAAGATGATGCCAACTAAACCTCACAGCCTGTCCTTACTGTATATTTGTGGACTACTAGCCCAAGCAGGGGACCTTCATCCAAACCCTGGCCCCATGTCAACCTCCACTCCAGACTTCCCATGTAGCACCTGCAGTCATGAGGTACATGAACATCACCATGCCATCCAATGTGATGAATGTGACTGCTGGTACCACACCTCGTGTGTCCAAATAAATGATACTACATATAAACAATTAAAGCACAACAGTGTCCTATGGTTTTGCTCTTGCTGTGGGCTCCCAAACTATACCAGATGTCTACTCTCAAGCAACATAACCACATCAAACCAATACTCAGTTCTGCAGTCTCTTCCAGACAGCAGTAACTACACAAATAGCATGGATGACCAAAACCCTACATTTGCACCTAATCCAGCAAATACATGTACCCCCGACCGAGCAAACGCTAGAACAAAATCTAAACTAAAAGCCATGCTGATCAACTGCAACAGTGTCAAGAGCACAGCCAAAATATCCCAACTTCAGGCAACAATGAATTCAACAAACCCGGACATATTCTTCCTAGTGGAAACCAAACTTGATTCAAGCATCCCCACATATTCTTTTCTCCCTACAAACTATGATGCAATCAGAAAGGACCGCAACACTCATGGAGGTGGTCTTCTGATAGCACTGAGAAATGACATAATTGCAGACCCCCAAGATAAACTGAATACTACTTCTTTCATAACAAAGCCATCTACTTGGCATCCTACTACAGACCCCCAAATGATCATACAACATCCCTGGAAGCCCTACATGAATCCCTGGCTATCCTCTACCGTGGCTGCAAACTTCCTCCATCAGTTATAATCGCCGAGGACCTAAACCTACCAGACATCAACTGGGAAAACCTCTGCACAACAAACCAATAGACAGCAACAAAACACAACAAACTACTTGAAATAGTCAGTGAATATGGTTTAACAAATATGGTAAATGAACCGACCCGACTAGACTCTGGAAATATCCTTGACCTTGTACTTACATCAAACCCCGCCCTTATATCCAGCGTAAATATGAACCCAACGAAGAAAACCAAACCTCCACACAAAGTGTACAACTTTAAGTCTGCTAACTGGGAAGCCCTCAGATCAAACTGTACCCTTCTTGCTCAAAAGTACGTTGTCCGAAATCCTGATAATCTAGACATTGATACAAATTGGAACTTTTTTCTCCAAAACTACATTCAACTGATAGAACAATCTATCCCTAGCCGCATGACAAAATCAAAACCGCATTTACCCTGGATCACAAAAAACTTAATCAGACTACAAAGAAAACGGAACAAAACTCATGCTAATGCTAAGAAAACAAAGAAAAACAAACACTGGGAACACTTCAAGAACCTAAGAAAAGAAGTCAACAAAGAAATAACAAAATCCTACAACAGGTACATCAATAACATCATAGGTGAAAGCCTCACCACAAACCCTAAGCGATTCTGGTCCTTCATTAAACAAACAAAAATCAGTTTTCACCAAAGAACAACTTCCTATCCCAACTAAAGGCCCATCACCATTCCCTTCAATCGAAACACTTATTATCGGAATAAATAGCAACATAAAACAGCTTGAAGCTCTAACACAAAAAAACAAGGCATCAGGACCTGATGAAATCCCAGCAAAAGTATTACAGGAGACTGCCAGAGAAATATCTACAATAATACAACACATATTCCAGCAATCATACACCTCCAGCAAACTCCCACAAGCCTGGACCACAGCTCTTGTCACCCCAGTATACAAGAAAGGCAGCAAAAGTGATCCCGTAAATTATAGACCAATTTCCCAGACATGCATTCTGTGCAAGGTGATGGAGCATATCGTTCTTAGTCACATATGGAAACACCTAAGTGCTAACAACGTTATCCTCCATCACCAGCATGGATTCCGAACTGGACTGTCCTGCCAAACACAGCTTGTGGAAGCAGTCCATGACTGGGCTTCCTCTATGAACGACCAGAAACAAATAGACGTCATCCTCCTCGATTTTTCCAAAACTTTCGACAAAGTTCCCCACAAACGACTTCTCAATAAATTAAACTACTATGGTATCACAGGTCACACACTACAATGGATAACGTAATTTCTATCAAACCGCACCCAGATTGTATGAATAAATGGTTCCCACTCAGCTCCTGCAAATGTCATCTCCGGTGTACCCCAAGGCTCAGTCCTTGGCCCGGTCCTTTTGTTACTGTACATAAATGACATCACCAATTCAATCAACTCAACTATCAGACTCATTGCCGATGACTCGATCCTATATAAAGAAACCCAAACACATGCAGACCATAACATCCTTCAAACAGACCTAAACAAACTAGCCGACTGGACAGACAAGTGGCAAATGAACTTCAATATCCCAAAGTGTCAACTTCTCAGAATTTCCCATAAACGCAAACCAAGCCACTTCACTTACACCATCTCAAACCAACCAGTTTCCCAAGACGATTCACACCCCTATCTTGGCATCACAATAGATTCCAAACTGTCGTGGACAAAGCATGTTAACACCACTGCATCTCAATCTGCTAGAACACTTGGCCTCCTCAAACGCTCTCTCCACCCTGCAACATCTAAAGTTAAGGAAACAGCCTACAATATGTTAGTAAGACCAAAACTAGAGTACGGAGCTGTAGCCTGGAATCCCTATACACAAAAAACATTGATACCCTTGAACAAATTCAAAGAAGTGCAGCTAGATTTACTTTAAATGACCACCGCCGCACAACAAGCGTAACCAGCCTCATAAACAAACTCTAGAAAGAAGACGATTACAACACCAACTTACCTTCTTCTACAAAATAAAACACAACCTCCTGAACATTACCCTATCACAATATCTTATAGTCCCATGCTCCCGTACACGAAACAGTGATCCCAACAAATACATACAAATACATGCACGCTTAAATACATATGCATACTCATTCTATGCTAGAGTTATAAGAGCTTGGAATCTACTCCCCCCAGAAATAATAAGCCTACCCACACTACATCCATTCCAACAAGCTCTGAGAGTCTGAGTACCATCCACCTTGTTGCTCCAGCCCACCTTACCAGACTATAGACAGAGACTGTGTTTTTAACCTGCCCAAATTATTGCACTTGTTTTACATAATTATTGTTTTTTGTTTTTGTTTTTTTTATTTGTCAAATTCAGTGTCACACACCCTTTGCAATGCGCACTGCATATCTCCTAGGTTAGCCCCAGAGGGGGCTGTATGGAGAAGCAATACCTAAGAACCAAAAATACGTTGATTTGAGGAGACGCCGGCCTTCGAAAGTGGATAAACCAGAGCGACGGACTGTCGCGGAGCGCCTCGACTATTTACATATCGCCAAGCATTTCGTATCTTCAAAAGTTAAAGTCTGATCGCAGGGAGACTTCTACCGTTAGATTAGTCGTTGAATTCTTAATCACGCGATACTTACAAAACTTATTAAAATACGTTTTGATCTGAGGAGGCGCCAAACTTCGCAAGTCGCCTGTTAGACCAGTCTGTTCGCGACAAACTTTCGAACCGGCACGTGTGATTAGAAAATAATGTTTTATTCATACGCTCTTTATTTGTTAATGTACCGAAATATAATGATAAGTAACCTTGTTCAATATAACATAGCTCAACAATAGTAGTGAATAATTGCATATTGTGCGAGTTAAAAGAACCTGCTCCCCCTCAATATGCAACAACCCGCCGGCACATGACGTCGCTCATGCCGTTTCTAGGTCACGTGCGTGAATAGTGGACTAGCCAAGGGTGCTAAGGTTGCTGGCGGCTAGCGTCTTCTTTTGCCAAAGCGTTTAGCAGTAGCTACCTGTAATAATTATTATTTGGAGGGGTACCATTAAACAGTGGCTTCAAACTAGTAATAATTACTTTTTTTCTGTTTATTGACTGATTGTTAAAAATGAAACTGTGTGTAGGTAGTTTTTTGGTAAATAAAATGGAATTTTATAAATTAGCTATGCCTGTATATAATTATTTTAATGTTTGACATGACACTTTTGTATTATTTGCAGTGCAATAGATCTCAATTTCTGTTCAGCCTAGCCTAACAATATATTGCATACCTATTGCTTATATAATAGTGTCTGAGAATATTAAATATGATGTGAATTTATTCATAAAATGTTATGTCATGGATATCGTGTTTTGCTAAAAACTTAAATAAAGTTAAGACATGCCAATTTAATAAAATAAAATATGTTGTATTGTCTATATATATATATATATATATATATATATATACTATACAATCATCCATTTGTCCACAGTTATTTTTATTTAAATGTAATTAAAAAATTACTATGTTACTTGTACATTTTTTATTTTCAAAATCGAACATACCATTATATCTCAATTAATGTTAAACCTAGCCCAAAGAAATTGGACACACATACTACACACAGACAGTAGGCACTTTTTATGCAGGCATCTTTTTATCAAACGTTTAGTTTGGAAAATTTGCTGCTCTATTTTCGTAAGTAATTCATTTTGATCAAGGTTTTACTAAAACGTCAAAAAATGATCGGACACTCAAGTTCTGTTATTGTGCATGCACGTATATACATATTTGATTATATCTTTTTTACTGCTTTTATATTTGTGCTTTTACACTAATTTTGTTTTTTATGTTGTGTCACTCCACAAAAATTCCCCCACAAGGGATAATCAAGTTATGTCATTGTCATATATGTATAATTTTTTGTTTTATAAATAATGTATGTGCATACATATACATATACATACACATATATTTTATGCATACATTAGTACATGCATATGGTTATATGAAACATACATACATAGATGAAACATTAAATTAGACGCATTTGCTATTTTTAGGAAGATTACAATTCATTTGTTTTGTTTGTCTCATGTCTGATTTGATTTAATAAAAAACCACAGTTGTTAATTAATAATAATAATTTTATTTATACACTAAAATCCAAAGTAGAACTATGTTCAGTAGTGTTGACAATAGTCGTTACAAATTATAAGAAATATATATTATAATAATACAAGTATACATATATACAGTATATATATATATATATATATATATATATATGTATACTTATTTTTAATACTGGTGATAAATAATATTATTTACATCAATGTCATCTTTGATTTAGTTTCTCTAGTTCAGTGTTGTATAACAAAGCCTTAGCTATACATATTTAAATGGTTTACTTGTATTATTATTATATATATTTCTTATAATTTGTAACGACTATTGGCACTCCTTGAGGACCCGACCACTGACGTTGTCAGACCCAGCTGCCTTGTGAGGGTTAACGTTCTTGACGATCTTACTGACGTCATCAGGAGTTGTTTCCGGGGTGTCACCTTCAGTGAGCTGAGACTCAATGTCGTCCACCGCCTCCTGACGTTCACGTGAGAAGTCATGCCGGTCAAAACGCCCAAAGAAGGAATGCAAGTCCTCAGCGAAATTGAGACTCTCTTCCGCTGATTCTGGGATTTGTATGACACGTTTGCCGGACTCAACACCAGAGAAAGTTTTTAGTCCATGCCATGCCCTGCGTATATTGCCGTATTGGAACATGTGATTAACATACGTCAAGGTTATTCTATAATCTGCTCATTCTTAAAATATTACAGTTTAGCGTCCCCGATCTGCTTTTTGGAGTACACTGGATCCTTTTTGTTTCAGTGTGGTTGTTAGACATGAAAGCCCTCTTCTTCTCATTTTATCCACGGTTTGTTATTTGAGAAGATTGGTAGTGCATATGAAGATGATGATGAAGATCAAGACAACGAAGAAGAAGGTGATGGTAACTGTGATTACGAGTATTATTATTATTACCACGCAGATTTTTATTACAAAATGGGTTGTTACTAAAAATGGGTCCGATTGTATTACAAAATGGGGCGAAATTTCAAAATTATTTATCGTTTATTACAAGGTGGGTTATAACAGATGTGCTTTAGTACCACGACGACTTGGAACATGGCGAGATTGTGCAATTTGGAATACAATTATGACACTAACTATGAATGCATGCATGTATGTCATGTATGTGTGTGTGCATATATATATATATATATATATATATATATATATATATATATATATATATATATATATATTGAGGGCGCCGAGCTCAAAGCACCAGTTCAGAACTGTCATCGGTAGACGGGAGAAGGGGTGCTATTGAAGATTTTTCTAACAACCATGATTTCACCCCTCCCTCCACGAGACACACCAAGAAACACCTTGTAGCTCTAGAATTTGCAAAAAGTCTGAAAATATAATTTACCATATAATATTATTATCAATAATACTCCAGGCATTTTAAAAGGTTAGGTGATCACACAGCTTAGAGGTATGTATACATCACACTAAGCAGCGCGATCGGGATCGGTTGTTGGAGTTACGTAACCGTATGGAGTGTCTGCAACGCGGCGTTTCATGCACCAACGTATCCCGCGCCTTCTACTGGATGATAAGGAAACTAATATACCACCTCAAAACCGTTTCGTTTTTAATAAATATTTACCTGTGATTCTGCCAATAACACTCACCAAAAGATTGGGTTCAGCCTATAGCACATGTCAAAGTGAAAATATTAGGATTGACATTGTGGAACCTGTAAAAGGAAATAGAAATTCCAGCAAAATAGTGCTTTGTCTCTTCATGTGCCATATTTTAAATCATTTGGTAACATTTATTTTTACTATACATGTATACAGGTAGAGAGGAGCAACGAGAGTGACACAAGCATCAAAACAAATAACAGAGAAACGACTGAAATGGTGTGGGCATGTGATGAGAAGGGAAGAGGAGCACATAGTGGGAAGAGTGCTAAATGCAGAGATACCAGGAAGAAGAAGGAGAGGAGGACCGAAAATCAGATGGAAAGACACATGCAGAAGAGACATGGAAATCGTGAGTCTGAGTGTAGATGTGGTGACGGACAGGGCGACATTTAGAAAGAAAATTATCAGCCATACCGACGACCCCAGATGACGGGAAAAGTCAGAGAAGAAGAAAAAGAAGTATACAGGCATGTAATGAATTGCCATATAGCATACAAGGTGCTCAGAACAAGAATCAGTTTTAAATGTCTAGTGAAACAGGTTTTTTGTAACGGTGTTTACATTTATAATTGGTATTATGTATATATAGTAGTAATTTGTCAATTTACTTAATACGCAGGAGGTAATCTATCTCCTTTTTAATATAATTAGAATAATAGCTAGTATTTATTTATTGTTATTATCATTTTATTTATTTTTGTTGTTTTAGTCTTTGTTTTATTATAATTTATGTGTCATGAATTTGTATGTGTCTGTCCAAGGACCACAATGGAAATATATGCTTGTCTTTTCTTGTGTCATCCTTATACCTGGTAATATAAATATAATAAGAAAATAAGAAAAATGATATCATGTACTCTGTATTTATATGTTACGTATATATATGTTTACATTTTTATATTGAATAAATCAATAAAAAAATCAGTAATACATTAATTTTAGGAAGTTGTGAACAACTTAAACTTTTTAGTACTACTACTAAAACACTTCAATTCGTTTCCACAAGAAATGTGAAACGGTTATTGGAATAACACACATGTACAAATTGTTTATATGAAAATTAGCATTAATTTATGGCCATCCGTCAATTTATTCGGTCCTTCATGTATATGGCTTTGCCTTCAATGTCTTGTATTTGTCGGGTTCATACTCCTTTCGCATATCATAGCCTAGGCGAGGGCTATGCTGAGACAGGTCTTAAAAAAATATTTTTTCTGATGCATTAAACACAACAGCAATTAACGTGAGTGGGCTAATCAGTAAAAAAATGGTTAATTTTTACGTAAAATGGATAGGGATTGCGTTTACCGATCGAGCAAGCCAGACGGGGATTTACCTATCCGATCTACGCTGAACCGATCGCATTCAAACAAAAAGCGGTGACGTAGTACGTGCAGCGCTATCGGGATAGGGATATGATTCGAGACTTCTACACTTGCACGCATTGTCAATATACATACACGCACGCACGCGCGTGTCTATGTATATGATCTAACAATGATTCATTTAAATAGCTGTCTTCGCCTAGGGCCGACTCCAGTCACTATATTGTGACTCCAAGACCTGTTAGATGGAGAAGAATCAGTGCAGACACCGCAGCTCAGTATTAGCCAAAACAACAACAAACTAGTAAAACAGTATATTTACATATGTATAATCATGCGCAGAAATAAGCCAGAATAAAAAAATTAAGTGTCATTTATTATTTAGTGCTAGTTCCCTTTATATACTTAAATATTTGTTCTGATTGACAATAAGTTAACATGGAAAAATCGCATATGCTTAGTGAAATCCAAACTGTCAGTGTTGTGCAGTTGTGTACAGAGCTACCTTCTTGATTCTTCTACAGAAAAAAGTAAGGTTACTCTGCGGTGCTAAGAGGTTGGGTCATACGTCAAGGTTATTCTATAATCTGCTCATTCTTAAAGTACCTGATATAGTGGAGTTAAGAACTGCTATAATTATGTTTACGGCATATCATAATCAGTTGCCAAAGAATTGTACAACAGCTTTTCAGTATGTGTGAATCTGTCTATGCGACCAGAAAAGTCCATAATGTTACACATTATTATTCCAATACTACTTTGAAAAATATGTGTCTATCAGTTAAAGGTGTTAGCTCTGGAATTGTCTTGATAACTCATTAATTTGTTGTCACGATATTCATCTTTTCCAAAACAATGACAACAAAATGTAAAAGCTATGTATTTACTGAGTAGGTATTTTGGAAAAAAGACTGGTTTTAAGGTTATATTATTACTTTAACTTCTTTTTACGAACGGCCTGCCATGATTTGGACATGATAATTATGTCTTATGTAATCTAAGTGATGTCACATGCGTAAATGTGTGCTATGTTATACAGTATTATAGGATTTGTTATGTGTAAGGGCAAGAAAAAGTCATAAGTGTCACACTTCTTTTTGCCCGTTTTCCACAATTGTATACATCTATATAATTTAATAATTTGCTACTTTGTAATGGATGTTGTTGTTGTTGTTGTTGTTGTTGTTGAAATTAGTTTCATTCATTCATTAATAAACAAAAAGAGGAAAGGTAGCACATAAAACACATATCATATGTGAATGAACAAAATTGCGACGTAATCACTACGCTAAAAAACGTTACATTTTGACTAACGCGAATTAACGATAATACAGAAACAAATCTCGAACGTAACTAGTCTCGCTTAACCGACTCTCGTCCGGCTGCGTGACTGCGTGACTGCGTGGCCGGGAAGAGAGTCTGATTCTGAAGCCGCCTGTTAAATGTCATCTACTAGATGACAACTCTGGTATACTCAAAACAAATAACATTTAACTATTCTGTTGATCAATTGTGTCGATATAACCAACGTTTAAAGTTGATTAGAAAGCAGTATTAACTTTTACAGAATTACTCTTATTTATTACTTTATTTTGATGTTAGCGTGAGAGCCAATCAACATACATATCCTGGTTCAGGATAAACATAAACCACTGCAAAAAAACCTGCTAGAACGAAACTAACAAAGCCTAGAAATATTTTTTAAAGAATATATATCTGATATTTGCGTGGTATGAGTGGTTGCGCTATATAATCAAGGTATGGTTAAATTAAATAATTTAAATGAACGAAGCTGTTAAAATAAAGAAAACATAACAGCTGTATAAAAGTTGAAAACGAATTCGCCGGTTGCATAGCAACACCAACATTCTAGATGCCTTTGTAATGATTGACTGGTCAACTACAATTAGTAACAATATTGGCTAATGTTCCCTTTATATACTTATATAGCACCATTTTTCAACTCCATGCAATGTCTCATTTTGACAGGGATATAATACAATTTTAACGGTATATAACATGACCTAGTGAATGTAGACAAAATTATACAACGTTTGCGGAATGGAGCAGTTTTGAACATTCATCTTTTGATGGTGAACTTGTTTGACCTTCATTCCATACATACTGCACCACTTGATAGCCTTCCGTCGTATCACGTATTTACGGGGAGACAATAAGCTTTGGAACGGTATACGATATGGCCATGAGTGTGTAGGTATCAACCATGTTGATCAATATTGATAACGTTTCTGGGTTGGCGCAATTTTTAATACCAATCACTTGATGATGACTCTGTTTGATCGTCCACATCGATGATATATATCGCACATCATTTTGACGGGGATTAATTGCTCTTTCGCACAGTGTATGGTGAGTACAGAGAAGCAGATACAGTCATTGTAAATTTACGACGTTCGCGGTATTGCAAAAATAGAATATTCATCATTTCACGGTGATCTTGTTTGATATTAGTGGCACAGTTACCAAGCCAGCTAACAGCCCCACATCGTACTTCATTGTCACGCGGAGACAATATACTTTCCAAAAATATATGACGTGACGTTTTTTATTAAGTAAATATGTAGCCATTGAAATGTTAAGACGTTTTGCGGAAGAACATAATTTAAAAATTCATCATTTGATGGTGACCTTGCATTCAGGTTTATTGCACCATTTGGCAGCTCTAAGATGGGACGAGGGGAGCATTTAAGTTGGTCCGTTAGGTGGTGCCCACCGCTTGTCTATTACTCTACCGTGGCTGTAAATATAATAAATTTATGTAATTAAATTCCAATTGCATGCGAGGTTAACTAGTGTTTTTTACATGCAATTTATTTTGAGTTTGCAATGTGCTGACATTGTAAATTTTAAAACGTTACCACGTATACGTTGCGCAAGACCGAGTGGACCTAATTTCATAGATTTTTCGCAGGATAGGCAGGATAGGCAGGATAGTATTGCTAATCACAAGTACGGATTTCAACGAAGTAAATGAGATATACCTGTATCACATACTTAGAATGCAGAGCAACGTAGGTAGGGAGTAAACGACCATCATGTCATTCGATATTTATTTCAGGCACATATCATTGTACTATGTCTTAATAAAATACAAAGATAGTTGCTATACGCATATGCATATATGTATATATGTATATATGTATATATGTATATATATATGTATATATATATATATATGTATGCATATTTATATATATTAGTCACTGATCAACAACCTTATTAATTCCACCTTTATGTGTGTGTGTGTGTGTGTGTGTGTGTGTGTGTGTGTGTGTGTGTGTGTGTGTGTGTGTGTGTGTGTGTGTGTGTGTGTGTGTGTGTGTGTGTGTGTGTGTGTGTGTGTGTGTGTGTGTGTGTGTGTGTGTGTGTGTGTGTATGTATCCTCGAATTATGTTTTAAATATGTTTACTATTGTGTGATATATTACACTTCAGCTATTTGTGGAGTTAGTTTGTCATTGTTAAGTGTGTTTCGAATGTCTGCCGAATCCACCTCTTATTCATACATCGCGAGGCGAAGATGACCTCTTTAAGCGTCATCACCAATACTTTCTGTTTGCATGTTGTTTGATTGTTTGACTGTTTGTTTGTTTGTGCGTGTGTGTGTGCGTGTGCGTGTGCGTGTGCGTGTGCGTGTGCGTGTGCGTGTGTGTGTGTTTGTCTGTGCGTTTTTCGTTTGATAATTTGTTTGTCTGTTTGGTTGGTTGGTTGATTGGTTGGTTGGTTGGTTGGTTGGTTGGTTGGTTGGTTGGTTGGTTTGCGGGCGGGCTGGGTGGCTGGGTGGCTGGGTGGCTGGGTGGCTGGGTGGCTGGGTGGCTGGGTGGCTGGCTGGCTGGCTGGCTGGCTGGCTGGCTGGCTGGTTCACTTCTATTGATTTTGATGCATCAAAACGTGGATGTTCAATCTCGTCCACACCCGGAATATTTTTGCTCTTGTAGCACAGCAGAGGACACGTCATGGGTGGAGGTTTTGTTGATGTGATACTTATTTCGTCTAGTTTCGGCTTCCAAAATGCATCTTCGCTCAAAGGACATGACACCTTTAAGTGTTCCATTGCGCCTTGCTGCCCGAGCCCGTGACCATTTCAAGACCTTGGATCGATGTCAAGAAATTAATCAGGATATCTTTGTATCTTTTTTTCGTTTGGTCCGATACAAACTTGTAAGATCAACTATTTGTTGCAGGCTGTTGTCAAGGCTGGTGTCGACGTTGCCGACTAGTGACAGTCCTTTTGCTGTGACAACAAGGACGTTGTTACATCCGTCGTGTCCGCCGTATAGTCGTAGTGATCTGTAACCAGAAACTCAATTCTACATGGAACCGCACACACACACGCACGCACGCACGCACACAAGCACGCACACACACACACGCACGCACACGCACACACACACCTACACACACACGCAACACACAAACACACAAACACACAGACAAACAAACACACACACACACACACACACACACACACACACACACACACACACACACACACACACACACACACACACACACACACACACACACACACACACACACACACACACACACACACACACACACACACTCACACACATAGTTGTGCAACATCGTGTTTTGTTAAAGGAATACCCCTTGTATATACACCAAAAACAATTAGACACAATGTGGCGGCGAAGACGACAGATTATCTGTTGGTAGAACGTTTATATTCAAATTGCAACAACGTTGCAAACACTCCTTGATTTTCTGCAACAATCCCGGGGTTTGGTAAAGCCGTACAGACCTTGACAAAGCACACTGCAAATTACAATCTTGCAATGGACGCATCTAAAATGAAGATCGCGGAACTGGACAAGTGGCAGGAAAAGTGTAAGGTATACTGCGTAAATGCGTCTGTTGTGTTTTTTTTTTACCTGTGGTGGTGTTTTGGTCGCACAGATCGCTGTCCGAGTCAGACAATATTGCAGTTTCTTTGAGACTGCAGAAGTCGTGCATGAACTTGAGCCCCGGGTAGGACGGAGTGCGAGCGCGCTCTACGACACTTGATCTATAGGACATGATACGCACGGTTTGGAATCGGTCATTTGAAAACAAAGCAGATTGTTCTAGATAATAGTTACACCAATAGATGGAGCAACAAACAAGGCGCCGTATCACCATGGCTGCCGTACACTATTTCGATATTAAACTCGTTAACACCGACCTTTTAGTTTCTGCTGTTGGTACAGCTAACGCAAAGGTGGATGAGAAAGGTTACAAAGGTACGTTTCTAAATGACGGCGGAAATTTGTAATATTTTCAACTGACCTAACATTAAGGCGGAGCATATTCCAAGAAGTTGGTGCGGCAACAGCAAGCCATAATTCCAGTGGAAAGTGGCACGCCACTCAGCCCATTTTACTTCGACAGGTAGAAAACATATCGCGCACGCGTAAGTATATAACTCTAATTAATTACTTGTGTGTGGGTTTTAATATGTCGCAACCAGTTAATATAATAATAGTGATGATAAACGTAACTTATTTTGAGTCTAAATCCTTGAAAACCAATCTCAGAGGAGCATCAAAACAAAAAGGTTGGTCAATCTCAAAATCGATCAACAGTTGTCAACACATGGATGGATACGTCAGTGAACTAAGGTAGATCAGCAATATCAGAGGTCAATGGTCCAAGGAAGCGAATGACCTTAGAAAGAATGCGAACAACTACGGTTTTGGACCGTGCGAACGTATGTTGCTATGAGACAACCTCTTACCGTGACGACGAGGCCACGCCACCGCTGTCACAGGGCGTTGATACCACGATCACGTCGCGTTTGGCTCCCGCTGTAAACGGTGTTCTGTGTGTCAACGCCGACAGGTCGTTCATTAGTGAGCTACAGGTCCTGCAAACAGTTCACACAAAATTGATCAATTCAGTTGGAGCACTAAGGGTTGATATCGCGTTGTTTAAATTCACGTATTAAAATTCTACTTTACAACACACTAACATTACCAAACTTAAATTACTGTTTAACGATCTGGGGCTACCAGTGTAATAGAATAACGAAACTACAAAAGAAAGCTATTCGAATAATATTTGTAAGTAAATACCACGTACACAACGAACCACGGAACTCTCTATTTTAAAGGTTAAAGACTTACTAAAAATGCATATACTACGTTTCTACTATAAGTTTATTCATAAGCAGTTGCCAGCTTATTCAAAGAACTGGTCAATATACAAGAACATGTTATCTCACGCAACAAAATACACACATTTAGGACACAACACAAATTTGCAAAACATTGTCTAAGATATAATTTACCGCATATCATCAACAATACACCAGGCATGATAAAGGACAAGGCTACCACACACAGCTTACAAGGATAAAATTATATTCATTATGCTAAAAATTACATCATAAAAGGCTACCTAACCGTGTTGTGTGTTCTGTTATCGACTGCTACATATGTACACGTAGCCAAGAATAAACATTTCATTATGCTATATACATCACCAATATACAAGTGACACCAAAGAATGCACTTATGAATGCATAACAATCACTTTCACATATAAATATACATACACACATAGACATTGGTTGAACTCTGGTGCGCAAACGGAACACACTTATTCTATAGTAAAATAATTAATTTACACAAGCTGAAATAGACGTCAGTAAACTCAGTGACCATACATCAGGGTGACTCCTGTGAGAGCGACTTTGTCAGTCTTAATAGGAGTCTCCCATACGCAAGTTGTACATTCAATATGACACCCATTTGAAATGTCACACAGTTACTGTTATACCTTAATGTACATTATTATTATACCACATTGTACAATTGAATGAATAAACATCTATGTCTGTCTGTTTAAACATGTTATTTTCCTTTTAGGTTTCATCGATATTGTACAGGCTGTTTTGCAAGACTGCTGATGAAAATGCGGAATGCTATGAAATTCTGGAATTCAATATCATTCACCACTTGTGTTATTGACACGTAAAAAGCCGTTAGACATTACAGTCATAATTAAATATTTCGATGAAATCTTTAAGATTAGACACATTCTCCAATCAAAACGTGGAGCCAATTTGTTCTTATTTTCGTTTAGGTGTTGCATAGATAATTTTCGTCCGTTTTTTTAGACTGCTGACGAAAATAGAAAATATTGTGAAGTCCAACAACTTCTGTTAATTATGTTAAATGTGACAGATTTTACATACTTTAATTTTCCCATTTCGAAGGCTTCTGCACCGCAGAAGACTCGGTCAATGACGCCGTCAGATGTTGTCGTCTGCAAACCTTCGCCCTTGCCAATGAACGGCCAGACGTTTTCGTCGCTCGTTGATGACACTAGTGACAACTCGTCCTCCGAATCTGGTATCCCTGCATCGTACAAAATGGCAGACGTGTGTTATACGTTTGCGCTGATGCAATATACTCATAGCCTGATCATCCATGTGTTGTTCTTTGGTGTTTTTCACCCCCAGATTATTTAGATTATTTCGAGATCGATTGCTTCGTTTTGTGTTGTTCCCACTGACGATAAGCTAATCTAGTGCACACCACCATTCACGTTAAAACTGATGTCAAATACATCTTATACATTCATTCTGGCCAGTATACGAACACTAGCGATCGGTTGTCGAATTGAATGACATGTTTACTAGAGCGATTATTATCTTGCGGAACAGTATCGCCCGACTAAGAGGACGCGTAATTTCTTGAATAGAAACAAGAAATGATGCATCTGATTGGGTGGGCAACAATCGGACAATTAGTCGCTAGTGTAACCATGTTATAAGACGTCAAACTGAGAATAACCAATTCAAAGCATATGTAGGCATACACAGGACGCCAACAGGTGGATTGTGATAATAAAATCTCGCAAATACAGTCTGTGTGGATTAAATGGGACTAGGACCAGGTTCGTACGTTCTGGGTTAGTTTTGTATAACCGACTGAAGTATTTTGTGGACTCGTTAAAAGAGTGCAATAAAAACGCGAGATTTAATTGTTACAACTGGTCGGATTAATCATGTATTGCATGTATATCAGTTATGTTTGTCTCTGGTTTACTTGCAGATTACAAATGCCAGTGACTTTAATAGTGAAATATTAGTAGGATTTCGTTCACCGGAAAACTATCGATTGTGAATCTGGGTGATGTTGATGGCTGCGATAGTTAAATATAGGTATATTAAAATGTATAGTGGCTGGTGGGTAGTGTGTTTGTTAGTGATTTCATAACATGGCCTGTGCATACACATACGAATGATAGGTGTGTCTGAACAACGATTGGCTGAAGCGATCTTCCGAAAGTATTAGTCAAGAGCGCGGTAGTGCAGTGATTAGCACATCCGCGAGTTCAAAACCAGGACCGGGCAGGCATGATATGTTTAAAGTAAACATCAACATGGAGATTGTGTATCCCTCGTAACTCGGAGATCACGTTTATGTCGGTCCCGACGCAATTAGGGACGTAAATGAACCACTGAGGACGACAAACACCCTGTCGGTGACAACCATCGGTGCCAGCATAGAAAGGTCGGTTTGGGCGATAATGTTTTGAAAAAGGCTGACTAGTCGAATGAGGCCTCGTAAGACCATAACATTGTAACCACAATATACACAGACTAGTCAGTTAATAGAATGTTGCCGAGCGTTGGAAACAACTAGAATTAGATTTGACAAACTGCAGTACATGGGAAGAACAGCGATATAATGTAATGACATCCGAATTTATTTTTTTGGCACTTTGCACACCGCGCGTGTCACTTTCAACACCAAAAAATAAACAGCACACTTCATTATTGGTCTTGTTCAATATGCTTAGGTAAATCCCGTACATAATTGACAAAGTATCTGCGAAACCTACGTTTTTCTATCGCTATTCTGCCAACCACTGTTCTGAAGACATCTTTGTCGTCCTTCAAACAGATTTGTTGTCCTTCTCCCAACTGTATCGTGGCCTGTTTCTGAACAGGACTTTTCCCTTCCACAATTCCCTTCAGAATTGTCTTTCCTAATCCACGGTACCTCTCATTGGAGCCAAAATAATTAGGCTCTGTGAAAATATAAAAAATTACACCACTACTTTTGCGGTACGTGAACACCCACTCGGCGTGTCGGGAGGGAACACCTGCGATGGTAAGACATATACGTATCGTGTGGTAGCATGTCATCAAAGGCATTCGTTATCTTGACAGTTAATCTCGGTATGCATTACATAGTGTTATTTGTATGTTTCAAGACGGCCGGCGGGTTTAATATTACACTCAAATCAACAAATTCCGACGACGAAATCCGTGAGTTATAAATACATTCTCCAATTAAAACAAATTCCAATTGTTGGTCGTGTGGAGGAGCAGGTGGAAGGTGGCTTTTCATAGTGAGAACAGAATCGCACCAAGGTCCCATTTCACAGACAACAAACATTAACGGCGGTTAAAGGTTTCACATCCGCACATCAACTACGTGATTTAGTGTCTTCTTTATAGACAGCTGATCGCCCCGTAGTATCTTCAGGTGTCGCTAATGGCCTGATCAATTTCGGTATGCAATTTCACAACGTACACGAAATCACACATTACACCCACATTTGTCGCGACCATTCCATCCAGTAATAAAGAAACTTAATAATGCAGAGGCACCCCGGAAACTAAGATGATCGATAACCCGTATTCATTGCATGGTGTCAACTGGCGTTATACGATTACCTGTTTGCGTCGTCAGTGGCCCGTTGGTAGTTGGTGGAACCATGCTGCCTGCAGGAATAGTTAATGAATTCATAACGACATCCCACGTGCACGGTTCCTCCCCTAGTTCGACGAGCAGTTCTTGTATCTTCATCTTCTTCTGCAAAACACAGCCACAACTAGATTTAGAAGACCACTATAAATTATTCACGTTGTCACACGTTTAGTTAGATCTTGTTGAAGTGCGAACGTTCATGCTCGTGCAGTTAAACGTGATCGGGAAAAAGATTCGCTAACATCAAAGCAGTTAATTTGTAAAAGAGCTTTTCTATATTTTTACTGTCTCACATAGTGCTAATCCATGTGGAATCCTTTCTCCCTCCTTTTTAATGTGTAGGTGGACGATTTAAGTGTAAATCTTAACAAACTACAAATTATATGTCTTTATGAAAACACCATAATGAATCACCTGATGTACGCAGATGACCTCTGTATTTTTTTAACCTAATATTTCTGGATTGAGAAACCTAACAGATTGTTGTGCCAAGCATGACAAAATGTTTAACATAACATATAATGCCAACAAATCATATTGTTTGGTTATTGACAACAAACCTCAGGACATAACAAATATTAATTCTGTCATTCTCAATAATCGTCCGTTACCTCACACTATTAAATGCAAATATCTAGGTCATAAAATTAATAATAATCTGACATTGTCAGACAGAAAAGATGCATATATGCTCAGGCCAACGTCTTAGCACGAAAATTTCGCCTTTGCAGCATTACCATTAAAGCTTCCCTATTTCACTCTGTACACCTCAAATCGTTGACCTAAATTTTAAAAACAAACTTTGAAAGGTATTATTGTTGTATATAATAATAATTTTAGAATTTTACACAATCTGTCATCACGCTGTAATGCAGGGTTTATGTTTGCTACTAACCGTGTTAAATATTTTAATGGACGTATGCTGCCATCCATATTTAGCTTATTATGTCATTTTCAACAGTCTGAAAATCCACTTTTCGTTAATTATTTTTATACTGATATCCATTTTAGAAGTCCTATGTTTAAATACTGGACTACCCAATTGTATACTTAAAGTTGAGCGGACATTTTATATATAATTTGTATTAACCATATATTTTTTAATCCATGTGTGTCTATATCTTTGTTTTTATTTTTTTTACTTATATTGTATGTATACATATGGACTTTTGTCTGAAATAAACATTATTTATTATCATTATTATTATTAAAGACTTCATACTTAACGTCGTGGTTGATCGTAATTTCCCTGCACCAATATATGCAATGAACGTTAATTGGTTCCGCTTAAATTAGTCGCGTATAGTCAACATTACTTGTAGTGCCGATCTGGACTCCAGATAAAGGCATGCAGCAACTTCATAACTTGAAAGAAAGCTAATAAAGTAAGAACGCGTAGCAATTAGGTGACCTAATATATAAAATCGGTACTAACTATGCGTGCGCAATGTGACTAAATACCGGCCATTTACCTGAAATTTAACTTAAATAACTGCACGTATTCACGATCTGTACGATTTATTTACGTGTCTCCTCTTTCTATTGGTCTTCCTGTCTGCTACTTTCATATTTCCTGGTCTGTTGTGTGGGCATAGGTGTAAATCATATGTAAATGCTGACATCATCCAACCGCCCTACCATATACGTACTCACGACGCCTTCCTTGATAAGACCCGAAAATCAGTATAACACGTAATCTAATGTTAGGATCTACAATTATTTAAAAGAAATGTATTCAATAAAAATGAACTACCCAGAATTGATTGATTGATTGATTGATTGACTCACTGATTGACTCACTGATTGACTCACTGACTCACTGTCTCACTGACGCATTTTATTTTTACTCGGTAAGGCGGTTAGTTTACACTATTTTCGATGGCCGAGCCATTCATGCAACATTTACATCACTCATAGAACACGTATTAACTATGCTAACTTCTTCCAGAAGCTGTTTGTAGCGTGCGTTTTCCTGCATCAGATGGCGTATGTCGTCCTGCATGACGCTGCTGTTCGAGTCGACAGGTGTACACTTCGTTTTACGCAGCGTCGCTCGGATACGTCTGTCGCTGCCGACTGGGTCCTTGCGAAGTTCGATTATCTGAAGACATTATTACTCATTAAAGCGACTTAGTCTGTTCTTCGTTCGTTGGTATGATAAACGTAATACATGAATAGATATATTGAAGGCATGGTGCCTGCGAAGGTTGATAAGCCTGAAACATTGCAATCAACTAGAATGTTTCGTCCATGAAAAATCCAAAACATTCCAATAGTAAACATCCTATATTTGCAGTAGTTCGGAGGCAGGTGAGGCTAACCGCAAGTTCCAGGAATTGTTATTTGATGCTCGATGTGTTAGCCCAATTAACACAATCAAGACACCGAGTGGAAAGGAGAACACCCGATTGAACAAAGTAAGTATCCATACTATTACCACCCGTGGTTGAGAAGATGATTCCGGATATAACGAAACAGACAAGTAAGGTCGTTTCAAGGAACAATGCAGGCGATATATTAGACTGCAGTGTTAGCTCTGTTAGGCTGTTTCCATGACGCTAAAAGCCGTACACTTTTAAAAGGAATCGTACTCAGTATGCTATAGAATACTGTTGTGTTAGTTAAATGTTTAACATAATAATTTATTAATATAGTTAAATGGAAGATCTCTGTCTGTTGTTATGATACCGCAAACAGCAAGACAAGAAATGTGTTCTTCCTCATGACTTTCCAAAGTAGGTGTTTGTGTAACTGTGTGTTACAGGCATATACCTAATGTTCACCTTCACTAGTTGAGTAACAAGTTACTGATTAATGCTGGACTAATTGTAATTTGCACGCAAGATAACGTAGTCTGATTCTACGTCCGTTTCTGTGCTATTGTTTATGTCACAAAACATTTATGTTCGGAATGCTGCGTCAACACGAACACTTTTTGTAGTGCAGTATGTTTGATGAACTGCGCCATTAGTCACCTATTTGTGGAGCGAGATTATTCAAAAGAGTAAATATATCTCTCCGTCTGTCCCCATCTATTTATTTATGTAATGTCACAATGCTGCAAATATACAGCGATATCACCACTAGGCAAATGAACGAATAGCAATGTTAATGAATAATAACAATGTCAATGAATAATAATGTCAGAATATGACATTCCACATAGACACAAACAAATAATTGCGCTTCCTAAACACACACACACACACACACACACACACACACACACACACACACACACACACACACACACACACACACACACACACACACACACACACACACACACACACACACACACACACACACACACACACACACACACACACACACACACACACACACACACACACACACACACACACACACACACACACACACACGTACAATACATAATTATTCATACATACAAACATGTAGGTTATGCCTTTGTAATCAAAGAAACATAATGTTGTGTATAATTATCATTTTGTACCAATATTTCCATATTATAATAGACGTAAATTTTGTATCATATTTTACTATATTTCTAACAATTACATTATCAGAACTCTCAATTCTTACAACGGAATTATACACATATCTTCGAATTAACATTTGACATATTGGCACATGTCTGCTGACAAACAATAATTTTTCAGGGTGCAAACAATCCTGGAAAGATTGTGCATCTCGAAATCACTGGTGCATTATTCGACTACCCTAACACCGGGAGTAAATTGGCGTTCTATCCCCTGGAGTCAGGGAAGGTTATTTTTGCGCTATCGGCGGCGTGACTCAAACGCCCAACTACGCCAATGAACAACGCAACGGCGCGACCTAGCGGCGGCACGACGCGACACAAACGATTTAGTCGATATATCGCCGGTGCTGCGTGCCTGAAAACCTCGACGTGCCACAATACCTCGCTCCATGTTAAACTATAGGGCGGCCAGGCGAGATATTCTATCACGGGCCACTGCCGTGATGAAAAGACTCGACGTGCCAATAGCCATCGTTTGCACATGGCTAGCCTAGGTTAATTGCAATTAGCGGGTATCTGATGCGGTCATTTGTTGTTCTAGTAAATGCACACACACACGCACACGCACACACACAAACACACATAAACACACACATTAAAGCGACCTAGTCTGTTCTTCGTTCGTTGGTATGATAAACGTAATACATGAATATATATATTGAAGGCATGGTGCCTGCGAAGTTTGATAAGCCTGAAACATTGCAATCAACTAGAATGTTTCGTCCATGAAAAATCCAAAACATTCCAATAGTAAACATCCTATATTTGCAGTAGTTCGGAGGCAGGTGAGGCTAACCGCAAGTTCCAGGAATTGTTATTTGATGCTCGATGTGTTAGCCCAATTAACACAATCAAGACACCGAGTGGAAAGGAGAACACCCGATTGAACAAAGTAAGTATCCATACTATTACCACCCGTGGTTGAGAAGATGATTCCGGATATAACGAAACAGACAAGTAAGGTCGTTTCAAGGAACAATGCAGGCGATATATTAGACTGCAGTGTTAGCTCTGTTAGGCTGTTTCCATGACGCTAAAAGCCGTACACTTTTAAAAGGAATCGCACTCAGTATGCTATAGAATACTGTTGTGTTAGTTAAATGTTTAACATAATAATTTATTAATATAGTTAAATGGAAGATCTCTGTCTGTTGTTATGATACCGCAAACAGCAAGACAAGAAATGTGTTCTTCCTCATGACTTTCCAAAGTAGGTGTTTGTGTAACTGTGTGTAACAGGCATATACCTAATGTTCACCTTCACTAGTTGAGTAACAAGTTACTGATTAATGCTGGACTAATTGTAATTTGCACGCAAGATAACGTAGTCTGATTCTACGTCCGTTTCTGTGCTATTGTTTATGTCAAAAAACATTTATGTTCGGAATTCTGCGTCAACACGAACACTTTTTGTAGTGCAGTATGTTTGATGAACTGCTCCATTAGTCACCTATTTGTGGAACGAGATTATTCAAAAGAGTAAATATATCTCTCCGTCTGTCCCCATCTATTTATTTATGTAATGTCACTTTTTAAATTTTCGTGCACTTACTATAATGTCATAATCGTACTTTTTAATTACATCCGTACTATTTATTTACGTCTTCACGAAACCAATATGTTCAGAATGACGCCTGCGATATCAAAAAAACTGTTGTTTATGTTATCGCGTATACACATGGAACATTTAAATTGTTTAAAACCTGGTTATCACCGACCGCTGCGATGCAAAACATAGCGTCTAGTCCACAACTTTGAATTGGCTAAACTATATCATGTGGTAACGTTGACCTGCATTCCGCTTTAACTGCACTAGTCGGTGGCGGAGTAGTTTTCTAACAGTGCCAACCACACGTCTCAAGTCTTTCGGAGTCACTGCGTTCTCCAAAGCGGCACAAGTAGCCTACAGTTGGACAATCTACCTTAGCCTGACAGTGCGACACCACTGCGTCTTCAAACACAGCCCTGAAAACGCAATTTTTTTTCTTACAGTAATGAAATTGACGAAATATATCGTGACCTTTGTGTAACCGCATATAACATAACAAATGTCAAACAGTCTGTCGTAGGAATTTTATAGTAATTATTGTAGCAATGGGTGTTCCAACTTTGTATAACGTCACCCCAAACGCGTTGTCCACTAGAAACACACTTAGTTAGGACACCAAGACGAGGCTGCGTGGTTGTGACACATTTCTCTGAAATTAATAATAGTAATAAAAAACTTCTATTGCGCCTAAATCCTTGCAAAAAAAGCTCGGAGGCGCATTAAGACAAAAAGATTGGTCAGAATCAAAATCCATAAGCAGTATTCCAGTTGTCAACAGATGGGTCAAGGCGCTAGGGAGCTATGGTGGATAAGCAAGGTTGTAAAGATAAGTTTTGAAATGACGACGGAATTTTTAAATAATTTCCACTGATCTAACACTAAGAGGGAGCATATTCCAAAGAGTTGGTGCAGCAACAGAAAAAGCCCTAGTTTCAATGTTAGTGTTGACTCTAGGGACAAAAAGTAAGTCAGAACTAGATGACCGAAGCTGTATAGGTTTTCTTAAGGGAGTAAGCGGTGAATGCAAATAAGACGGTTGCTTACTGGACAGTGCCTGATACGTAATGGTACAGATCTTAAATTAAGACGATATATGGTGTGACGATCCTAAAACGAAACATAATTCACACAAACCGACAACCTGAGACAAGACAACGTGACGGCGATACAAATCTTGGACAAGACGACCATTATATTCAGCGTGACAATGACAAATATCGTATGATATAGATATTGGCTATATAGACCCTGGAGGCGAGACACAACGTGGCCGTAAGTAACTATATAAGTATGTAAGTTCTTACATAGCGCGTCACCCCCAGGTATATGTTCATTCGAGTATCATATCGACGTAGCTGGTAAACATTCAGCAACGCTGAAATTACTGTACAAACACTATTGATTCACATAAACACACCACTGTCTGCAGCGAGGTACTCATTTATATTCTTGGGGTAACGTGAAGTGAACGAAATTGCCGAAGCTTCGATACGGCAACGAGAGGAATCAAATTTAGATTCTCTCGACTGACAATTCGAATCTACACGTGTTACGCCTTCGCGACACTAACCTTCGGCACGAAGACAAGACACAACGTGACGGTAGTGCAGAAGATGATGAAAGTTGAAAGGATGAGGAAGGCGGAGTTGGGATCGTTCTCAATGATGGCTGCCACGGCCACCCCGGCGACGCAGATGATGACTACGTTGTACACACTCATGCCAATGTACTTGGAGTCGTTGAGCGCCGGTATGGTCACCTCTCGCGTCTCCCAGGCGAGGAAACAGCCGAACACCTGGAGGCGTAACAACTGGTAGGAAGCGCAAGCGTGGATACAATGTCGTAAGTGTGTGTGTGTGTGTGTGTGTGTGTGTGTGTGTGTGTGTGTGTGTGTGTGTGTGTGTGTGTGTGTGTGTGTGTGTGTGTGTGCGCGTGTGTGCATGTGTACGTGCGTGTATCTGAGAAGAACGAGTAAGATGATTCCAGAACTGCGATGCCTTATAGTTATGGCCTATACAAATGTGGTTTAATAAAACTAGAGACAAGAAAACAGTACTTAGATCAAATAAAAGTGCCTAAGATATTTAACAGTTGTGAAAATACTGATAGAAGTATGTTTTTCTTAGTTAAGAAAGATAAAAAGACATGACGTAATACTAATGTAGGAACAGTGTGTATTATATATCATAAAGAATTCATCCTCACGGATGACAATAAATGAATGAAACAGATTGTCTGCTGATTATGTGCGTATCAATATATTATGTTTAAAAGACAAAATCGACAACTATCTCAGAAGAATGGGGAACACATAGATAAAATAAAGTTGGCTTCTCGATAACTCTAAGGCAGGCTTGCTTAGCAATCTTGTTAAAATATAATACTATCTTAAATACACCGAGTTATTTCCTTGCAGTGGGCATGTCGTCCGAGTCCCTTAACAAAAACAGTAGCAAGAGCCAGTGAGTCTACATATATCGTCCTGCAAATTCCACAGTTACATTAACCAAATGTAAAATGCTGCAAATATACAGCGATATCACCACTAGGCAAATGAACGAATAACAATGTTAATGAATAATAACAATGTCAATGAATAATATTGTCAGAATATGACATTCCACATAGACACAAACAAATAATTGCGCTTCCTAAACACACACACACACACACACACACACACACACACACACACACACACACACACACACACACACACACACACACACACACACACACACACACACACACACACACACACACACACACACACACACACACACACACACACACACACACACACACACACACACACACGTACAATACATAATTATGCATACATACAAACATGTAGGTTATGCCTTTGTAATCAAAGAAACATAATGTTGTGTATAATTATCATTTTGTACCAATATTTCCATATTATAATAGACGTAAATTTTGTATCATATTTTATTATATTTCTAACAATTACATTATCAGAACTCTCAATTCTTACAACGGAATTATACACATATCTACGAATTAACATTTGACATATTGGCACATGTCTGCTGACAAACATAGTGTTAGCACTACACCATTTAGGTTCATGACATATCAAGCGATATGTCATATGTTTTTCTCACCAGCAGTAATCCTTTGTAGGCGTAAATGATGCCGAGCCACGTTGTCATATGCCTACTAATGCAAAACTCAACGATTGGAATTATCTCTTTGTCGACGCCAGATTCTCCAACCTAAAGAAACATAAGTGTCAGCCATCAATCAAATGTATCATCTGACAGCAAACACGTCTCGAACTATTTATATTTAGCGGCCATATTGGATTTATGCAATTTAATTACTCATCCAGTGTTGTACTTTAAGTATTTGAAATGCATCCTTGTGTCCAGTACTCCCATAATGTTAAGTCAGTAAAATGTGTCAACATATTAACATGTGACTGTCATATTGGATTTACGCAAATAAATTCCCCAATGAAAGACTTAAAACTGTTCTAAGGACCCCACAGAGACGCACTGTTCAATCTTGTGTTCTCTATAAACAGGAGCGTTTCTTATCAGGCAAGATTGCACATAAATTAATGTCGTCTTAACACGTAATCAACTATAATCAAAGTAAACAGCCTTTCTATCCAATTCCCGACAATCATGAGCAGACACTTGAACCCATCGACTTGAAAAGCACTGAGCCATCCCGCAGAACCGGATGTTGTTAAGGAAACACATGGTATTGACAGTCTGCCATGTAGCCTACAACCGCTTTGTATGTTAAAATGTCACCGAGGTAATCAGAATCCTATTGAAGAATCACTCCTCGTCGGATCGTGTCGGTTATGTTTAATGTATTTAAATGGTATGCAGTTGATCGTTGTGTTTTAAACGTATTCCGACGTACCTCCGGCTGTAGATAGAATACTTGTCTGGATTGAGGATCGATGGTCTGCCAGGCGCCCAGAATCAGACAGTCCACGACGAGGAATATAGCAACCATGAAGAAGAGCCGATAATCTTTGATAACCTGAGAAGTGCAGCAAGTGTAAACATGATAAGGCATTCATCACGCTGTCGCAAGAGAAAGGAAGCTGGGTTATCTTCACCAGTCAGTTAACATATGTTTCACGGTTGGTGTGGAAACACAACTATTCACATTCAGCCGCATATTATCAATGCCCGTCACGCACACCCACCTTTTTGTTCAGTTTGATGTTTGTGAAAATCGCGTGCACGCGCCATGTTTTGCTAAACATGGCGCCGAACGACAACGTAAAGCCGAACGACAAGACCCATGCTCGAATCTGAAAAAAAGTATTCTTATAGAGTAAATAAATATATATATATATATATATACATGTATATATAATACCACTACAATTATATAAATATATATATATATACAGGGTATATATTATATACAACTAATATATAAATATATATATATATATATATATATATATATATAACTGTTATACGGTTATATATATATATATATAATCTGTGTTATATATATATATATATATATATATATATATATATATATATATATAACACAGATGCAACGGAGTTCTGTGCAAATATATTATTAAATAACGCATAATACTTAAACCAGTGTATTGCATCACGTACACACTTATACACTGAGTACACGCGAGTGCACGCGTGTAGAACAGCGAATAAATACAATAACAAACACTACACATATACACGTACACGTATAGGCACACGTACATACAGATGTACGTGAAAGGTGGGCCAATGTCGTTTTGCCGCATTCAGTCATACCAGGGCATCACTGTAGAGAATGTCGCGCAGTCCAGTTGCGCAATCCCGTAATTTATACAAATCGATCGACTTGGCTTCCTTATTATTACATCAGCTGTTTCCTGGATCACGGCGATCGATATTGCGGTTCCATTACTGCTATAATGAACTAGTTATCAGCAATTTGTACGCATGCATACAATGCGTGAGTCATCAATAGATGGATGAAAGTGCTAGGAAGCTAAGGAGGATAGGCAATATTAAAAAGATAGGTTTTTAGACGACGACGAAATGAAACAATATTTCCTTCTAATTAAATGCTGACAGGAGGTGAATTCCACAGAGTTGGTGCGGCAACCGAGAAGACTCGAGTTCTATGCAGATTGTTTGGATGAAAGGACTTGATAGGCAATTGTGCAAATCTTGAAAGTAATCCGATATTGCACAGAGAGCCAATGCAGTGATTTTTGAAGCGGTACTCTGCGATAAAAACGAGGAGAACGCGTGACTACCCTTGCCAAAAATTGTTGGACACGTTGAAGTTTTGTTATATCCTTGCTTGCAATATTATAAAGGAAGGAATTGCAGTAGTTGAGTATGCTGCTTACAAGAGCTGTTGCGATAGTTTTAGTGACGGAAAGTGAGATATACCGGCGAATACGGCGAAGATCTCGGATATGATAAAAACAGCAGTGACACGTTTTGGATATGTGGTGTTTAAAATTGAAGTTTTCATCAAACGTTTCTGCAAGATTCCGCGCTGAGGCAGCTGGTGTGATACTTTGACTCAATATACGTGTTGGGAAAAAACCATCAAGTCTACCACGCTGCTTAGGAATACCAATGATGAGAAATTCTGTTTGATCTGCATTTAGCTTTAATTTGCTGTCATTCATCCAATGGAAGATATCTTGGAGACAATCGCTGAGCTGGTTTAGGGAGCGATTTGTATCTGGTGTAGCCAAAGAAATGTAGAAATGTGTGTCATCTGCGTAAAGGTGATGCTCCAAGTTATGACTTTGGATAAACGAGCTTAGTGGCGTAGTGTAGAGAGTGAAAAGCAAAGGCCCAAGAATAGAACCTTGGGGGACACCACGTGAAGTGGGCAGTACGGCTGAAAAACAGTTACCTATCTTTATGGCTTTGTGTCTGTCAGTTAGGTATGAAGAAAACCAGCTCAAATATGTACCCGATATGCCGCACCACGTTGATAAACGTTTAATAATAATGTTGTAACCAATGGTATCAAACGCGGCAGACAGATCAAGCCGGGTAAGTGCGGTTACTTTGCCTTTATCGATGTTTAGGTTAATGTCATTGTGTACTTTTAAAAGAGCAGTTTCTGTGGAATGGAATTGTTTGTATGCAGATTGCAACACATTAGATAAGTCACTTGTGCTGATGGGAGACCTTAGACGGTTTGCTACAACGAAAGTGAAAGTGAAAGTGAAATGAAAGTGAAAGTGCTACTTACCGCACACATAATGTGAAAGCTATCTCTACTGATGAGCCGACTGTCCGTGCCGAGCAGGAAGACACTTGTGTACGTCAATACGCACCCGATCGTGATGATATTATTCAGGTTCGGACTGGACATCTTGATATACCTACAAGAAACAAGCCAATGGTGTCTACGTAAGAAGCACACAAGCCAATGGTGTCTATGTAAGAAGCACACAGGCCAATGGTGTCTACGTAAGAAGCACACAGGCCAATGGTGTCTACGTAAGAAGCACACAGGCCAATGGTGTCTACGTAAGAAGCACACAGGCCAATGGTGTCTACGTAAGAAGCACACAGGCCAATGGTGTCTACGTAAGAAGCACACATGGTTACTTCATAATAGTAAAGTCGCACATTCTGTCAGACCACATTGTGCCGTACTTATTGACTAAGTGGCTACATTTATGGTTAAGTGGTTACAACTAACTAACGGGCTAATTGAATATTGGCTTATTGGCTATACTCCGCCATATTGCATTACATAATTATGATGACAAATTCATTGTCGTAGCGATTACGGTTATTAACACCTACGGAACTTGAAAACCTTTTTAAGAATCTCCGTTGGATCACTTAGCTAAGGCAGTGACTATGTGTTTATTAATATGCTAATCACTGCGATATTGTATTATAGTACACGGTAGTGTAGTAAACCAATGCTAACTATGTTATTCTTGAATATTATTGGTTTTCTCTCCAAGAAACATATTCCTTTCGCCTTTTGACAAAAGCTATTATTACTATCGTTGTGTGTAACTGAGTTCCGATTTCGTGGTCTATTCAATGTTGATTTACATTACTTCTCACGAAACTTGTTTAGTAAAACTGTGCTTTTGCAAAATGACCGGTCGTCATGTTCGGTCAGCGGAAGAATGTATAAGTGTATGGAATTGCCTACGGATATAATGTTTCGTATTTTGTGCCTCTTTATCTTAAAATTATACATTTTGTAAAAAAATAGTGTATGAAGTATGCTGATGCATTGAAAATATGTATTTAACAGATGTACAGTTTTAGAATGCAACTTTAATACTTTGCGAACTTTTTAATTGTGTTAATTTGACGAAACACGGCGTACTTGTGTTTGCGGAATCTGATGTTGATAGCGAGAAAGCTGAGAGCGACGACGATGCCGAGGCCTGCGATGGTGCACAGGATCACATAGACGGTGATGTCGACGTGCACCAGCTGCTTCTCGATTACCGTGCCGTCCCTCGGAGGCTCCACGCCTACAGAGTAACACCACTGACCACTGACTTACGATACGGTTGCCAGGGGGGGGGGGGGGTAGACAACAATAACTTTGTTTTTCCGTGATATACCATGTCAAAGTTTGGTTTCGCAAAATAACAATACAAATGTCATTATATTGATATATGTTGTGGTTTGTCACGTTGTGTACCTGCTGCTAAAATGTCACTAAATCAAACAATTTACTTTACGGGAAAATCAACATGGGAGATGCTCTCCGTCAGATGTTACTAAAACAAGATGTTTTTATCCGCAGGGATCAGTCCTCAGAGACATGGACACATGTGTTCAACCACCAGGACGATTTTTAAGCAGGAAGCTTTGCCTCAAACTGTTGTGGACGACAAATATGTCAATTTCAATAACAATAATTTTTCAGGGTGCAAACAATCCTGGAAAGATTGTGCATCTCGAAATCACTGGTGCATTATTCGACTACCCTAACACCGGGAGTAAATTGGCGTTCTATCTCCTGGAGTCAGGGAAGGTTATTTTTGCGCTATCGGCGGCGTGACTCAAACGCCCAACTACGCCAATGAACAACGCA